>CM040123.1:252352352-252863720 GCA_022559845.1 Amorphophallus konjac
CGGGGCAGGAGCTTGAACAGGGCCTCTGTTTCTCGGACTAGCAGGGGCAGGTCACCAACAGTAGGATGTAGAGGCTGTCCTGGCCACTCCCGAACTCCAAATTTGATACCGTCAGTGCCGTTAGAACCGTGGGTGAGTCCTCTTTGCAACAAAGGAAACGGGGATGCCATAAGAGAACGGAGACGATCTGTGGAGCCAGAAGAGTGAGGAGGTGTCGATGCAGACTTGGGAAGGCGGAGCCGCACGACCGTGGAAGAAAATTGGTAACTTCTGTTCCCGGATTCTGAATGGGCTTCCGCTTCTTGATTCTAAAAGTAGACAGGCCGATGAAGAACTTTGAAGAAGAACTTGAGGACTGATTCTTTCGGGGTTCATCGTGGAAATGCTTCTAATCCGGCTCAGGTCCTCAGCCGAGGCAGAACCGCGCAGCTGTGGGAGAATGGACCTCCTGGACGACTCGGAGATTGGAAGAAGACGAAAGTACTTCGGTTGCGAAGGAGACTGGCAGACGCTTCCGACGATGGCTCTTGGGGTCTCAAACTTGTCCGTAGGAGGTCGTGGTGGCCACTGCAAGTTGCTGGTCTGCTGTAGATCTTCAGTTGAGAGCTGTAGGTTGATGATGATGGGGGGGAATGGGGTATATGGGAGGGGAAATGGGGGTGGATGAGTGTGGGGAAAGCCCGGGCTGTGAGGGGGTCTAGGAGGGGGTGTTCTAAGGTGGGGGAAGGGAAGAATGGGGTCTGGAAGGGGGTCTAACAGGTGGTGGGAGGAGGAGCTACGAATTTGGGAAGGTGGGTGAGAGGAGAAAGTGAGGGGGGGGCACAAGTGAGTGGAGGGAAGGGTGGATTTCAAATTTGAAATGGCCTTGGAAGTTGTGGGGTTGTGTGGGGAAGGGGTTGATTGTGTTGGAATGGGGAAAGTGGTGTTGGAATGTGGAAGATGGTGTTGGAATGGTGAGGGATCTTCTTGAGACTAGGGGGTGGAGTAATGGAGGCCATGGGGAAGTGGAGGGCTTTAATGATGGTAGGTGGGGGTTGAGGTGGTTGGGAAGGGAGGAGAGAGAAGAAAATTCAAAATTGGGTGTTGAGGAGAGAGAAAGTGGAGTAAAAAAAGAGGGATTAAGAGAGGGAAGGGTGGGGAATCTCTCTCCTAGGGTTTCTCACCCAAAGAATGTTGGAATCACTCCACTAAACTAAGCTTTGGACTCTCAAATGGTATTTTTTTCATTGATTGATTCATTACCTCCAAATGAAGGAAATGGGGCCCTATATATAGGAAACCCACATTTTACAATAAGACCCTGACAAAAGACTCATTGACAAATAACCGAAGGGGTAGGGGAGCTCATTGGGCCAAGCCCAAAGAAATAGGCCCAATTAGCACATTACACATTCTAATGACACTCAAACATAGGAAAATAAATGCAAGACCTAGGGACATGACTCAAATAAAATACAAATTACATTAAATGACTCAAGTAAAATTACATAGGACTCAAAATTAAATGACTAAACCATGCCGGATGCAACCGGGGCGAGGAGACGAGCTATGAATGTGGGCATGGAAGGTGATGTCCACATCTTACTCCCGGGGTGCTGAGAACTCGACTCCGTCGAGTAAGTATCCTTCCCTCCTTGGAAGGTGTAGAAGTGGTACTGCCTTCAAGTCTTCCGAACGAGACCGATCCATCCACCTGCCGAGATAGCGCTCATATACCTTGCTCCGAGTGGTAGTGACTTGTTCATCCAATATTTGTTCAATTTGTTCACGCTGGACTCTCTTGGCTGGTGGTTTATCATCATGGGTGGGTGCTCTCTCAAGGGAAGAAGTAGGCTCAATCTCCTCACTAGGTACCACCGTGGGTCCCTTATATAGCACTAGGTCGGCAATAATGAATGTGGGACTTATTCCATACTCTTCAGGGAGATCTAACTCGTAGGCAATTACACCTATGCGCCTCAAGACCTGGAATGGACCAGCCCCACGTGGCCTCAGTTTAGAGTTGGCTCCCGGGGAGAGCCTCTCCATCCTTACCATCACAAAGTCACCCACTTGGAATTCTTGGTGACGCCGATGAGAGTCGGCCAGCCTTTTATAAGCCTCATTCTTTTTGCTGATGTGCTTGCAAAGGTTTTCATGCAATTTTGTGAATGCTATCCTTTTAGTGGTTAGGGGTGGACCTAGACAATCATAGATGGACCGATCATGCCATGATGTCATATGGACCATGATGAACCTTGGTGGGCCGGTGCAACCATATGTGGACTTATCGTGCAATGTTGTCATGTAGACTTTGGTGCGCCTAGGTGGGCTGAGGCAACCATATGTGAACCTATCATGCAAAGTGGTGATGAATGTCGGGGGACTCGAACATCCGTAGATGCTTTTGTCATGCTTAAGACCTATGATGAATGAAGGTGGACCATGACATCCGAATTTAGACCACTCATACTTTCTACTTGACATGTGGGTGATATGAATGAAAGGACCCAACATAGTGTTCATGCCAAGAGGTGTGGTAAGCCTAGACACATGCATGCCTTTCCCAAAGGTGACTTCCATGTGTAGAGGTGTGGGACAACCTTTGAACTCCCATTGGAAAGGATCGAATGGATCTAAGAAGATGGTTATCATGGGGTGGGGCACCACCTTATTACCTAGGGATATATGGTCCAAGGTTATGGCTCCCAAGGTGCAACCCGGGTCATGGATGAGGTGGGTTTGGTCCAATATGGTGGGTGAGGGTAGGCAAGGGTGGGTGGTTGGTAAGATGGTTGGGTCATATGAGTTCCTTGACTCCCATTGCAAGGGATCATATGGATCATAAAATAGGTCACATAGGGGGAGGAACTCCATGTCCTCAAGATCCTTAAAAGGTGCTAAGTCCTCCTTCCCTATGATAGTTGGGCCAATGTTCTTGACAAGTGGGTAGGCCATGAGTGGAGGGCTTGGCTTTCTACCCGAGATAAGAAGCTCTAAATCGAGGAGAAGGTTGGGCTCATTCGGTGTAGGGAGGAATAGAAGGAGGTCGCTAGTGTAGCAACCATTGGTGCAAATCAAGGTGATGGACCCTATGCATAGGTGTAGGAGGCTAAGGCTCTTAGGTTGTTCGGCCATAGGGGTCAACATGCTAGTGAACTCAATTTGCCATGCTAAGCCCCTAAGAAAATCCTCTATGGTCTTCACTTGATAGGATGCTTGGATTGTGGTGTGATAGGAGAAGATGGGCACTAGGGGAAAATTTTGTTCTATGGGAGGGCAAACATGGGTCGAGGTCTCTCTAATTAGGCTCTCCCTTAGCCACCTAACAAGGGACTCTTCTAAGATGAATTCAGCCTTATCTAGAGGGGGTGGTGTAGGGTGAAGATCCTTGTGCGAGGCTTCCTCTTCAATTGGGACATGGGAGCTCTCTATGGAGGGGATAGGTTCCAGAGGGATATTTGTCTTCATGTGGCAAAGTGGGTGGACTACTTCTTGCAAAACTAATGGAGTGGGAAGGTTCTTTGATGGTGGGGTGATGATGGCCGGAGTATGGTGCACCCGTGGTGGTGAACAAGGGTGGGATTCCCGCGGGTGGGAGAATAAAAGGTTGTTGAATTTAAAGGTTCCCGAAAGGTGTGGCGGATGCACTAGGCAAGTCCGACGTGTTGGGTCGATGTCGGCATTCCTTTCATCTAACCATTTCTTACCTAGGATTATACATGGACCCGCCAATGTTCCCTTTTGACACCAAGCCCCATCCAAATACTTAGTCTTCCCGACCATTTATGGAATTCAACGAAGACTAGGTCTCCGTTGTGCACAATTTATCCAGTCGTGGAGAGGGTGGCTACAATTTCGGGGGATACCCAATTATCTTCTTCCATGTCGATGAAGTCAATTTCTGTGGGGCTCCCATTAGGTAGGTATGCTTGGGATATGATGGGAATTGGGGCCTTTTGGTCTGTAGACTCAATGACAATGGGAGGTGGATAATGCATAGAACGATCCGATGAGAACTCTAATGCAAGCATGCCCATGGACTTGACTTGTGAGAAAAAATCAAAGACTTGCTCTGATACCACTTGATGTGACACAACCTCGGACCTAATGCAAGCAAGCACAATCGCAATCTAAATGGGCCAATTTGGGCCGCCGCTCTCTCGTCGCTCACCCAAGCCCGGGGTAACTTGGCAATGCCAAGGTGAGGTTGAGGGGTTGGGCCCTTGCTGGTAGAGGGCTAGCAAGGCCAAGATTTAATTCCCAATAGATTTGGAAGCCCAATTCAACGGGGCCGACGAAGTGCCGAAGACACCGGTTGCACTCTTCCCACGGTGATCACTCAAGGTAATGGGGCTTGAGGATCGGGCTCTCACTCGCATAACCAGCAGAATTAGAACTAATATTGAAAGACAAGCACTAAGTGGAGTGAAGGTTTGAGCACTTACTCGATCGGTTTGAAGAAACCGGTCCCGGTCGGAGACGAGGGCGAGCGGGGAGGCGAGTGGATCCCCACACGCCGCGGCGGTGTCGCTTGACCTGCCCAAACAATTTACACCACTACACCTCTCGCAGAAGGTTGAACTTGGGGTGGGGGTTAATGATATTACATCAATACTACCTCCACGCAGGGAGGGGCCTTCAGCCGGCCAAGCGGGGTGGGGAAACCAAAGCAAAGAACGAGGAACAAGGGTGGATGCCGAATCTGCCTGCTGTCTGCGAACCAGGATAGAGGGTCGGTGTTGCTGTTGTAGATCTTGCTCAGGAATTTCTCTGATGGCGAGACCGGCGGCTAAATCTTCGTAACAGGAAGGGGAATGCCTCAGAATTTTTGTAAATTCTTCGATGCAGAGGCTGTCCTGGCCGCTCCCGAACTCCAAATTTGATGCCGTCAGCGCCGTTAGAACCGTGGGTGAGTCCTCTTTGCAGAAAAAGAAACGAGGATGTCATAAGAGAACGGAGACGATCTGTGGAGCCAGAAGAGTGAGGAGGTGTCAATGCAGACTAGGGAAGGCAGAGCCGCGCGACTGTGGAAGAAAATTGGTAACTTCTGTTCCCTGATGCTGAATGGGCTTCCGCTTCTTGATTCTGAAAGTAGACAGGCCGATGAAGAACTTTGAAGAAGAACTTGAGGACTGATTCCTTCGGGGTTCATCGTGGCAGAGCTTCTAATCTGGCTCAGGTCCTCAGCCGAGGCAGAACCGCGCAGCTGTGGGAGAATGGACCTCCTGGACGACTCGAAGATCAGAAGAAGACAAAACCACTTCGGTTGCGAAGGCGACTGGCAGACGCTTCCGACGATGGCTCTTAGGTTCTTCAAACTCGTCCGGAGGAGGTCATGGTTGCCGCTGCAAGTTGCTGGTCTGCTGTAGATCTTCAGTTGAGAGCTGTAGGTTGATGATGATGGGGGGGAATGGGGTATATGAGAGGGGAAATGGGGGTGGATGAGTGTGGGGAAAGCCCGGGCTGTGAGGGGGTCTAGGAGGGGGTGTTCTAAGGTGGGGGAAGGGAAGAATGGGGTGTGGAAGGGGGTCTAACAGGGGGTGGGAGGAGGAGCTACGAATTTGGGAAGGTGGGTGAGAGGAGAAAGTGAGGGGGGGCACAAGTGAGTGGATGGAAGGGTGGATTTCAAATTTGAAATGGCCTTGGAAGTTGTGGGGTTGTGTGGGGAAGGGGTTGATTGTGTTGGAATGGGGAAAGTGGTGTTGGAATGTGGAAGATGGTGTTGGAATGGTGAGGGATCTTCTTGGGACTAGGGGGTGGAGTAATGGAGGCCATGGGGAAGTGGAGGGCTTTAATGATGGTAGGTGGGGGTTGAGGTGGTTGGGAAGGGAGGAGAGAAAAGAAAATTCGAAATTGGGTGTTGAGGAGAGAGAAAATGGAGTAAAAAAAGAGGGATTAAGAGAGGGAAGGGTGGGGAATCTCTCCCCTAGGGTTTCTCACCCAAAGAATGTTGGAATCACTCCACTAAACTAAGCTTTGGACTCTCAAATGGCATTTTTTCCATTGATTGATTCATTACCTCCAAATGAAGGAAATGGGGCCCTATATATAGGAAACCCACATTTTACAATAAGACCCTGACAAAAGACTCATTGACAAATAACCGAAGGGGTAGGGGAGCTCATTGGGCCAAGCCCGAAGAAATGGGCCCAATTAGCACATTACACATTCTAATGACACTCAAACATAGGAAAATAAATGCAAGACCTAGGACATGACTCAAATAAAATGTAAATTACATCAAATGACTCAAGTAAAATTACATAGGACTCAAAATTAAATGACTAAACCATGCCGGATGCAACCGGGGCGAGGAGACGAGCTATGAATGTGGGCATGGAAGGTGATGTCCACATCAGGGTCCCTCTCAAAAGCCTTCGGCTTGGACGTCCTCGTCCGAGTCAAAGAATAAACAACTTTCCTGAACCTAGCATGAGTCACCAACTCCCCCTCGGTATTGGCCTCATCTAAGTCATTTTAGGCCTTTCGCCTAAGACGGCGCATAAACCATGTCTTCTCACTTTTGTATTAACCCCATACCGATAACTAAACCCCCACTCAGGCTAAACATCCCAGACCACGTGACCACGCAGTGAAGTGGTCCCCTCATCCCTTTGCTGAAGGAGTGAGCACTTTCCCGCGAATTCACACCGGACCACCAGTCTACTACCTCGGAGGAGAAGATATCCTATGAAAGAACGTTACATCCACGGGCCCTATGCACTCGTCCCTCGCTTGCGCCACCCGCGGGCGGGGGGCATTTGTGGACGTCAAAAAAATGATGATCATGCAACATGTACGTCCGGCACCCGAGAGCAAGTCGAGGACCGAGAGGATGACAAAACCCCATATCTCATCCGATCATGACGAAAACACACCTGGCGGTCCGCTACATGATAAGGAAGCTTCTCGAACCGAAGAAATAGCCATGGCCCCTCAAAACAAGGTGTCGAAGGTCGAATCAGCAGAAAACCCGAGTAACTCGATCGGGGCACACATCATGCCGGAAAGGTCCGTAGAAGGCTGAGGAACTGCCCAATGAGGGTGAAAATACTTTGGGAGGCTGCTCACTCGATGAAGACACTCCCTATGGGCAGGGAGCAGGGTTCAGGACACGATTCACAGTGCCAGAGGCTAAATCAGGGAGAAACCCGAGCAATCTTATATGGGTTCGGCACATGCCAAAAATCACTCGGAATCGTAAACCGAGGCCCGGAGGCCTCGAAATGGACACCCAAGAGGCGGTGGATCAAAGATAAGGCAGTACTAGAGGTCAAGCGTTTGTATGAGCTACTTCAAAGCCAGGGCAAAACCCCCCTTTTGCTTCTAAACCGGCGTAGCCTCTCCTTGGGCTAAACCGGCGCGGCCTACCCCTCTTCTGCTAAACCGGTGCGCCTCCTGGCTGCTAAATCATCGCACCCGCCCTGGCTGCTAAACCGGTGCGCCCCCCCTGGCTACTAAATCGGCGCCCCCCCTAGCTACTAAACCAGCGCACCCCCCTGGCTTCTAAATCGACGTGCAGATAATCTCATGCCCATATAAATCAGCATGGCCTAAACCGGCGCGCCCTCGACCGTGCCATTTTAACCAAAGGGCAGTCCCAGCCTCAGTCCGATGCTCTATTTTTCTCTGTGAACAAAGGGCCCCTTGCTTGAAATGGATGAACCTCCTACATCAGACTGATGGGCAACCACCTGTATGCCTCAAGCCCCCAAGAATGGAAGACTTCGAGCCCCACAACAAAGCGTCGACGTCCGCCCGTCGCTGTTGACCAATCCCACAGAGGCACCTTCCCTACTCTATCACCCCCCTATCCGTAGGCCACTCGACGGCTTCGAGCGGGGTAAAGATGGAGCTTCCCTCCTATAAAAGGAAGTGAGCTCCGCTCAAGAAAGAGGGAGAAAAAATAGAAGAGAGGCCGGCCGAAGAAAAAAAAGGATCCATTCACCTGCGTCTGCGAAGTGGGGAAAACGGAGAGAGAGTGGCAGAAGAGAGGTGAGCTTGGGGGGGAGGAGCTTGTGCTCTGCTCCCCTCCCACCAGTGTACCTACCTTTTCTTTTCTTCTATTTTCCTTTGTTATTGGGTAGATTCCCCTCTTGTATTTTGTTCTCCCGTATACCTCCTTTCTCTTATGAATGAATGAAAAGAAAGGCTATTATAATTACATGTTGTGTTCTACCTCATCAGCATTTCCCCTCTCTCTATCTTCTAATCACCCAGGGCTCTTAGAAGCCTGCCTCTTTGTGGCATGGCTTTTGAGGGGATCCGTCTGAAGGGTGAACATATATAGGCTTTTTGCTCAGCAACATGGTGAACATCCGTCTCGGTGAAACTCCTCTTGAGCTACGGCCCGTATGTCACTAGAACCGCTGAAAGGCTAGTCCCCGAGCTTCTACGCTCACCTCTGGGTCATCGGGCCACTATCTTTGGCTCACCCGACTTTTGGGGGTCGTCTCGGAGCATTCCGTTTGATGATTCCCTATTTCACATCTCGCAAACCCCAGTCCGGGGGAGGTGCTGCCCATTTTTTGGCATGGAACGCGAACGACAAGAATAATGAACAAACACAAAGAAGGATGAATGGATGAATGAGAGGTGCTCTCTGTGTACAAGAAACTATATGCCTCTGAACTCCTATGAACTTGACATAACACAGACCTTCTAAGTTCCCAAACATTTGCAAAATAATCCTCTACAACCTACACTTAAACCTTCTTGTTAACTCATCTTGCCAAGTGAACAAAAAAGGGAATAAGAACCAAGACTCTTCTAAATCTTCCCCTGATCCGACGTGGCCTAATTCGGCACCCAGAGCGGTGCGCCGGGTTAGTCCCCCTCTCAAATCCCAACTTCGATAAATCAGCCTAAACCGGCGCGGCCCTGCTTTTGGGCCTAAACCGGTGCCCCCCCCCTTTTCAGCCTAAACCGGCGCGCTACTTCTTTTAGCCTAAACTGGCGCGCTCCTTCTTGCTGCCTAATCCGACACGCGCCTTCCTACTGCCTAATCCAGCACGCTCCTTCCTACTGCCTAATCCGGCGCACTCCTTCTACTACTTAAACAGGCACGCCCTCTTAGACCCCTAAACCAGCGCGCCCCTTTCCCACGCCGTTTTAGCCTTGCTCCCATGCCTTCCTTAAACAGGTGTCCTTCTATAAGGTAAAGAAAAACAATCAATCAAATAAAAAAATGGGATGAAAACAAATAAATAGAATATACCACCCGTGTGTGTGAAAAGAGAATGAAATTTAACAACCTGAATGGCGATAACAAAGAATGGCATAACCACGAATGTTTCGGAACTTCCGCTCTCCCGGACTCGGTGTGAAAAGAATATCAATGACGCCCCGCTAAGTCAGATGTGGACCCTGGGAACCATCACGTTATGACCACGATCCGGCGCTGCCTCAGGCCGATAGTTAGTCGAATTTGACCCATCTCTGCCGAGATCCAATACTTCATTCTCATTAAACTTGCCATATCCACGGCGGACATCTGTGCCATTTTGTCACCATCTTTTATGCTACAAATACGGACTTCTATCCGAATATGAAATGGTCTGCGTGTGACCGACATATATCTGTGAACGTTTACGCCCCGATGCGGGGTTTGTTTAAACGCAGCTCGAGATTTCATTCTCTCGTTCAATTAATATGAATTCCAGGCCGTAGGGCCCCTTTTCCTGGCGACTAATCAAGGGTTTTTCCCTCTCCAAGGGGATGCAATTAACCTCGTGACCTTTATGGCATAGCGGGTACTTAGCCCCGACATGACACACACAATCATCTGACTAGTCAGATCGAGCACACCAAGGGCTTCCTTGAATCCCGAATAAATCGTCACCTAGGTGACTGACACGCCCTCGCACAAATAAACCAAATAAGTGAATGAACAAACAAATAACAAATTAAACAAAAGAAGTGTTCCAAAAGTGCGTCCACAGTAGCGCGTAGTACACGGCAGATGGGCAATCAACATTTGCAGGTCTCTCTTTTGCAAGCATGGCAGCGTATAGGAGAGCAGGCTCGTAGGCGGTGGCCTCGCACATCCCCGAGCGCCTATAAAACCCAGCCACTCCCCTCGCCATGGCTGTCTTCTTTTCCCTCTCCCTCTTCCCCTTTATCTTTTTCACCTCCCCTCTCTTCCCTAAGATCCGGCGCCCCTGTTTTGAACAGGGGCACCGTTCCTCTCTTCCCCTCTACTCTCCTCTTAGACCTCTCTCTTTCTTCTCTTCTCATCCCACTCCCTCTCCCTTTTTTTCTTACTCTCCTGCACCTCCGACCACCACAGCGCCGGCCATACATCTCCTCACCCCCTCTACAATTCTCTCTATCCCTCTGCTCTCCCTAGTTTCTGCTCCACTACCAGTCTCTTCTCCTTGGCACCACCGCACCGCCAGCAGGCCTCCCTTTCACCGCTCTCTTTCTTCTCCACACACACACTCCATAGCCACTATCGGACCCTCCTCCTCCTCTCTCTCTCTTTCTGTTTACCGCATTGCCCTGCCCTTCTCCACATTCATAGCTCTTCTGCACTCTCACTCTCTTTCTATCCCTCTCTTTCTCTCCTCCTTCACACTCCCTTTACTCTTCTTCCCCTCTCCCTCCTCCTCTCTCTAACGCACGCATCGCCGCTCAATTGCACTGGGCCCCCCCTCGCCACCGCATGCATGCACACCTGCTTACACACGGCCTCACGTAAACACACCCACACCACCGCAGCCACCTTCACCCCTTCTCTTCTTCTGCAGACACATTCTCTTGCACTCCCTCCTCTCATCCCACCTTCTCTTCTGCACCACCCCAGCGTCCTCTACACATCCCGCATCTGCCATAACGTCCTTCTCCTCCACTTGTCCTCCCCCACTTCTCTCTCCTCTTACACCGGCCACACACACGCACGAGACCCACACCACACCACACAGCCTCTTGCTCCCTCTCCCCATCTCCACCTCTCCCTACTTACACCGCACACACCACCTGCACCACCCTCATCCCTCACCGTACGCCTGCAACCCACACAATGCACACACACAAGTCACACTGCCACCACCTCCATGGGTCGACCCTCACACCCGAGGAGTCGACCCATCTCTCCCTGCCTCTCTCTCTGTCTCACTCTAACCCATCGCATACACATAGACTCCGCCTTTGTCTCCCTCTTCTCATCCACCTTATTTCAATGTAACCCCTTTTTTTCTCTATTCTCTTCTTGTATTTTTATCAACTCTCTCTCTACCTTTATTTCTTTCTCTCTCTATATCTCTCCACATACTTCTCTCTCTAAAGTTCTCTCTCTAAAGCTCACTCACGGCAGCTGTTGACATGTTTTTCCCCCGCTCTTTCTTTCTCTTACCTTCCTTTTCTAAATCAAAAATATAAAGACAAGCAAAATGAAGGGAAGAAAGATGGATAGGTGTGTGTGTGATCGTGATCACCACCAAAACACGAGTACTGGAGAATACTACGTACCTTGGAAAGGGAGAAAGCACTCACCCACAAAATGTAACACTGTAGTGGTAAACGGTCTGTGACGAACTGCTCAAGGAATGGCACGGCCGCTTGATTGATCACTCACAGTGCTAAAGAAGGAAGCGGGACGAAGACGGGTCTTGTGACAGCACGGTTCACAGGTGACCGCAGGAAGGTGTTGCACGGTCAGGTATGGGCTGTGTACTCTTCTAAGCGGATGAAGGAAGACCGTGTGATTCTGCCAAACTCCGAGATGTAGGACTTGATCCTCCACCCCTTCGGGCCGGCCAGAGGAGATGGGCCTCGTGCTATGCTGATGCTGACCTGCAAAACAGCGTAGACAACAAGAGAATGACACTGAAATTAGCTCTGGAATGTGTAGTAGCTATAAGAAAGAATGCAAAATTAACATAATAGCATGAAAGGGGCTATACCTGGGGTGGTTTTTAAACCCCTATAGGGCGTCAAAACAATAGGAGTGTGTGAAGATGATGTGAAATAGTGCAAAAACGTGGAAGAAATGGTGAAGATGATCATGCAATGGATGAAAAGACAACTAAACACTTAAACTAAAACACCAAACAAAAGACTACTCCCTTGAACCGGAGGCTTGAAAGGACGTAGAAAGCCTCCCTCCCTTGCTACAGTTCGCTCAAGATTTCGACAGGGCTTCACCGTCGACGTTCGATCTCTCCTTTTCAAGCTTGGACTAGGGGTTCTATTTATAGACCCTTGAAAGTCAAACCTCGAAAATGGATTTTCCAGTGGATATTAATCCGAGATTACAAAATAAAATATGTAGATAATACCTCTATCTCCCACTGAAATCAAACGGCACCCCATTTGGTTGAGAAACCGTGGATAAATGGGTGGAGGAAGTTAGAGGTTCAACCACGGATAGAGAGAGAAAATCCCAATCAATCCACAGGTCTCGAACATGTACACGGTCTCCTAATAGACCGCTCCGTCAATTACACGGTCCATTGCTAGACCGTCCAACGCTATCGTGATAAATAAATAAATTAACCAATTATCTAATTATCCACCGAACTGACCGGCCACCATGGCATTGGACTCTTTAGGATAACATGGTCTACTGGTAGACCACTCAATGAATGGAATAGTCCAATGCTAGGCCGTTTAAAGCGTGTCGGTGATAAATCCAGAAAAATATGATAAATATATAATTATCTGAGAAACTCACCGGCTTAGGACTCTGGGAACTGGACGGTCTACAGATAGGCCGTTCAATGGATGTAAACGGCTATCTTCAGACCGTGCAAAGGCTTGTAGGAGAAAATTCATAAAATCAAATAAATATCCAGTAAATCAGTAAACGGTTCCAAGAAGACTGCCCAATAACTGAACGGCCAGTCGTTAGACCGTGTAGAGCTTGGACGCTTGAAACTAAGAAAATGGGGTAAATGAGTCCATTTAACCCAGAGATCAATCAAAATCAAGGCCCAATAAGCCCGAATCTAAAGTCAGACTTAGCCAGGGAGGGAGGTACCCATAAAATAAGCCCATGATGTGCCTGAAAATAGTCCAATGAGTGATGGACAACTCGAGGCATCAACAATTGATGGTAAGAGGAATGAAACAACTCATTGGCAAAAAATGGGTGTCAACAAATGCCCCTCCTTAACGTCCTCTTTGCAAGGGAGCGAGCGGAGGTGAAGCGAAAGTGAAATGGAACATGGAGATGAAGCGGAAATGAAGCGGAGTAGACTGAAAAGTGGGCGTTAAGGTAAAAGACACCCATTTCATTGCCAACGAGTGATAGGAATCTTCCGAAAAACTCCGAACCAAACACCAGGGATGATCGGACCAAAACGACGCCAGCCTGGAGGAACTAACTAAGTGAAAAAGGAAAACACATGATCAACCTCATGGGGGACACAATCCCTCGGACCAATGAGGGGACCGGAGCAAGCAACAAAAAGTAAAAGAAACGGACTAAAACTCCAGACATGGACCTTCAATCAATCAAACCAGGTGAACAGACCAGAGGAGACTTTCCAACTTTGAGTGGAATAGCTCCTCTTACTCGAAATCATGAACGCATAATCATCCATTCACAAATGAGACACTTTCAGACGAACCATGGTTCGTGAATGCTCAAAAGATGCGTATGATGCATGATGGGCTAAAATAAAAGAAATCATTAAAGTGAATGCAAAGAAAGTCACAAAATAGAAAATACTCAAGAATAATATTGCTAGACTGGGACAATTTAGGTCAATAAACTATCCACAACAACGGCGTGCTGGATATAACCATCGTCCCCTAATTTTCCCAACCTAACGGCCTATCCGATGATTAAACACGTGAACCTGGATCATCATTATTTTTGTTAAAGGAGAATATCAGATCTTGGAGCACGCAAACAACCAACTGGTTCTCGAGATAATATAGCATAATACCATATAGTAATGCAATAAGAGATATAAGGATATGAATACTTACCTTACTTACCTATGCAGGCAAAATGGCAAGTTGAAGTGAAACTGCAAAGGATATTATGAACAGAGTCTTGCAATATTATATCATGAAATAATCATTCAAGCCAAAAAAAAAGATCAGCCACTCAATCACAAAATACAGCAAAGAACATTCTTCACAAAACGGTCTAACACAGACCGCACCATAACGTAAACGGTTCAGTGTGGGCCGCTCAAGCACTGCCAATTTGAATGTGATCGTGAAAATACACGGCCCAACATGAGGCCATTCAAAGAACAAAACGGTCATCTCCTGGCAGCAAGCGCACCATTAGAAATGAAATAGTCAGATTTGAGACCATTCAGTAGTCACACGGTCTATCGATAGACCGTGTAATCACTGGCGGTTTCAAAAAAATATAAAACACTCTTCCTCTTCCTCCCCTCCCCACCGTAACCGACAGAGGAGCCACCCCCCACGTTCTACCACCTCTCCCACGCTTTCCATCTCTTTCCTTTCATTCTACTCTCTCCCCCTCATCTCCCTAGTCTTCTATGCGCTTCAAGCATCAATCTTCGAAGCGCCTTCTTCGTCTCATGGCTAGTGAAGGAGACCAAGTACCGCCGCCGACGGCCAAAGCGAAGGAGGACACCGCACCACCGCCCGCGGCCAAGGAAGAAGCATCTCCGCCGCCCACGGCCGGGGAAGAGGCCGATGCAGTCGTTGCCCGGGAAGAAGATGCTGAGGAGCCATCGGCACCGCCCATGGCGGCGGTGGAGAAAACACCGAAGACGTCCGAGGTAGGCCGCCTAAAACCATCCCTCATTTCCATTTTCAATCCATGAATGTAGAATAAGAGGGTAGATGAGGGGCTTGAGACCCCTTTAGGGCTGGTTGGGAGGCCCTATGGGCCCTCACCGCCGGTGGGGAGGGGCTTAAATGCCGTCGGGGACGACGAGCATAGCACGGTTTAACAGTGACCGCTCAACAAAACTATATGGTTCATATAGAACCGTTCAACCATAACACGGCCCAGGGGTGGCCGTTCAAAGGGAACTGAATCGACGGGGCAACACGGTCTGAGGAAGACCGTGGACATTTAGGACGGGCCACATTGGTCCATTCAGAATATGAAAAGCCTAAGAACAGAGCGGTTTACACCAGACCGTGGACACCTAGGACAGCCCATATGGGTCCGTTTAGAATATGGAACGCTTGAGAACAAAATGGTCTCCACTAGACCGTCACTTAACCACACGGTCAGAGAATAGACCGTGCCAATCCAAATGACCAGGGGTTTGAGATGGGAGCGACACGGTCATAGGGGGACCGTGTGATCATTGAACGGCCAGTAATGGTCCGTTATCAGGGTGGGCACCAGATGGTAGAATGGTCCTCACAGGGTCGTTCATAAATCAAAGTGGTCCACAGATGGCCATGGACCTATGAAAGGGGCTTATTGGAATGGTTAGAAGCCAACCATTGAAAGGGAAAACGGCCCATAGATGTCCGTTCAGTGAGTAGAGTGACTTATTGAATTAATGAAATGCAAGATCCTAAAATGAAATACAATTATCCTAAATGTATGCAGGGAAAGCGTAGGACTCGGATCTCCTGGCTGCAGGTCCGAGCAGTATACCTTGCACTGTCGGACTTTTAGCAGAGAGGCTCACGACCATGGGCTTAGCTGAGTTCCTGAGCATAGAGGTGTGGACGTCAAAAAATGACGGTGACGATAATATGGCATTCGCGTCTACGTGCGAGTCGAAGACGGGAAGGCCGAACAAACCTATACCTCGCCCGGTTAGGACGAGAACTCGCCCGGTGGCCCACTACCCATCAAGGGAGCCCCTTCGAGCGGAAGATACCACCACAATTCTCCAACCGGCCATGCCGAGAGCAGAATGAAAGAAAAGTCAGAAACTCGGGCACAGCCCCCCATGCACCGAAAGTCACGCAAAGTCTGGACCGAGCCCCATAAGCTACGAACGGAACATTGCGGAGGCCATGCATCGCAACTAAAACATTCCGAGAATGCCAAAGTTCATATAAATGGCTGCGACTTTGAGAAGAATCCATTCGGTGCTTAAAATGGCGCGGAAGGGCCTTAAAACGGTGCGCCTTAAACCGGGGCACCCCTTACTTTTACGGTACGCCCCCCTTATGCTCCAATATGGCGCCCCTTTGCAAAGAGTTAATCCGGCGCGCCCCCGGCGCCGTTTTAACCGAAGTACCCATTTGCCCATTTTTAAAAGCTTCTCCTTCAAATGCTAAAGCGGCGTGGCCATTTGAAGGCCAAAAACTTAATACGGCGCGCTACTTTTGGAGAACCCATCACAATATCCTCTTCTTAATACGGCGCGCCAAGTGCAAATGAGTTTAACCTCATCCTGTCCCATCTGTCGACCGATGCTCTGTTTGGCATAAATGTGACGCACAGAGAACATTCAATGCCCATGGCTCTGCTTCTACCTCCGTTCGATAGCACAGAAGTGGCAACGGCAAAGCAACCCCTGACAGACCTGTGAACATCCCGTCCTCGGACAAACGGCAGCATACGGCGCAAACCAGCATTATCCAGCACCTCGAGTCAACTCCCAACTTCGTGGCGGATGAGGTGGAAGTGGCAGGAACTCTCCGCACCAGCCGTTCTATAAAACGACAAGTCTGAGGAAGGAAAAGGGGCTGGTTGGTTCAGCGAAGCTCTCCGGCATCCGAAGAGAAGAAGAAGCTCCATCCATTCACATCTGCAAGGTAAAGAAAAAAGAGAGAGAGTGTGACGACCCAGAGCGCCGGATACCGATATATCGATAACATCGATATACCGATACCAGGAACTGGGGAAGCCACCCAAGAGGCTGATGAGGCCCATGAAGGGTTAGTGAAGTTCGTCGAGGGGATGTATAACGAATTGCAATCACAAGCGCACATATTAGAATTAAGCAACAAAATTAACAAGAGTGCGGAAGCAATTTAAAATAAACAGTGGTAAATATATAAACTAGTCCAGAGGCACCAGAGTACTAGTCCACAAAGTACAACTACACGAGGCATACCCCGGCAAAAGTACACAACAGGGCCAAAAAGATGACTCGTCTACTGCTGGCAGCTAAGAATGGTCTCCGAGCACACGGGAAACTCCGGGAGACGACGGGCGTGGCTCACCTGAAAATGAAGGGTGAGTCATAGCCAGACTCAGTAGGGGTCATGCGGATCCCTACCTCGCACTAAAAAAGCATACATGCAAAAGTAAAGGCAATTAGAGCATGCATTTAATCAAATAAACATGCAATGGCATGAATGACTAATGACAATAAAACTGTAAAATCTAACTAAACAGATATAACAGCTAATATGAAACTAAATCTACCAGTAGAATATGCCTCAACTAAGCCAAGCAACAGGGAGCAGGACCACCACTGGGAACAGAAACCAGATGCGTCCACTGACGGCTTACACTGCGTCTCAAGCACTCATAGTCGGTAACACGACAAGCTGAGCGCATAAACAGTACCAAACCAAGTGACCAGTCAGAGTGAGACTCGTAAGTGTCAGTCCACAGCCTCTGACCACGTGTGCACACACTGACTCTCGCTTGAGCCAGGCCCTCTAGCTAGTTTTCTCCCTCGGTAGGACGCTACCGTTGGCGGGAAGCCCACGGCACTAGCTTAAAAACCGTGTGACGGGAACACCCCTCCGCTATCCCCAAGCGGGTCGGCACTCAACAGACCTTAGGGCTACAACAGTGGCTCCATCGCAAGGAAAGAAAAGCTACTCTATTGGGATCTAAAAACATGCCATAGAATATAAAATATCTCATACATGGCATATAAACATTATTGAACGCATTAAAGAATAGGCCGGTAACTTTTGAAACTGACAGGCGTGTGGCGGTCTGCTGCCACCGCGACAGGGAGTGTGACGGTCGGGAAAGGGCGTGTTACATCGGCTGTGATGTGTCCGCCCTTGGCCGTTACAGCCACCCGAAGCTCCTATTCAAACTGATCAAACAGAGTGTAACGCGCTTACGGGGGCGCATTACGCCGCCCTGACGGCCGACCGACAGGCCGTCAGGCCCACCCGAGACTAAAACCAATGAACAGTTTTTCAAACCATTCACAGGTGGTGTAACGCGCTCGCGCCGGTGCGTTAGAGCACCCTAACGGCCGGCCGACTGGCTGTCAGGTTAACCGCCATACCGGGTCAACAGAAAATAACAGAAGTGTAACGGTCGGGAGCCTGACCGTTACACACTGTGACGCCCCGTCATCAGGACGTTACTGTACTGTAACGCGTCCCCCATGGACCGCTACGCGTGTGACGGTTCCTGGAAGGACCGTCACACCGTCTGGGTTACGGATAGGTTATGTTTGAAAGTGGGTTCCCTCCCGGGCGACCGGAATCGCCGGGTAACGACGAAAACCTGTCAAACCACACGTCCTAAACAACATAATACCAACAAAATAACAACATGCAACGCCCACAATGGCTTAAACATGAAGAACGAAGCTTAAACCACTAAACATGGAAAATAATCAATATGCATGCCACATGGGTTTAAACAAGAAACCAAGATATAGGAAATGATCCTAGCGAGTTCAGGATTCCATCCCCCTACCTCGTTCAAGCCGAAACGGCCGATTAGGCCACGTGTAAGAGGAGGGCACCGCCGAGCCTCCACACCCGGTCTCGCTCCCACGAGCCACGAACCGCGCCAAGGTGGACGTCAACGCGTTCCTCTCGACGCGAGGAATCCACCGGCGTGCTCCGCGACACGATCCATGGCCGATTCACCTGAAATCCCTATGAAGGGGGGGGGTGTGATCGGACGAGAGAGGGAGAGAGCGTGACATCGACGAGGGGAAGAGAGAGAGAGGATGAGGGGAAATGGGAAAAAAATAAAAGGTTAATATATATACAAAAACCATAATAATCCCATTAAACCTTAATTAAATCCAATCAAATCCTGAAAAATGCCAGAAAAATTCCTAAAAATCCAGGAAAATAACCGAAAATTCCATAATGAATTCTAGGTCCGAACCACTAAAGATCCATTAAGGCACGGGCCTCACAGTCCCTCCCTCCTAAGAAAAATTTTGCCCTCAAAATTTATAATAACGGATAAGGAGGAAACTGAGAAAAGAATTATACCTCACTGGAATAAGAAAGGAAAAAGCTGACGCATCTCATCTTCACGTTCCCAAGTAGACTCATTACCAGAGTGACGCTGCCAAGCAATTCTTACTAGAGGGATAACCTTATTTCTCAACCGCTGCACACAACGGTCTTCAATTCTGATAGGAAACTCTGGCGTAGACAAATCAGTAGTCACTTCGGGCCAAACTGAATCATCGAGAGCATGGGATGCATCTGGCACATACTTCCTCAGCTGAGAGACGTGGAACACATGATGAATAGCTTGCATAGCCGCTGGTAGTTGCAGACGATAAGCTACCTGACCCACAACTTCTTCAATAGGAAATCGGCCAACATAACGCGGACTAAGCTTTCCACGCTTCCCAAATCTGGAAACACCTTTCATCAGAGATACCTTAACAAAAACTATATCTCCAGGCTCAAATTGTAGTGGGCGTCTGCGTTGATCTGCATAACTTTTCTGTCGACTCTGAGCTGTCAACAATCTCTGCCGAATCAGACGAACCACATCAGAACATTGCTGTACCATATCAGGTACCGTCAACAGTCTATCCCCAACATCAAACCAGTTCAAGGGAGTACGATAAGGATGACCATACAGTGCTTCATAAGGAGCCATGCCAATACTGGAGTGAAAACTATTATTATAAGCAAATTCAACAAGTGGCAAATGTTGATTCCGCGAACCTTGCCAATCAAGGTAACACGATCTCAGCATATCTTCCAGGGTCTGAATAGTCCTCTCCGACTGTCCATTTGATTGCGGATGATATGCTAAACTGAATGCTAACTCAGTGCCCAAAGCTTTCTGAAAACTGCGCCAGAAGCCGGAGGTAAATCGTGGATCGCGATCTGACACAAGTGAAATTGGAATTCCATGCAGTGGCACAATCTTTTGCACATAAAGCTCGGCCAACCTCTGCACATTCCAAGCAACCTTTATTGGCAACAATCTGGCAGTCTTAGTCAATCTGTCGACAAGCAACCAGATACCATCAAAACCCTGAGAAGTCCGAGGTAAACCCACCACAAAATCTATAGTGACGTGATCCCATTTCCACATTGGAATCTCTAACGGCTGAAGTAATCCACCTGGATTTTGATGTTCGGCTTTAACCTGCTGACAAGTCAAGCACTTAGAAACAAACACAGCCACATCTTTCTTCATACCTGGCCACCAAAACTGCTTTTTCAAATTTTGATACATTTTGGTGACACCTGGGTGAATAGCAAAGCGGGATCCATGGGCTTCACTCAGAACCTCATGCCTCAATTCATCCTCTATAGGAACATACAATCTGCCACGTAAACTGACGACCATCTCGTCATCAAATTCCACATCATATCTTGATATAACACGGGCCAAATCAGGATCAGCTTGCTGAGCCTCTCTAATCTGCTGATATAAAGCTGAACCCAAAGCCAAACTAGCACAAACTGCCATCCTCGAATCGGCAGGAAACTCAACACTGAACGCCTCGCTCGGAAGCTATTTCCAAAATTTTCATTCATGAAGCAACAGATGACTGGCTTGCACCTTCTTGCTCATAGCATCAGCCACAACATTCATTTTACCCGGCTGATAGGAGAGTGTAAAGTCATAATCTTTCATGTATTCCATCCAACGACGCTGCCTGAGATTCAGATCCTTCTGGGAGAATATGTACTGTAAACTCTGATGATCAGTAAAGATTTGAAACTTCTCACCATACAGATAATGTCTCCAGATCTTTAAGGCAAAAATAACTGCAGCTAGCTCCAGATCATGCGTGGGATAATTTTCTTCATGCTGTTTCAATTGCCGAGATGCATATGCGATCACATTTCCATGTTGCATCAGCACTGCACCCAAACCTACTCGAGAAGCATCTGTGCAAACAACAAATCCACCCGAGCCGGAAGGCGAAGTCAACACTGGAGAAGAAGTCAAGAGCCTTTTCAATTCAACAAAGCCATCCTCACACTGATCTGACCAGACGAAAGGTACATCTTTACGAGTCAGTCTAGTCATTGGCACTGCAATCTTTGCAAAATCCTGGATGAATCTTCGATAATACCCAGCCAAACCTAAAAAGCTTCTTATCTCTGTCATAGTTATCGGTCTCTGCCAACTCAGAACAGCTTCAATCTTTGCAGGGTCCACTGCTACTCCATCACCAGAAATCATGTGGGCAAGAAAATGAATTTCTCGAAGCCAGAATTCACATTTACTGAACTTCGCATAAAGCTCGTGATCCCTCAGAGTCTACAGAACGATCCTCAAATGCTGTACATGATCTTCGTCAGAAGCCAAATAAACTAGAATATCATCAACAAAGATCACCACGAATTGATCCAGAAATGGACGGAAAATATGCTACATTAGGTCCATGAAGGCTGCTGGAGCATTTGCCAAGCCAAACGGCATTATCAAAAATTCATAGTGACCATATCGAGTACTGAAAGCTATCTTCTCCACATTAGATTCCCGGATCCGCAATTGAAAATAGCCAGACCGAAGGTCAATCCGTGAAAAGAAAGTAGTAGACTATAACTGGTCAAAAAAATCATCAATCCTGGGAAGCGAATATTTATTCTTGATAGTCACCTGATTCAGTTGTCTATAATCAATACAAAGTCTCAGGCTTCCATCTTTCTTTTTCACAAACAACACTGGAGCACTCCACGGAGAGAAACTGGGGTGAATATAGCCTTTTTCCAGCAATTCAAGTAGCTGTGCTCGCAGTTCTTTCAATTCAGCTGGAGCCATTCGGTACGGTGCATTTGCTAACGGGGCTATACCAGGAATCATTTCAATCACCATTTCAATTTCTCACTCTGGAGGCAAGCCTGGCAACTCGTCAGGAAACACATCAGGGAACTCACAGGCAACAGGAATATCACTAACATCCTGTCGTTGTTCCTTAACAGCAACCACAGAAGCTAAGAATCCCTGGCAACCTGCACTAAGCAACCTATAGGCTCGAATAGCAGAAACAATCAAACGAGAAGAACGGGATCGAATACCTTGGAAATAAAATGCTGATTTTTCCTGTGGCTGAAAATAGACTTTCTTCGATCTGCAGTCAACCGCAGCTCCATATTGCTCCAACCAATCCATACCCAGAATGATATCATAATCTGCCAGCTGCAACGCATACAACCTCGCCGGCAACTGATGATTATTAATCATCACAGGAGACTCTTTCAAACAAAGAGGTGTAATCATGAAATCTCCAGAAGGCAACTCAAGAAACAGCTCACAAGTTATCTCTGATGTCGGCTCCCCAATGCATGCAATGAAATGCTCAGAGATAAAAGAGTGAGAAGCCCTTGAATCAAATAAGACACGTTCTTAATGACCATAAAGCATAATCGTACCTTCTACCAGATGGGATGCAACCGCTTCAGCTCGAGTAATGTGAGAAACCTTGCCCTTCTGTTTCTTAGATCCAGCTGAAGATTGCTGAGAAGATGCTGAAGCTTGAGAATAAAACTACTATTGAGGTTGAGGTAACGAAGGAGGTCTGAATTGCGACTGCTGGGGCTGAGAAAATTGAGGAGCCTGCACCAGCTTCGGCCTCAGCGGTCAATCTCGAACCACGTGACCAGGCTGGTCATAGCAAAAATAGACCACATGAAGAGAACACGGCTGACCCTTATGGTGACCACCGCATCTTCTACAAGTCCACGGCTGACTGACAGCAGAGCTCTGACGAGTCTGGGAAGAAGGCGCTATCAGCTACTGAACAGTATCTGCACCGAACGATGGCTGCTAGAAGAACTTCTTCTTCTTCTTGAACTTCTTAAACTTGGGCTTGGAAGAGGAAGAAATACTGCTAACTTCTGGCTGAACCGAGGGAACCCCTGCCACTGGCGGTCGGTAAGTCTACTGAAACTGCATCTTTGGCTGAACTGACCCCGCTTGTGGATACCCTCCTGGTCTCGCCATCTCCAGCTCAAGTGCCATGGCTGCCTGGCACGCACCATCAAGATCAGCAACACGACTCGCAATCAAGGGCAATTTCAATTCTGGCCTCAACCCTCGCAAGAACTGCTGAGTCTTCAAAGCTTCATAAGCCAGCACATGGGGCGCATACTGACCCAATTCCATAAACTTGTTCCGATATTGAAGCATGGTCATGCTACCTTGAGTTAGCTCCATGAATTGATACATCTTAGCCATTTGCAAGCAGGCATGAGTATAGGCACGCTCGAAGGCTGCTACAAACTCTGTCCAAATGATCTGCCGAAGGGGCCTGGAATGAAAAGCAATCTGCCACTCGGCTTTCCACCACGTAATGGCCGTACCTTGGAGTTGAAATGCTGCAAGCATCACTTTCTCATCCTCAGCACACTCCATAGATAGGAACACACGCCCGATCGCATCCAGCCATTGCCTCGCTACCTCTGGATCTGGTTGTCCGTCAAAAGCTGGCGGATTGAATAGAAGAAATTCTTTCAAAGCCTTGCCTTGACTACCAGGCACTTCAACCTGAGGAGCAACAACTGGCACTGGAGGAGGAACAACGGGAACTGCGGGAACTGCAGGAGGCGGAGCAGAACCACTATCTTCTCTGGGCGCATCTCTTGGAGCTCGAGGAACTCGAGGAGGTCTTCCTCGACGAGGCGACATCTCGCACTGCCGAACACACAAAACAATAGCAAATTCATCAATCACATGGGAAACATCCTATGCCAGTAATAGACAACACTAGGACTAGCTCTGGACAAGTGCAAATTCCAATTCCTTATACAAATCCTTAACTCCCGCTCTGATACCAACTGTGACGACCCAGAGCGCTTGATACCAATATACCGATAACATCGATATACTGATACCCGGAATTGGGGAGGCCACCCAAGAGGCTGATGAGGCCCCTGAAGGGTTAGTGAAGTTTGTCGAGGGGATGTATAACGAATTGCAATCACAAGCGCGCATATTAGAATTAAGCAACAAAATTAACAAGAGTGCGGAAGCAATTTAAAATAAACAGTGGTAAATATATAAACTAGTCCAGAGGCACAAGAGTACTAGTCCATAAAGTACAACTACACGGGGCATACCCCGGCAAAAGTACACAAGAGGGCCAAAAAGGTGACCCGTCTACTGCTGGCAGGTAAGAACAGTCTCTGAGCACACAGGAAACTCCGGGAGACGACGGGCGTGGCTCACCTGAAAAGAGAAGGGTGAGTCACAGCCAGACTCAATAGGGGTCACGCGGATCCCTACCTAGCACTAAAAAAGCATACATGCAAAAGTAAAGGCAATTAGAGCATGCATTTAATCAAATAAATAGGCAATGGCATGAATAACTAATGACAATAAAGCTGTAAAATCTAACTAAACAGATAGAACAGCTAATACATGCCAATAACGAGTAAGTCTAAACGACTGAAATTAAATCAACCAATAGAATATGCCTCAACTAAACCAAGCAACAGGGAGCAAGACCACCACTGGGAACAGAAACCAGATACGTCCACTGATGGCTTACACTAAAATAGGTTGGAACGCCTGTATGCCCAATCTATGCAAGGTAGGTGCTCTATTCAGTAATACAGGATGTCCCTGCATGACTTCTTGAAGTATCTCCCACACAATGGGTTCTTTTTCTCGAATGAGTTGTACAACGTTGATTGACTCTATTTCTCCATTTTTATGGTACTAATTGAGACCATTGAGATTGAGATAAATTGTATTGATAATGATTCTTTAACCAGTTTTTCCATTTATTCATTCCAGACTGTGTCTCAAGCACTCGCAGTCGGTAACACGACAAGCTGAGCGCGTAAACAGTACCAAACCAAGTGACCAGTCAAAGTGACACTCGTCAGTGTCAGTCCACAGCCTCTGACCATGTGTGCACACACTGACTCTCGCCTGAGCCAGGCCCTCTAGCTAGTTTTCTCCCTCGGTAGGACGCTACCGTTGGCGGGAAGCCCACAGCACTAGCTTAAAAACCGTGTGACGGGAACACCCCTCCGCTATCCCCAAGCGGGTCAGCACTCAACAGACCTTAGGGCTACAACAGTGGCTCCACCGCAAGGAAAGAAAAGCTACTCTATTGGGATCTAAAAATATGCCATTATAATATAAAATATCTCATACATGGCATATAAACATTATTGAACGCATTAAAGAATAGGCTGGCAACTTTTGAAACTGACAGGCGTGTGGCGGTCTGCTACAACCGCGCTAGGGAGTGTGACGGTCGGGAAAGGGAGCGTTACATCGACTGTGACACGTCCTCCCCTAGCCGTTATAGCAACCCGATGCTCCTATTCAAACTGATCGAACGGAGTGTAACGCGCTTACGGGGGCGCGTTACGCCGCCCTGATGGCCGGCCGATAGGCCGTCAGGCCCACCCGAGACTAAAACCAACGAATAGTTTTTCAAACCATTCACAGGCGGTGTAACGCACTCGCGCCGACGCGTTAGAGCACCCTGACGGCCGGCCGACTGGCCGTCAGGTTAACCGCCATACCGGGTCAACAGAAAGCAACATAAGTGTAACGGTCAGGAGCCTGACCGTTACACACACTGTGACGCCCCTTCATCAGGCCGTTACAGTACTGTAACGCGTCCCCCATGGACCGTTACGCGTGTGACGGTTCCTGGAAGGACCGTCACACCGTCTGGGTTACGGAAGGGTTATGTTTGAAAGTGGGTTCCCTCCCGGGCGACCGGAGTCGCCGAGTAACGACAAAAACATGTAAAACCTGTCAAACCACATGTCCTAAACAACATAATACCAGCAAAATAACAACATGCAACGCCCACAATGGCTTAAACATGAAGAACGAAGCTTAAACCACTAAACATGGAAAATAATCAATATGCATGCCACATGGGTTTAAACAAGAAACCAAGCTATAGGAAATGATCCTAGCGAGTTCAGGATTCCATCCCCCTACCTCGTTCAAGCCGAAACGGCCGATTAGGCCACATGCAAGAGGAGGGTACCGCCGAGCCTCCACGCCCGGTCTCGCTCCCACGAGCCACGAACCGCGCCAAGGTGGACGTCAACGCATTCCTCTCGACGTGAGGAATCCACCGGCGTGCTTCGCGACACGATCCGTCGCCGATTCACCTGAAATCCCTATGAAGGGGGGGGGGTGTGATCAGACGAGAGAGGGAGAGAGCGTGAGATCGACGAGGGGAAGAGAGAGAGAGGATGAGGGGAAATGGGAAAAAATAAAAGGTTAATATATATATATATATATATATTAATATATATACAAAAACCTTAATAATCCCATTAAACCTCAATTAAATCCAATCAAATCCTGAAAAATGCCAGAAAAATTCCTAAAAATCCAGGAAAATAACCAGAAATTCCAGAATGAATTCTAGGTCCGAACCACTAAAGATCCATTAAGGCACAAGCCTCACAGAGAGGGTGAGAGAGAGAGAGGGGAGAGATGTGGAGGAGCTTGTGCTCCGTTCCTCCTTCTCCCCCACCGGTGTATCTTCTTCTCCCCCCCACCTCAACGCCTAGCTTTTTTTTCTCCGTTGTATTCTTCCCTGTGCTTTGGCGGTAGATCCCCTTTTGTACATCTCTTCCCTCCTTTCCCTTGAGGATGAATAAAAGAGTGGCTTTGTAAGCATGCGCATGGTTTTTATTTGCTCTGATCTGGCTTCCCCTTTCTTTCAGTTTTCTTTCTCTCAATTTTCTGCATCACCCGGGGTCCTCGGGAGCTTGCCCCTTTTGTGGCATGAACTTTGAGGGAACCCGTTCGAAGGGTGAATACTCATAGCTATTCATGTCGAACATCCGTCCCTGTGGAACTTCCACAAAATCACCACCTGTAAGCTGCTGGAACTCTTGAAGGCTGGTCCTCGAGTCTCCACACGCACTTATGGGTTAACGGAGGCCTCACTCTGAGTTTTGAGGTTCACCCTAGAGTAATCCGTTTAGTGTTCCCCATTTTTTTCTCTGGCAAGCTTCAGTCCGGGGGAGATGCTGCCCAAATTTTGCCAGGCCAAGCACACATAAGAACAGACGAACAAAGTAAGCTATCTGGGAGTAAGAACATCGTATGCTTGAAGCCCCTGATCACGACTGAATCTCTGAGTTCCTGCACAAACCCTCCTAATAAAACATTCAATCTTCATGCTCGTTCACCTTAAGAAACGATTAAAATGCTTTAACCTCCCTCTCTATCAACTTAATCCATCAATTAAGTGAATAAACCAATCAAAAGGTCAATCTGCAGCTTGAAGGAACAAGAACAAAAGCGCAAAGAAGAAACAGAGCATAAAAGAATGAAAGAAAACCCTCATGGAAGCTATCTCGGCACGCTCCTTAATCCGGCGCGGGCTAATCTGGCTCGCTACCCCCCCCCCCCCCCCCGCGCCAGAATAGCATTACACTCAAAACAACTTTCAAATCCTTAGAATGAATAGTGCACCCCCTATTACTATTTGAGCCTTAATCCGACGCGCCTTACTATTCATCCTGCAAAATCGGCGCGCCCCTCTTCTAGGCCTTATCCGGCGCGCCCCTCTCTTGTGCAACCCATTAAACCGACGCACGCCTCACCCCCCTCTTCTTGGCCTTATCCGGCGTGCTCCCCTTTGCTCCTTAATTCGGCGTGCCCCAGGCCCCTTCTAAACCGGCGCGCCTCCCTTAATGTACCTTAGCCAGCGCGCCCCCCTCTCCTCTCTTGGCATCTCTTTAATCTGGCATGCCTGAAATAAAGAAAGTGATTAACCAAAAGAAAACAATACTTGAAGTTAATGAAAAAACAAATGAAAACTTTCCCCCCTACCATAATCAAAATTTTCTTCTGGGGGCGCTTCCCTCGGAGACCCCCGCAAGGGGCGCTACCCCCTTGACCCCCGCGACCTGACCACGCAGGTCGATCCGCGTGTGAGGGCCGCACGTTGGTGAGTTCGGGCTTCACACTTAACAATTCACTTCCCCGGACTGTGCGTGAAGAGAAAAGCAATGATGCCCCATGCCATCAGACGTGGACCTCGGGAACCCCGTTATGGCCATAGTCTGAAACCATCTCAGGCCAATAGTCCATCAGCTTGACCCACTTCTATCGGGATCCAATCCTACAATCCCATTAAACTTGCCGTACTCGCGGCAGACATTCGTACAGTTTTGTCATCGTTTTCGATGCTTCAGATGCGGACTCTCATCCGAACAATGAATGGTCCGTTAGTGACCGACATATATATATACCAGGATCTGATCCCGCACTTGCATTAACTTGCCGTACTCACGGCAGACATTCGTACGGTTTTGTAGCCGTCTTCCACATTACAAATGCGGACTTCGGCCCGAATGAGAAATTGTCCACTAGTAACCGACATATGCAACCGACATCTTCATATCTGTGAGCGTTTACACCCTGACGCGGGTTTCCTTAAACGTGATCCGAGACCTTTGCTCTCGCTTTGTTACCATGAACCTCAGGCCGTAGGGCCCTTATTCCCGGCAATCAATCAAGGGTGTTCCCCCGTATGGGGGATGTAAATAACGCCGTGGCCTTTACGGCACTGCGGGTTTTGGTCCCGACATGAACTACACAATCGTCTGATTAGTCAGATCGAGCGCACAATAAATCGTCACCTTTGTGACTGGCACGCCCACACACTTAATAAACGAATAAACCCACCGAATAAACTGACTTAAAGAACAAACAAATGAGCGTGTCGAAAAGTGCATCCACAAGAGGTCAGTCGATTTGACACACCGCTCCTCTACGCTCTGCACGACCGTTGGGACCTAGTGAGCCATACGTTCCTCTTATCGTGGGGCCACATGGTCCCCACGCTTGAGGACGTTGCGCGCATCACGGGTCTGTGCGTGCATGGGTCTTCGATCAGCGGGAGGACATACCCCGACTACCGGGAGATGGCCTAGGAGCTGCTGGGCTTGGAGCTACTCCGACCCGGAGCGGCAGTCCACGACGTTGACAAGGGCGAGGCTACAGGAGACCCTTGGACTGAGGAGCGCAGGGATAGCGACCAGGGAGCTACTCGAGGAGCACTTATAGAGGCTAGTGGACCGGGTCCGGCCTAGAGTAGCAGCCGAGGCTGGACCAGAGGCGGACCGAGTGCTCAGGAGGTTCCTGATGTTGTTTTTCGGGCGCCTACTGTTCACAACGAGGGCCGACGTCATCAGCTGCCGTTTCCTTCCACTACTCGAGGACCTGGGGCATGTCGGGGACTACGCATGGGGAGCAGCGGTCCTCGCTTTCTTGTTCGACACCCTCAGCTCCACCAGCCGACGAACGATGCTAGCGGGCTTCTCTCCCTTACTCCAGGTACGACTTAACCCTTAAGGTGATTATGTAATTTTCTATATAATTCCTATAAATGCTATATGTTGACATTTGGTGCAATGCAATGCAGGTGTGGGTCTACGTGAACCTACATGGGCTAGGGAGAGGGCACGAGTCTTACCCGGAGCGGCGGCCCATCGCGAGGGGGTGGACGGCTTCACGAGAGATAGGGACCCTCTAGAGACAGGTCCGTGAGATCCAGGACGACCTGGACACACTGCCCTTCACCTCGGTACGAATCTAAACTCAAACTCTTTCATTAAATGCAACTTATATGCTTATGATGCTAATGTGACTTTCCTATTTAACAGGTTCGGTGGATACCTTACGCGAGTGAGGGGCACGAGGGTCAGCCATGGGTAGTGGCGGCCCTCGCCTACTCAGGCCGAGACGTGTGGCTCCACTGCATGAACGTGGTGGAGCCGCTCCAATTCCGGTTGGTGATGAGGACGATCGACCTTTATCAACCAGCGGTAGAGTTTCCGATACCAGAAAAGCCAGAGGAGCGGGTCGGGCGGCACCCCCAATGTCTAGCTACAGTGGTGGACTGGACGACACGAGCCTCGGAGCAGATCGCGAACTGGGCAGCATGCGGGCGGGTGGTGTCCACCAGGGCAGAGAGTGAGGAGGCCTACTACACGGCCTACGCCCGGCACTACAGGGACCAGGTGTTCCGTGGTGCCCGTCGACCGATACGACTTCTAACCCTAATGCTTTCTATTATGCTTTCTATATGATTATGCACTGATGTCTGGACTTCTAAATGAAGATTGACCCCGATGGGAGGATCACGGAGTTGCAGGGACTCCTCCACTAGAACATCCAGGAGCGGGACGAGGCCCGACAGGCCCTGAGCCTTCTGGTGAGTTTCCCTAACTCTAACTCTTAAATTATGCACTTAATTATGATTATGCTTATGAAATGACTCACCTGGAGTTTTGAATGCAGCGAGCGGAGGGAGCCCAGTGCTAGGGGGCTGACGCACCTTCTTCCTCTTCTCAGACCACTGCGGATCGAGCCAAGCGGGACGTCTAGTTCACGAGGATGGTCGTACGGGCAGAGGCGGCCGAGGAGGCTCTCGCTGAGAGGGTAAGTACAATACGCCTTCCCAATTGATTATGTTTATGAAATGCAATTGACTGACCATGATGCATGCATATACAGATGACTGAGTTGACCGCGTCCCTAGGCCAGGCCACCCGACTACGAGAGGACATGGATCGCTTCCGTGCTGAGGCCGTAGCTCTACGTGCAGAGGTAGCAGAGGCTTCACGCCTCTATGCAGAGATGGAGCGATCCCGCGTTGGGACGACAGAGACGGAGCTTCTTCGAGCCCGGGCGGTAGAGGCAGACCTTTACCAAGCTGAGGCGGAGCGAGCTCACAGAATGTCAGAGCGGGCTCGGTTAGAGGTAGCCGAGCTAAGAGACGAGGTTCGGGCATTCGACAAGATGACCCGGTGGCCAGAGCGCAGCGGTGTCCCGAGCGGCACACACGGTAGCTCCTACAGGAGCTATTTTACGGGTTTCTCTGGTTGCCGGAGGAACGACGAGGAGGAGCAGCCTCGACGACCACGGGAGGAGGTGAGCTCTGCAGTGGCCCCGCCATCGAAGAGGCACGAGGGGGCAGGGGACAACGACAGGCGCGAGGGAGAGGGATCGGCCTGATGTAGCTGTGACTTTGTACATGTGGATATGATAGTGATATGATATGTTTTTGTTTGAATTTGTGAATGAGTGTGTTAATAAATGCAAATGCTTGACGCTAACTAACTAGCCGGGACTCCTAACTGTGAGCGCAGCAAGAGTGATATAGAAGGGGGGGGATGAATAGATCACTCCCAATTTGCAGAAACTCAGGCGGAAAAAATATTCTAATGCTAACGCACCTCCTTAACCCGTACACAGAGAATTGTAAATGAGAATGAAGAACTAATCACAAGGAAGCAAAGAGACGAGCAGATGAAGAGCGTAGAGAACAATAGCAAACCACAGAGGAGGCACTCGGTTTTTAGGTGGTTCGATTGCAGTCTGCAATCTACATCCACCCCTCACTCCAACTAGAGTGAGGATTCCACTAGATGATGCTAGATCAATGCAGACTCAGTCTACGAACAACATGCTACCACACAGCTTGAACACCAAGGGAAACAAATCCCTCAACCAAGTTCTGCTACCCACAGAACTTGAAACCTGTTCTAGCTCCCAGCTAGAACACAACCGGAGAATCCTCTCCCTTCCTCCACACACCGGAGGAAAACAGTTAATGACAACCTGTCACTAACACCACCAGAGATCACCGATCTCTCTTCCTCTGCAATTCAGAGGGAGACTGGAGTAGTACTCCCTTCCTCCACACACCGGAGGGAAACCAATTCAAATCAGAATGGAAGAACGAAAATAAACGAAAGCAAAGTTGAAACAGAAACAATGAAGAAGAAATTGGTACTGAAACCCAATACAAATGTAGCTTCAAATGAAGCAATTCATCAATCCACACACACTCTCTCTCTCTCGACAATCTCCTCTCAGATATGGAACTCTCTGCTCTTTTTCTTTTCTGGATCGTGCAGACTCTCACCAATGGCTTCTGCTTTTTCTTTTCACGATCGAGCTTCTACTGAAGGATGAAGCTCTATATTTGTACCAGATATTGGCGTGTGGCTGCCAGGTTCCCGCCCATGCACTTTTGGCCAGATCATTTGAATTTCGACCACATGGCAGCATCCTGACAAGGTTGCCATCCATGTGTCATGCACCTGTTGTCTTGGATCACGTGTCGATGCCAACCTCGATTCACGTGCCCAATCATCAGCCTGAATCGCCTGCAGACAGAAAGATGGAATGTATACACTTAGTTAGTTCAGGCTTTTAGCAAGAATGTATATACTTCAGACACATCAACTGAATAACTGTGTACAATCGTGAGAGAATGTATAGACTTAAAGAATAAACGCATGTATAGACTTTACCAGGGTATGCACAATGCAATGCGTTGACGCTACACTACGTGCCTATGTACTGCGTTGACGCAGTGCAATGTGTCTTTAAAAGCTATAAACAACAAGGCATACTGTACAGACTTCAGACAGCATGCATCAGATGACTCTGTATGGACTTGAAGACCCTTAGCCAATGTATAGACCTCTAGAGGAGACAAATGTGTAGACTTCACATTGCTCAGCCACTGTGTAGACTTCACAACACCTAACCAGTGTACAGACTTGTAATGAGTGTGCTGTGAGCACTGAAGACTCAAGTTGTAATAACAAAATGTATAGGATTGTGGTCGTACAACCCAATGTGTAGACTTGGAAACAAGTGGACAATTGTCAGACTTTGATGCTGATCAAAAGACCCTTGATCAATAGCCAAGGCGTCAACGCTTCCAGCGTGCAGCGTCGCCTCAGCTCCTCAAGAAAAGAGCTAACTCCCTAGGCAAGCTGACCAATGCGTCAACGCATCCAGTGTCAACGTCGACGCAGTGAACAAGAAGGAAGCGAAGGACGCACCATTGCGTCTACGCAGTCTGCCAAGTGCGTCAACGCACTAAAGGCATGCTACCCATGAAGTTAGATAGGCTGTACAGACTCTGTGGATGTAAAGCAATGTAGACTTCAGACTATATAGACTTGAACCAAGACGAGGTGAGGACTTCACGTTGTATAGACTTGCCAAATCAGTTGGGCGATGCACAGACTTGAACAGATCTAGCTGAAGGATGTATATACTTGGAATCCATTGTACACGACTATACAGACATTGAGGCTTAATGCAAAGGCCAGTGTACAGACTTCTAAAAACTGATGCGTTGTGTAGACTTTCAAGAGACGCTAAAGTCTATACAGACTAGACCAGTGAGACACTGATAGAGACGATGCAATGCGATGTGGAGACTTTAACATTAGACGCTGCATCAGATGGTAGGCTGTACAGACTTGCAAAGAGTGTAGGGTGTATAGACTTGAAAGTCTCAAGGCGAAGTGCAAACATGCTGAGTTGACGCTGTAGCCCAATGAGTTGACGCTGCAACGTATTACTTTTACGTTCAACTGATGATGTATAGACTTAATCAAATGAAGAACCTGAACAGAAGAGTCTACGCATCAGCACACTGAGTTGACGCACTGGTGTGAGAACAAAGATATGCAATGACTGAAGGGTCGACGCATCAGCACGCTGAGTTGACGCACTGGTGTGAAGACTGTGCAGACAGAGTGTAGGCAGAATTAAGGTAGAGCATGTTATCTGACAGCCATTGAACTGTACTCACTCACATGTTGAAACAGCATTAATCTAGAGATAGAAGATTGATTTAAAGTGTGGGACATCATCAAAACCATAGGGATGCAACAATCTCCCCCTTTTTGATGATGACAACACTATGAATCAAGCAATATCAAGTTTCAATAAAAAGTTAATACCAGCTGAAACAAGCAGAATAAATTCAAGACATGTTCATGCAAATGAATTAAACATTCCCTACAACACACTATCATCTCCCCCACAACTCATAAACATATCAGCATGAAGCAACATGACTCCCCCAAAGCTCAAGACAAATCCAAGACTCACTGATATTGCAGAACTTCTCACTAAAATTACAGACATTGCAAACTTCTCTCCCCCTTTGACACCAGCAAAAAGAACTACAGAATGTGTGACAGTGCTGGAAACATGAGGACTCAGGGCAGTAACTTCTTAGTGCAGAAAGTCACGAGTAGGTCTTAAGAGAATTAGTGAGTTTCTAATCTCAAGATAAGATTCTTTAGATTTCAGTACACAATAGAGAAGTAGAATGATAGACAAGTTTATCAGCATACATAGTGGATGATTTAGAGCAGGAGTTGACAAGTATGGCCAAATATAGCTGATCATTCAACTATTCCACAAGACAGCAAGAGACTAAATCAGAGAGGTGTTCTCAAGGTATTCAGGACAAGCAATCCATTAGTTGCATAACAACAAGGAATTTTTGTTGGAGATGATTTTCAAGAAGATCAATGAGTAAGTTGGTAGTTCACTTCCTTTGACATTAGGGAGACACCTTGATTAGAGGCCTGAATCCCCAGTTACTCAAAGTGAGTACCTCATTACTTCCTTCTCTTTTTTTTTTTAAGGAACAGAGTTAGTAACTATGGCTTTTGACATGAGGAAACACCTTGATTAGAGGTCAGAGTCCCCAGCTACTCACCAGCAAGCCACCATTGCTCTGTCATGACTTTTCATTCATTTTAAGCATTTGACACCTCATGACTTGGGAGAAATATTCATTTCATTGATGAAGCTCCCAGTTTCTCAGTGATCAAAATAGAACATGTTTGTTCAGTTAAGCCCTTGAGTTAAAGAGATAGAATGATTGAAGACAATACCAAAAAGGACTTTTCTTGAATTGAGTCTTGAAGTCTAGATTTCAAGTTGATTGGGTCAGATATCAAGACATACAAGTTTTTGGCCTGAACCATAATCAATGACAATGTAGGAAGATATACTTTATGTAATTAGTCCAGATCTCTGAAAAAGTACCAAAGGAAAGATTCTAACTTGGAGATTAGTGTCACTGACTTATAGACTTAAGAGATAAGTAACACTCTACTTCCTGAGAGAACCACACTAAATCAGTCATGCAAGACCAGCAAAGGTACACATCTGGACAGCCCTTTTGAATCTGTCAAAGAACTTCTCTTCTCACATCACAACTCAGCTCCCCCTAAGACATAGCATTCCTCAATGAAATATTCCAGCAAAATCTCAAGGCTTCCCCTTTATTTAGAGCATTCCTGACAGCTAACCAGTAAGCATTCTGAACTCCCCCTTAAACCAGCATGCAAGAAGGCTAAACATCAGATAGACACAACTCCCCCTCACAACAAGAACATGCTTCATAATTAAGACAATTTGTATAAGCCTAATTCTCTTCTCAATGTGGAAAATTTTTCATTATCCAGAGGTTTTGTGAATAGGTCAGCAATCTGATTATCTGTGCCTACATGAATCAGTTCAAAATTATTCTTAGACACCTCATCTCTTATAAAATGATATCTTATCTCTATGTGTTTGGTTCGTGAATGTAAAACAGGATTTTTAGCAAGATTGATGGCACTAGTATTATCACAGTAAATAGGTGTGCACCCCAGGTCTACTTGGTAGTCCTGAAGCTGGTGTTTAATCCATATGACTTGTGTTCCACAACTCCCTGCAGCCACATATTCAGCTTCTGCAGTGGAGAGGGCCACAGAATGTTGTTTCTTGGAGCCCCAAGACACTAAACACCCACCAAGAATTCACAATGGCCACTTGTGCTTTTCCTGTCTAGTTTACAGCCTGCATAGTCAGCATCTGTGTATGCTACTAGGTTAAGTGTGTGAGATGCAGGAAACCATAAACCAAGAGAGTGACTAGCTGACAAATATCTGAAGATTCTTTTAACTGTAGCTAAGTGTAGTTCAGTAGGTCTAGACTGATACCTTGCACACATTCCTACACTAAATTGTATATCAGGTCTAGAGGCTGTCAAGTAAAGTAGTGATCCAATCATACCTCTATAAAGTTTGGCATTTACTTCTTTACCTGTCTCATCTGCATCCAATGAAGTATTGGTGCCCATGGGTGTAGTAATGTGCTTTAAGTTTTCCATGCCAAACCTTTTGAACAGTTCCATTGTGTATTTGGTTTGGTTGATGAAGCACCCATCTTCTAGCTGCTGTACCTGCAATCCAAGAAAATATTTTAGTTCACCAACCAAGCTCATTTCAAATTCAGCAGACATCATGGTAGAAAATTCATCACATAGTTCATGCTTAGTTGATCCAAATATAATGTCATCTCCATATACCTGAACTATGATGAGATCTTTATTCATGCCCTTGGTAAATAAAGTCTGATCAACTTTACCTCTTTTGTAGCCCTTGCTGATCAAAAATTCAGATAATCTTTCATACCAAGCTCTTGGAGCCTGCTTTAGACCATACAAGGCTTTGTTTAACCTGAAAACTTGGTTAGGTTGAGGAGAATATTGAAATCCAGGAGGTTGTTCAACAAAAACTTCTTCTTTAATAACTCCATTTAAAAAGGCACTTTTAACATCCATTTGTTGGAGTTTTATGTTCTTTGAGCATGCAAAGGCAAGCAATAGTCTTATAGCTTCCATCCTAGCAACAGGTGCATAGGATTCATCAAAGTCTACACCGAATTCCTGACAGTAGCCTTTGGCTACTAGTCTGGCTTTATTCCTCGAGATAATTCCATCTTCATTCATCTTATTTTTGAACACCCACTTGGTTCCTATGACATTAATACCATCTGGTCTTGGGACAAGCTCCCAGACATTATTCCTTTCAAACTGACCTAATTCCTCACTCATAGCATTGACCCAAGCTTGATCAGCTAAGGCCTCTTCTACTGTTTTGGGTTCAATTTGTGAGACTAAAGCAATTAAGTCATCATTATTCACATTTCTAAAATGAGACCTAGTCCGAAGAGGATCTTCAGGATTGCCTATGACTTTATCTAAAGGATGGTCTTTAAGAAATCTGATATTTGTTGAAGACTCACCTGTTTCTCTTGGCCCTTCCTGATTGGGAGAATGTGTTTCTCCATTTGGCTGAGTCTTCTCTTCTTCCTGTTGGTCTTCTAGAAAGTCTCCACCATGATTGGAATCCCTGTCAAGATTTTCAACATTAGAGACATCTTTCTTTTCACTAAAAAGGATGTGTGGAGATTCTTCCACTTTCTGATCTGATATGTTAAATACCCTATATGCCCTTGACACTTCAGAGTAACCCAAGAATATTCCAGGTGAACTCTTGGCTTCAAACTTGTCTAAATCTTTCTTATCATTGTTATGAATAAAACATTTTGCTCCAAAAATTCTGAAATGAAACAAGTTTGGTTTCTTACCTTTTAGAAGCTCATAGGGTGTTTTCTTGTGTATGGGTCTTACCATGGCCCTGTTGATTATGTAGGTTGCTGTATTGGCCGCTTCTGCCCAAAACCTTCTAGGTAATTTACTTTCAATCAACATGGTTCGGGCCATTTCCACCACTGTTCTATTTCTTCTCTCCACAATCCCATTTTGTTCAGGTGTCCTGGGAGAAGAAAACCTGTGAGTTAGTCCTTCTTTGTCACAAAGATCAGTAAACATGGAGTTTTCAAACTCACCTCCATGGTCAGATTCAATAGAACTAACCTTGTACTTCCCTTCTTGTTTGACCTTATTGGAAAACAGATTAAACTTTTGAAATGCATCACTCTTATTTGCTAAGAAAAATATCCATGAGTACCTAGAGAAGTCATCTATGATGACATAGCCAAACCTGTTTCCATTAAGACTCTGAGTTCTAGTTGGACCGAAAAGGTCCATATGAAGAAGTTCCATTGGTCTAGAAGACAATGGCTCAGATCTTAATTTAAAAGAATTTCTGGTCTATTTGCCTAGAGCACAGGCATCACATGCTTTTGATATTGAGTTGAATTTAATTCTAGGCATGACTCTAACTAAATCATGCTTGACCAATTTATTTAAAGTTGAAAAGCTAGCATGACCTAGACGTCTATGCCATTCAAAGGCATCATTTTTAGAATTGGCAGATAAGCAAATAGTAGATTCAGAATTCTCATCTAAGTCTACAATGTAGACATTATTAATTTTGTTGGCTACAAATTTAACCATGTCAGAATTTGTTTCAAGGATTTTACATGAACTATCATCAAATACAACCCTGTGACCCCTGTCACATAATTGGCTAATGTTAATCAGGTTGTGTTGAAGCCCTTCCACAAGTAATACTTTTTCAATGGAATTTGTGGAAGACTTACCTACTGTGCCAACTCCAATTATTTTACCTTTGTTCTTTCCTCTAAACTTGACCAGACCCCCTGGCTTCATCTCTATCTTGCTAAACTTGGATCGGTCTCCTGTCATATGCCTGGAGCAGCCAATGTCGAGGTACCACTTGTTGTCTTCAGCTGCCAGGCCGACCTACATAAATATATCAAGCAGATTGATTTGGAACCCAGGATGAGTTGGGTCCAAGGACATTGTTCAAATCTCTGATCAAGTGTTTAGGTATCCAGATTTGTTTCAGCATGGTTTTCTCTGGCACCTTCCTTTCTGGTTTATTAAAGTTGAATCCAGCTGAACTGGAGAAGTGAGTTCTATTCAATTCATTAGTCTTCGTATTCCTAGGAAATTTCCTGTAGGCTTGTTGATTAGCATATCTTTGACCATGAAAGTTATTCCTCCAGTAGGTCTTGTTTGGACCCATCTGATTGTTATAATTCCAGCTCTTATTCTGAATTATTTTCTTGGTCCAGTTACCATTTGTGTTCTGGTGAGTGGACTTAATGTTATTCTTCATAAAGTTCATTCCACTCTTAAATGGTTGTCCAGTACTGGTTTTTGTGTTTTCTTTAGGACTTTGAGTTTCCTTAGAGCTGTTTGAGCTGGACGGTGTGTCCAGCTTTTCTTTTCCCTTCTCTGGACAGAAGGTGATGGTCTTGAATTGCAAGGGTCTCTTGTTGGTTGGGTCATAGCCTAGACCTTCCTCATTGAAATTGACCCTAGTCCCTAGTATAGCATCTAGGCTAGTCTTTCCTTGGACAAACTTTTCTAAGATTTTCTGTTTGTCTTCCAGCTCCTTTTGAAGAGACTCAGAATTCTTTAGGAGTTCAGCATTTACTTTCTTCACAGCTTCATATTTCTCTGAATTCACTCTAATTTCATTCATGCTTTCTTTAATTTTAGTTTTGAATTCATTGAGCTATTTTTGACTTTCTTGAATTTCTCCCTTAAGCTTATCATTCTCTTTCCTTAGTGAGGTCATTTCTTCTAGTTGTTCTTTTAGCTTTTCATTTTCCTCACAGACCAGAGTTTGTTCTTCAATATTTGTGTTAAATTTTCTTTTCAGAACTCTGTGTTCTTTGTTAAGAGAATTAAATTTATCTAGCAAGTCACCATAAGCATCCTCCCAGTCATCAATTGAGAAATTTTCAAAAATGTTTATTACCTCCTCTTCACTGTTTGCCATAAGGCAAATTCCATCTTCATATTCTTCTGAGGAAGCATCTTCGGGGTCTTCTTCTTCCTCGCTCCATGTGCAGACCATCGCCTGTGGCTTCTTCTTCTTCTGCACCTTTATGTTTTTCTTCTGAAGATAGGGACCCTTCTTCTGGAGGTCTGGGCATTCGCCTCTCATGTGTCCCTATTTGTTACAATTAAAACAAGTGAGTTTCTTAGGGTTTCTATCCCTATAACTGGTAAATTCAGCATTCTTGTAAAAGGGTTGTGGCTTCTTCTTCCTAAAGGTCTTTCCCTTTTTCTTCAAATTTTTTTTGAACTGTCTAGTGAGCATTGCCTGCTCCTCCTGGTCGAGATTTGATAACCCTTCAAGCTCGGACTCAGACTCGGGGCTGCTGCTGCTGCTCCCACTGTTACTACCCTTGTTGCGGGAAGCTCTTAGAGCTACATTTTTACCCTTCCTCTCACTTCCTTCTCCACCTCCTTGGAAATTCATCTCATAGGTCATAAGGGATCCTATGAGTTCATTCACAGTCAAGATTGTCAAATCTTTTGACTCCTCAATCACAATGGCCTTAGTGTGCCATGCCGGGGATAAAGATCTAAGGATTTTCCTGACTATATCTACCTCAGCAAGATCCTTCCCTAGCCCTTTAAGAGTATTTGTGATTAAAGACAGCCTGGCATACATCTCAGTTATATTCTCATCTGCATTCATCTTAAACATTTCATTCTTAGAAGTGTAGAGATTTACCTTCGAGACTTTCACTTGAGCTGTACCTTCATAGATCAATTGCAGCTCATCCCACATTCGCTTGGCAGTTCTGTATGCAGATATACGAGCATATTCCTCTGGATGAACAGCACACTGGATTATGTTCAGCGCCGTCCAGTTGAGTGAAGAGAGCATGACATGGTCATCTGTCCAAGCATCCTCGTTTGGTGGCAGCTCATATGGCCCCACCGTGATTACTCTCCACAGTTTATGACTCTGAGCCCTGATGAACACTTCCATCCTGTTCTTCCAAAACAGATAGTTACTACCATCGAAATAAGGAGGGCGACTAATGGATTGACCTTCGGCCTTGAAGGTTCTAGGACCACCAGCATTTCCTTGACCGTTCGTCCACATGGCGTAAACCTGCTCTGATACCAATTGTTAGCGCAGCAAGAGTGATATAGAAGGGGGGATGATTAGATCACTCCCAATTTGCAGAAACTCAGGCGAAAAAAAGATTCTACTGCTAACGCACCTCCTTAACCCGTACACAGAGAATTGTAAATGAGAATGAAGAACTAATCACAAGGAAGTAAAGAGACGAGCAGATGAAGAGTGTAGAGAACAATAGCAAACCATAGAGGAGGCACTCGGTTTTTAGGTGGTTCGATTGCAGTCTGCAATCTACATCCACCCCTCACTCCAACTAGAGTGAGGATTCCACTAGACGATGCTAGATCAATGCAGACTCAGTCTGCGAACAACATGCTGCCACACAGCTTGAACACCAAGGGAAACAAATCCCTCAACCAAGTTCTGCTACCCACAGAACTTGAAACCTGTTCTAGCTCCCAGCTAGAACACAACCGGAGAATCCTCTCCCTTTCTCCACACACCGGAGGAAAACAGTTAATGACAACCTGTCACTAACACCACCAGAGATCACCGATCTCTCTTCCTCTGCAATTTAGAGGGAGACTGGAGTAGTACTCCCTTCCTCCACACACCGGAGGGAAACCAATTCAAATCAGAATGGAAGAACGAAAATAAACGAAAGCAATGTAGAAACAGAAACAATGAAGAAGAAATCGGTACTGAAACCCAATACAAATGTAGCTTCAAATGAAGCAATTCATCAATCCACACACACTCTCTCTCTCTCGAACAATCTCCTCTCAGATATGGAACTCTCTGCTCTTTTTCTTTTCTGGATCGTGCAGACTCTCACCAATGGCTTCTGCTTTTTCTTTTCACGATCGAGCTTCTGCTGAAGGATGAAGCTCTATATTTATACCAGATATTGGTGTGTGGCTGCTAGGTTCCCGCCCATGCACTTTTGGCCAGATCATTTGAATTTCGACCACATGGCAGTATCCTGACAAGGTTGCCATCCACGTGTCATGCGCCTGTTGTCTTGGATCACGTGTCGGTGCCAACCTCGATTCACATGCCCAATCATCAGCCTGAATCACCTGCAGACAGAAAGATGGAATGAATAGACTTAGTTAGTTCAGGCTTTTAGCAAGAATGTATATACTTCAGACACATCAACTGAATAACTGTGTACAATCGTGAGAGAATGTATAGACTTAAAGAATAAACGCATGTATAGACTTTACCAGGGTATGCACAATGTAATGCGTTGACGCTACACTACGTGCCTATGCACTGCGTTGACGCAGTGCAATGTGTCTTTGAAAGCTGTAAACAGCAAGGCATGCTGTACAGACTTCAGACAGCATGCATCAGATGACTCTGTATGGACTTGAAGACCCTTAGCCAATGTATAGACCTCTATAGGAGACAAATGTGTAGACTTCACATTGCTCAGCCACTGTGTAGACTTCACAACGCCTAACCAGTGTACAGACTTGTAATGAGTGTGCTGTGAGCACTGAAGACTCAAGTTGTAATAACAGAATGTATAGGATTGTGGTCGTACAACCCAATGTGTAGACTTGGAAAAAAGTGGACAATTGTCAGACTTTGATGCTGATCAAAAGACCCTTGATCAACAGCCAAGGCGTCAACGCTTCCAGCGTGCAGCGTCGCCTCAGCTCCTCAAGAAAAGAGCTTACTCCCTAGGCAAGCTGACCAATGCGTCAATGCATCCAGTGCCAGCGTCGACAAGTGAACAAGAAGGAAGCGAAGGATGCACCATTGCATCTACGCAGTCCGCCAAGTGCGTCAACGCACTAAAGGCATGCTACCCATGAAGTCAGATAGGCTGTACAGACTCTGTGGATGTAAAGCAATGTAGACTTCAGACTGTATAGACTTGAACCAAGACGAGGTGAGGACTTCACGTTGTATAGACTTGCCAAATCAGTTGGGCGATGCACAGACTTGAACAGATCCAGCTGAAGGATGTATATACTTGAAATCCACTGTACACGACTATACAGACATTGAGGCTTAATGCAAAGGCCAGTGTACAGACTTCTAAAAACTGATGCGTTGTGTAGACTTTCAAGAGACGCTAAAGTCTATACAGACTAGACCAGTGAGACACTGATAGAGACGATGCAATGCGATGTGGAGACTTTAACATTAGACGCTACATGAGACGGTAGGCTGTACAGACTTGCAAAGAGTGTAGGGTGTATAGACTTGAAAGTCTCAAGGCGAAGTGCAAACATGCTGAGTTGACGCTGCAGCCCAATGAGTTGACGCTGCAATGTATTACTTTTACGTTCAATTGATGATGTATAGACTTAATCAAATGAAGAACCTGAACAGAAGAGTCTACGCATCAGCACACTAAGTTGACGCACTGGTGTGAGAACAGAGAAATGCAATGACTGAAGGGTCAATGCATCAGCACGCTGAGTTGACGCACTGGTGTGAAGACTGTGCAGACAGAGTGTAGGCAGAATTAAGGTAGAGCACGTTATCTGACAGCCATTGAACTGTACTTACTCACATGATGAAACAGCATTAATCTAGAGATAGAAGATTGATTTAAAGTGTGGGACATCATCAAAACCATAGGGATGCAACACTAACCCGACACGAGTGAGCGGGAGAGAGAGATGAACGCGAGTGAGTGGGAGAGAGAGATGACACGAGTGAGAGAGAGAGAGAGAGAGACAAGTGAGTGAGAGAGAGAGACGACACAAGTGAGTGAGAGAGAGATGACACGACAACAATGTTGATTATTATATGTTCCTTTCTTGCAAGATGGATATGAGCTCAACTATGATGGAAATATGAGCAAACAATGAAATCACTCAACCTATGAACATGTGCAACATGAACCTATGCAATCAGCATGAAACTCTAGCATGGGCATGCTATCTCTATGAGGAATAAACTAATCAAATAAAGAAAAAAAACACGCCGGGGCGTGGAGCAAGAAAATAAGGAAAAACACACCGTATAGGTGGAACAAGCAAATAAAAAAGAGACATGGAGAGAGAGAGAGCTATTGCCCAAACTAAGGAAAGATGTGATCACCACTAATGTAATAAACAAGCCAAATACGTAAAAAATACCTTAGAAATAGGAGGATGCAACGTACACCCGCCCACAAGAGAGAGAAAATAATCAGGAAACTGTAGCTCTGTGAAGCGTAACGACCGAATGATGATGCGCCACAGGTGTGTGACGGCCTTACGATAATCCGCTACGAGACTCTAACGCCTCTCTGATGGACCGTCAGAGATCTGCAGAATAGGAGCTTGGGAATCTTTGATCTCCATGCCTTCCAGCCGGCCAGAAAGCTTGGGCCTCGTGCTGTGGACTCTGTAAACCTGCAGAAGAGTGTAGAACACAAATAAAACAACCCAGATTAGCCCTAGAGCAAGAGTAGTACCTATAAACCAAGAGAAATTAAAAGCATGCAAAAGGAGAGGGAAATACCGGGGAGGTTGGTTTTCTTACCCCTCTGGGCGTTTAAAAGATGGGAAGGATGTTTATATGAATGCAGCAGATGTAAGAACATGAAAGATGAAGAGGGGATATGCTATGATGCTTGGAGGAGGGAAAAAGAGACTAAAAAGACAACTTGACTGAACTAGACCCTTGAAACCAATACTCCCTGGACTTTGGAAGAAGATGGACGTGGGAACTGGATCTCCTTGGTTGGTTCTGGCTCCAGGATGCAGCAGCACTTCGACGCGAACTCCAGATGTCTCCTCTTCAAGCCATGAAGTCAAGGGTTCTATTTATAGACCCTCAAACTCTCTGGTCAAGTAAGAGATAATCCAGCTAGAAAGTAGGAAGTTTCTTCGCAAGCACTTGAAGATAATACTCCCAAGAGTCCATAGAAACAAACAGAATGTTTTGAGGATCAGATTTGAGGGAGAAATCGTCAGATCAAACTCTTAATTCGGCCACGGAGTAGCAGAGAAAGAGCAGTTCTGCTAGAACTCTCTGTTTGATGTAACGGCTGCACGATAAACCGCCACAGTGATGTAACGCCGCATGAATGGACTGTGACACAACCTTATCTGCTGAAAGATAAGACCAACGGGCGAAGTTTTCGAACATAGGACTCTGCAAGGAATGTAACGGCCATAAGGAGGTGCGTCAGAGTGATGATAACGGTCGCACGATAAGCCGCCACGCTTAACTGATCAGATAGAAGATAAGCTTTGAAAGAAGTCACGAACTTGAGGACTCTGAGATGAGGTAACGGTCAAAGATAGGTGTGTTAGGGTACTGCGACGCGCCAAGAATGATGCGTCAGAGACAAGGGAGTGATAAGTAAAATGAAGGTTTGCTAAGCTTCGTCCAGCGGGAAAAAGATAAGGAACTAGACACAACCAAGGAGACATGACCCATGAAATAAACCTCAAATTGACCAAGATGGTTCAATAAAGGTGAACAACTCGGAGCATCATTTAAAATGAACAAGGAGATGACACAACTTATTGATCATAAAACGGGTGTCAACAGATGTCCCTCCTTAACGTCCTCTTTACAAGGGAGCGATCGAAGGTGAAGCGAAAGCGAGATGGAACATCGAGATGAAGCGAAAATGAAGTGGAGTGGACTAAAAAGTGGGCGTTAAGGTAAACGAGACCCGTCCTCAACTAACGAATGATAGGAATTTTCCAGAAAACTTTGAAATAGCCACAAGGAAATAGCTAACCAAATGACGCATGTCTGGAGGAACTAACAACTAAGGAAAGGAAAACACGGCCAGCGGCCGGAGCAACGGAAAGGAATGAGACGATTTAACTAAACTCCAGACAGGAATCTTCAGCTAACCGGATCGAACGAATAGATCGAAGGAAATCTTCCAATTCAGAGTGGAATAACTCTTCTTATTCGAGATCATGAACACAATTATCTACCATTACTGAGACACCTTGGACAGATGAAGGTTCGTGAATGCTCAAAGATGCGTATGATGCATGTTGGGCTAAAGGAAAAGAAATCATCAAAATGAATGCCAAGAAAGATATAATAAGAAGATACTCGAGAATAATATTGCTAGACTAGAGAAACCAGGGTCAGGACACCATCTGCAACCATGGCGTGCAAGACAGAACCATCATCCCCAAGCTTTTCCAACCTAACGGCCTATCCAACGATTAAACATGTACACTTAGATCATCATCATTTTTGTTTAAGGGGAACTTCAGATCCAGAGCACATGAATGACCAGTCGGTTCTCGAGATAATATATCATAGATAACATATAGTAATGCATTAAGGGATATCGGGATAGAGATATTGTACCTGACTTACCTGTGCGGTGAATGGCAAAGCATGATGGCATAATGGTGTGATTTCATCCATAGAAAAGGAGTTAGCAAATCAACAATATGAATAAAGCACATCCATTATCAATTGTATTGATAAGATAAGGCATTGAAAGCATAATGATCATTCAAGCATGAAATAGGGCATCATCCATCACATGATTTAAAGCCTCTGACGGACTATTAAAGGGGCGCCACACAAATGTGACGGTCCAACTGTGACCCGTCACACAGCGTCAGTTTACGTTTTTCAAAATAAATGACTCAATCACCTGACGGTTTAAGAACAACGCGTTAGAAGGCTATGATGGTCTTTCGATAGACCGTTACATTTTCTGGGCATTCAAAAAAACAAACCGATCGGCTCATTCCCTCTCTCATTCGTTCAAACACCCAAACACCAACGTCCAACTGAGCCAAAAAACCCACCGGTGACCATGTCCGGCGACGAGCCCTCCCGGCCGCAAATGGCGAGGGAGAAGGGGAAGAAGAAGCTGGTGATCAAGAGAAAGGCACTAAGAGGGTTTAGGGCACGAGTGGACCAAGAGGAAGTCACCCCGGCGGACGAGCAACCGACGACGGCGGCGGACCAATCGGTGGAGGAGAATCCTCCGCCAGCCGTAGAAGGGGCTGAAGAAGAAGAAGAAGACGCTGGAGGTGCTGCCGGCGATGAAGAAGGGACGGTGCCGCCGGAGAAGAAGAAGAGAGGCCGAGATCGCGAGGTAGGGTTCCGCCCCCAAAAATTCCATTTTTATTATTTTCAAAGCATGCATGTGTGATTGAGGGGAGGATAATGGGTTTGGTGACCCATTATAATCGTTTGTAGGCCATTCTGGCCATTTCCATGAATAGAGGGAACAGAGGAGACGATGCCCCATCGGGGAGGACGTAACGGTTCTTCCAGCGACCGTTACAGGTCCTGGCGCTCCAGACTTGGTGCGTCAGAGACCTCTGACGCGCCAGGACATGGCCGTCAGAGAAACCAGAGCCAGAAATTGATTTTTGGGTTTTGCTTATTCAATTTTTTGGGTGTTTTATTCATATTAAATGCAATGAATTTGAACTAATGCAATGACTAACTTATGTTCTACATGTATGCAGGGAAAAAGAAGAACCATGATTTCTTGGCTCCAGATCAGGGCGGTGTACCAGGCACTACCGGAATACCAGAGAGAGAGATTAGCTGCTATGGGCTTCGGGGAAGTCCTCAGCATAGAAGTGACGAGGATGGACACGCCATTGCTTATGGGTTGCACGAGCGATGGGATCCAGTCAGCCGAGCATTCATCTTCCCATGGGGTCATATGATCCCAACATTGGAGGATATAGCGAGGATCACGGGGCTGAAGGTCCATGGAGTAGCAATGATAGGGTGGACTTACGGAGACTATCGGGAGCTAGCCCAAGAACTGCTGGGGCTGGATTTAGTGAGACCAGGGCATCCGTCATCCCAGTTATCACGATCGAGACTCCAGGAGAGCCTGGGGCTTCGAGGAGTAGCTATCGCAGTTGGGGAGCTTCCAGAGCAGCACCTTGACAGAGTGATTGAGCAGATCCGTCCGAGAGTAGCAGCGGAGGCGAGACCAGAGGGAGATAGAGTTTTGAGGCGCTTCCTGATCCTGCTGTTTGGGAAGTTGTTGTTCCCGACCAGAGCGGATCTGATCAGTTCTAGGATCCTGCCCTTACTAGAGGATCTTAGTAGAGTGGGCAGATACGCATGGGGAGTGGCGATGCTCGCCTTCCGGTTCGAGTCTCTGAGCACGACCGACCGACGGACGATGCTGGGCGGCTTCTCACCTTTTCTACAGGTAAATGCTAAACATTAAAATGCTTCTATATGCTTATGATTAGTATATGCTAACATTTGATTTCTAAAATGTAGATCTAGAGCTTCCTCTACCTTCCAGGGATAGGGCGAGGTACTCAGATGCATCCTGGGTGAATTCCCATTGCAAGGCGGTGGATTGTTACGAGGGACATGGGATTGGTCAGCCGATTGACCCAAGCCATCCAGGACGATATAGACTCGTTCCCGTACGCAGTGGTAAGCTCTAAACTTAAACTTTTTTTATATGCTCCCAAATATTTTTAAATGTTGTGAAATGCTTCTAAATGCTGACATGGACTTAATCACCTTTTTCAGGTGCGCTGGACACTGTATCGGGATGAGGGCCACGAGGAACAACTGTGGGTCAAGGCTTCCTTGGCATACAGCGGGCGGGACATCTGGCTGCATTGCATCAACGTCATCGAGCCCTTGCACTACCGCCTGATCTTGAGGACGTGGGGAATTCACCAGCCAGAGGTAACATTCCCACGCAGAAGCGACAAGCGCCCTGGAAAGTCTTCAAAGGGCATCAGCTGGGATATCAACTGGTGCGTACGGATGGCGAAGTATGTGCATGATTGGAACAAGAAGGGCCGAGCTGTGACAGCCGAGCCGACAGCGACGAGGCCTACCTCAAGGCATCCTAGCGATATGGCGACCTGGTGTTCCGAGGCACCCGACGACCGGTATGAACTTCTAAACTCAAACTCTTGTCTATTTAATTAAATTCCTATATGCACTGACACTTATTTTCTAAATGCAGCTAGACCCACAGGGATGGATTGCCGAGCTCAAGGGGTTCCTCCATGGCACTATCTAGCAGCGGGATGAGTAGCAGACAGCTTTGGAGCTCTTGATGAGTTTTCTAACCCTTAGACTTAAATGCTTGTGATTATGATTTTGCAAATGGCTTGACTTTGACTTCTAAATGCAGTGGGCTGAGAGAGCCCAGAGAGCAGGACTAGATGATCCATCCTCCTCTTCACAGCCTGCGGGAGGCAGAGATGAGCGAGATGCGGATTTTGCACGGGCGGTTGCTCGGGCCGAGGATGCCGAGGCTGCCCTCGCGGAGCCGGTAAGAAATCAACCAAGTTGCCGTAGACTTAAATGCTTAAGATTATGCAAAACGCGTTGATTGACTGACTATGATAAAATGCAAAATGTAGGAGAGAGCTGACCGCGGCTTTAACCGAGGCAGAGCAAAGATGATCGGAGACAGAGAGACTCTGAGAGGAGTTGGCACAGGCATGGGCCGAGGCAGAGAGACTTCGTACTGGGACAACAGACCTAGAGTGTTACCAGACCGTGGCCAGGGAGTCGCGGCGTCAGATCTTCAAGCTGAAGATCGAGCTGCGGATGATGGAGAGGACCATGCGGATGATAGGCCGTGGACCAGAGAGGAGTGCCTCCCAGAGTGGAGCACGGAGTGGCGTTCGGAGCGTCGCCCCGAGTGGATCAGTTGCAGATTTTCTTGCCAGTTCTTTCGGCCAGCGGAGGAAAGAGGAGGCGGAGCAGAGACGGTCGCGAGGAGAGGAGAGCAGCGTCATGGAGCCGCCAGCGAAGCGGCACGAGGGTACTGGTGACAGTGACGGCCCGGGAGACAAACCTTCCGAGTGACTTGTACTTTTCTTCCTTTGACACACACTTGTACATAACTATGTGAATGATAAATGGAATGAAAAAACTTTCTTGTTGTGTTTTGTTTTTACTATGTGGATGTGTGAATGAATGCATGGGTGTGTGGATGAACAGGTTGAGCAGAGACAAAGTGAGAGACTGGCAAGTTTGACCAAAGAGGGATGGAAAGAGGTAATTAAAAACCTGTAGCAGAGAGTGTAACGGTCTAATCTTGGAGCGTCAGGGTCACGTAACGGTCCAAGATTAAGCCCTCAGAACTGACAGAATGACGGCGGTGTAGGGACAAATGTGATGGTCCAATGTTGGAGCGTCAGAGAGCTGCGGCGGTCCTACGATGAACCGTCAGAGGAAAACTATGTAATCCGAGACGGATTCAGCCGTGAGAGCCCGAACCTAAAAAAAAGAGGCCTTAATCCATACTAGAACCCTCCTAGGCCTAGGATAAGGCTTTCTAATCCAAGTCTTATCGTTCTAGCACCAAAATCAAACCTTTATAAATAGGAACAAGTCCAGAAATCGTAGCTCACATCAATTCTCTGCTACAAGGCTTGGAACTTCATCAAAATAGCAAAGAATACCATGAAGAGGAGCTTTGGAGTGATGGGCATGGAGGAGAGGGTCTACACCGAGCCCAAAGCAGCCAAAAAGGAGCATGGGGAGCTACAAAGATTGACCTCCATCCCCAAGCATCTATGTTCAAGTGCACAAAGAGAGGTAAGTTCCAATAGAGTTCAAAAGTTCATTAATTTTATGCACTTTCCATACTTCTTATGATCCTTCTCTCTTCTTCTTTTTCTTTTCCTTTTCTCTCTAGCCTTTGCCTAGCTCAAGGTGTTATTCCAACCTAAAGTGGGTGGCTCCCATGATCAAAGAACTTCCATTAGAGGTCTTATCAATCCTAAGGGCATGGCATCTCCAACCTCTATTAGTTTTGGCCAAAAATTTCCAGAAATTGTCCTTAGATTGGGCAAGAATTTTAGCCCTCATAGAGTTATGGCACCCACAAACACACACCTTCCTCTTCCCTTCCTTTGAAGCTACAGTCCTATTAGACGAGGTAGAGACCTACCTATCCCTTGCCAAGACAAAATTCGGGGATGAAGATCTAGTGTGTCATACGGTGGAGGCAATAGACCCCTCCTTGATTCTAAGCGATTTCATCCACAATCCGAAGGATGTTAGGACAATGATCAGCCCACGCCATATTCACTTGATACCCATGGCCCAATGGATAGTCTCTCATTGCAAGAACAAGTGAGAAAGGTATGAAGCCATAGCTAAAGCCGTATCGGTTTGCTTGTGTGGGGTTCTCCTTTTCTCCACCACGGACCACCTCCTAGACATCCAAAACCTTAGCATCGTCAGTGGGTTGTGGCGGGGATCATCCATTTCTCAAGCGGTCCTTTCATATCTTTATGAAGGGCTTAGCTCGGCTTGCTTAGGAGGACCTCTTTTCGGCTCAATGATACTCTTTGAGTGTTGGATGGGAGTGAGAATCAAATTTCAACCCAAGGGAGACGTACCTTCAGCTAGCCGGATCTTTGGGAGCCACCCTTTATTGTTCATTGGAGGCACCTTTAGATTCTCCTCACAGGTTGCATGCCGGACGGTGGAAAAGAAAACACGGGACGATTGGCGCCTCTTCCTCAACACTTTGCCAATAGAGAAGTTCACACTGCGTCCGAGAGTTCTTCGGAGCACCTTGCTCAAAGTGCCACGGTGACCGGGCCTTGATCTTTAGCTAGTGGGGGACACTACCATGGCGATCTACAACCCTCACCGATGCCATCTTCAAATCGGGCTACCCCGGACCGTAGTTCCTACACTATCACATTTCCCTCCCCTTCAAGCTAGGAAGATGGGGACCGAGGAGGATGAAAGATCAATCCAGAACGCTCTGATCAGTGGGAGATCAGTAAAGTGCACCCGTGGCAAGAGGAGGTGGAAGAAGATGACAAGGAATGTCGTGCCTATGTGAAGGAACTGCGCAAGATCCGGCCTTATGCGGATAAAAAACTGAATGTAGCTTGAGCTTTCTTGAAATGTAGTGAAATTGAAGTTTACCAACCAGTTTTATGCATCATCAAGTTTAATTGAATGACATGGAAGTGCCTAAGTTGATGGAATATGAGTTTGTTGCTTGATTGGGCTCAAAATATTCTAGAGAACAGAGTTTCTGGGAAATGTAACGGTCCTATGTAGGGCCGCCACAACATTCTAACGGTGTCACGATGAGCCGTCAAAAGAGTGAGCTCAGAAAAACTGATTTTCTTATTCTCGGGAGAGTGTAACGGTCTAATGACAGGCTGCCAGAGTGAGGTGACGGTCTAATGTAGACGCGTCAGGGAGAGCATACTGAGAACAAATTAGTTTTGACCTTCGGGAGAAGGTGACGGCCGACCGATGGACCGTTAGAATGGTGTGACGGTCCAAGAATAGACCGTTACAGAGCCAGAACCTGTGGGTTTATGGTCTTGAATCTTGGGCTTGAACCTGCATTCTGCACACACTTAGACAAAAAATAAGTTAGATCTGTTCTTAGACTCAACCCCTTGCCTGAAGCAAGTTAGAGAGCTGACCATTCTTGATGTTTGGTCAAGGGGTGGAGCCTTATTAAATAGGCAGAAAATATAATGGAAACAATGCAATGCATGCGATGCACATGATGGTATTTTTTGGAATTTTGTAAATATTGGAATTTTTGTGTGATTTTGAAAATATCTGATATTTTTGGATTTTGAAATATATGATTTTTTTTGAATTTTTAGAATATATGATTTTTTAATTTTGAAATATATGATTTTTTTGAAATTTTGGAATATATGATTTTTTTTGAATTTTTACAATATATGATTTTTTTAATATGTGATTTTTTTGGAATATAGGATTTTTTTTAATTTTTGGAATATGTGATTTTTTTTAAAATATGTGATTTTTTTTGGAATATATGATTTTTTTTAATTTTTGGAATATATGTTTTTTTTTAATTTTGCAAACCACTGCTCCCCCCCTAGAAACGCGAGTCCTCCCTATTCCATTGAGAGTTTCCGAGGTTGGCGTGCGATAGAGGTGACAACCCCTGGCCAGGGCCCAACTTGCGTGACTATGCTTCTATAGATGCCATACCCAGGGTATTTGTCTTAGTCCTAAAAAAGAAAATAGAACATGGGGATAAGCTTAGGCCAAGTGTAGGGGCTTTCAGGGCTTGAGTTCCTCTCCGGACAATCCATTCAGGGATTCGGTCTATTCCGCTGGAGCTTTATGTCCGTCATCGAACCTTTGTCCACTCTAGGCACGCATACGACCGGGCTCATGCATCCCGCGAGGAAACTATACTGCCACTCTTTCCATGCCTAGCTTTTTTCATTTTCCTTGGAGCTTTTGAAATTATGATTGATGGACTTTCAAGATAATCTTTTATCTTTGTCATGATGACTGCTCCTTTGCTTTGCCTCTTTTTTTTTCTTCTTCATTTTTCTTGTGGCATCAGGTCATAAAGGACTGCCCCTATTTGAGACCTCCTCTCGTCAGGGTGTCTACATTGGTCGTCGCCCCCTTACTCACCTCTTGCCCCTGGATTCGACCGAAGAGAGAAGCGGACAGGGACTTTGACTTTCCCCCAAGCATGGCCAAGGAGAAACGGTGTCTACAAAGTTTGGAAACCCGACCAAGGATGTCGTGTAGTGAGTGATTGCCGTGCTCGGGATCCTCCTTCAGGGTGAAAGGGAAAGGACACCTTGCTACCGGGGTGGCACTGGTTAGACTCTAAGGAAAGAAACGCTTAAGATACAACCCATTCCAAGCATGAGCGAGCTCCTCACCTTCTGCGTTTACTAAGCCGTAAGCATTCCCTGGATAAGCCTCTTTGACGACAAACGGCCCTTCCCAGTTAGGTTGTAATTTAGACCTGGGACCTGCAGACCGAATGAACTTACGTTTCAAAACCATATCACATTTTTGGAATTTGCGCTCAATTACCTTCTTTCGAAAATAACTCGAAACTCTCTTTTGATAAACGGATACGTGATCGGCCGCATTCATCCTATTTTCATCTAAGAGCTCCAACTAGACGAGCAACGCCTCTCGACGTTCATCGAGATTTAGTTCTTTATTGAGCTGTACCCTTAGGGAAGGGATCAGGATGTCATATGGGAGCACCGCCTCCATCCCGTAGGTGAGAGCATAGGGGGTTTGCCCCGTAGGAGTACGGACGGAGGTGCGGTAAGCCCATAGAGCTTCCACTAATCTTTCTGGCCAATTAGAGAATTTGTGAGATTCACATGTTTTCTTTATGATTTTGAGAAGGGTTTTATTAGTAGCTTCGGCTTGACCGTTACCTTGCGGGTAATATGGAATGAATGATGCAATGCAATATTGAACTTCTTACATAGGTCCTTGAGCTCTTGAGCGACGAACTGGGGTCCGTTGTCGGTGACGTTACTGCTTGGCACGCCGAACCTTGAGATGATATTCTTCATGATGAAGCGGCACACCATGGTAGCCTTAATCTCTGGATACGCTTCGGCTTCAGCCCACTTGGTGAAGTACTCAGTGGCGGTAAGGATGAAGGATTTTTGCTTGGTCTGAGAATTGGGATCACCGAGCGGGCCGACAACGTCGAACGCCCACATAGAGAACGGCCAAGGAGCATAAAGAGGATGAAGAGATGAAGCTAGAGCATGGATATTATCAGCATGGAGTTGGCATTTAAGACACCTCCGAACATAGAGGGAGCAATCTTCCTCCAGAGTGGGCCAATAATAATCATGCCTAAGAATCTTCTTCGATAAAGCCTGGCCATTGACATGACCTCCACACTCACTAGAATGGGCTGCTTCGGCCACATTCCAAACTCCATCAACATCTAAGCATCTCATGAGCATCCCATTGGTAGCTCGCATGTACAGTTCTCCTGCAACGATAGTGTACCTTGAGACGGCTCTTCTTATGGCTTTGCGTTGCTCGACATTTTCCCCTTCTGGGAACAATCCATCTTTGCAATACAACTCGATTTCATGATACACGGGCAACTCTTCTTCCTCCAAGATCTCTTCTAGTTCCGTCAAAGATACTTCCTTTAGCTCTTCCTTCTCAGCCCTTGCCTCCATAGTTTTCCTAAGGTTGGCATACCAAGGATCCTGAAGAGAGGGTGCGTCCAATCTCTGAACGATGATAGTCTCCGTGCTCCAACTGAGAGGAAAAGATAGAGAGGAAGCAAGTGATGCTAGGGCATCAGCGAGAATGTTCTGAGATCGAGGAGTATAGATATAGATTAACTTGCGGAATTGCCTAGCTAGGAGCGTGACCAAATCTTGATATGGCTTGAGCTTATGGTCACGGGTGCGGTAAGTGGACATCACCTGCCGTAGGACGAGCTGAGAGTCCCCTATGATATTCAAGTAGCCCGCGCCTAGGAGGTAGGCGTGCTTTAATCCAGCTAGGAGAGCAACATACTCGGCGATATTATTGGTATCAGGAAATCGGAGTTGATAAGCAAAGGGAATCGTCACCCCTTCCGGAGTGAGTAGAACGGCGCCTATCCCTCGGCCTTGAGAATTGAGTGCACCATCGAAGTGTAGAGACCAGAAGAGATGATGAGTAAGGACAGAGAGATGCTCATCAGGGAAATCATCCTGAATAGAGTCAGTGTGAGGAATGGGAAGAAGGGCAAGATGCTCAGCGATGGCGTATCCTTTGACTGCCTTCTAACAACGAAGGTGATATCGAATTGAGAGAGGAAGCTCTGCCAGCGAGCTAACCTACTAGAAAGGACAGGCTTTTCTAAGAGATAGCGATCGGCTCCATTCTAGAGATCAACCTAACAGGGTGGGCTAGGAAGTAATGATTAAGTTTCTGAGCTACCCACACTAAGGCGGCACAAGTCTTCTCCATAGCAGTGTATTTGGCCTCAGCCGGGTTAAACAACCTGGAGATGTAATAAGCTGCCCGCTCTCTTCCTTCATCGTCTACTTGTGCTAAAACTGCCCCTAAGGAGTCCTCAATGACCGAGATGTATAGAATTAGAGGTTTCCCAGAGACAGTAGGTTGCAAAATCGGGGGATTGGATAGATATACCTTTAGGTCCTCATAGGCCTTTTGGCAATCCTCATTCCATTCAAACATGACCCCTGCCTTTAGCAATTCATAAAACGGGCGGCACCTCTAAGAATATTAGGATATAAATCTTCTGATGAATTGTAATCTACCAATCAATCCTCGAAGTTCTGTAATATTCTTTGGCGGTGGTATATTCATGACTACCTTTGCTTTATTAGGATCAATCTGGATCCCCCGTTTGCTAACTATAAAGCCTAACAACATCCCTGAAGAAACTCTGAAAACACACTTCTTCAGATTCATTTTCAGCTTGTACTCCCTAGCTCTCTGCAGCACCTTAGCCAGAATAGCGGGGTGTTCTTATTTTGTTCTCGACTTCACCAGGATGTCATCCACGTAAGCTTCCATATAGATATGCATCATGTCGTGGAATATAGCCATCATCGCCCTTTGATAGGTGGCACCTGCGTTCTTCAGACCGAACGGCATAACCACGTAACAATACGTGTCCCTGCGCATCGTGAATAAGGTTTTCTCTTGATCTTCGGGAGCGAGACGGATCTGGTTATAACCTGAATAACCATCCATGAATGATAAAGCTTCGTACCCGATGGTGTTATCCACCAAGACATCTATGTGAGGCAGGGGGAAATCATCTTTGGGACATGCCTTGTTAAGATCCCTGAAATTAATGCAAATATGCACTTTTCCATCCTTCTTGATGATAGGGACTATGTTCGCCACCCACTGCGGATATAAGACGACTCTAATGAACCTAGCCTTGTACAATTTGTCGACCTCTTCTTTAATCCTCAAGGCTGTGAGCGACGTCACGTGGTTCGAGGAGTGAAGAAGACGCGGAGCGCGCGGGCTCCTCTTGTTTGCTGCAACACAGAAATAAGAGAAAAGAGAAGGGGCCACCACGGGAGATTGCTCCGACGGGGCGAGCGGGATAAATGTAATATAGCAAGATATGGGGGTTAAACGGCCATAGCGGGAAGTGACTCGTTGCGGCCTCGGGGGGACGGGAATGGTGCAGAAATCAAATAGCAAGAATTCAAACGGCCATTGGGAAAGTGACTCGCCGCGGCCTCAAGAATATGAGCAGATAAGAATATAACAGAATATAAGGAGAATATAAAGAACGGGAATTTAAATGGCCATTGGGGAAGTGACTCGCCGTGGCCTCGAGAATATTAATAGATAAGAATATAACAAAATATAAAGAGAATATAAGAACGGGAATTTAAACGGCCATTGGGGAAGTGACTCGTCGCGGCCTCGAGAATATGAGCAGATAAGAATATAACAAAATATAAAGAGAATATAAGAAAGAGAATTTAAACGGCCATTGGGGAAGTGACTCGCCGCGGCCTCGAGAATATGAATAGATAAGAATATAACAAAATATAAAGAGAATATAAGAACGGGAATTTAAACGGCCATTGGGGAAGTGACTAGCCGCGGCCTCGAGAATATTAGGAGATAAGAATATAATAGAATATAAAGAGAATATAAGAACGGGAATTTAAACGGCCATTGGAGAAGTGACTCGCCGCGGCCTCGAGAATATGAGCAGATAAGAATATAACAGAATATAAAGAGAAAATAAGAACGGGAATTTAAACGGCCATTGGGGAAGTGACTCGCCGCGGCCTCGAGAATATGAGCAGATAAGAATATAACAGAATATAAAGAGAATATAAGAACAGGAATTTAAACGGCCATTGGGGAAGTGACTCGCCGCGGTCTCGAGAACATGATGTGATCGCCAGGGGCCAAAAGACCCCAAAATAAAGAAAGTGATCGCGCCTACCTCAAGAGCGGGAGATGGCGGGTGGCTTCTTCCTCCCCCTTCGGCCGGCCGACGGAGAGGGCTTTCATCAATTACCCTTGCAAAATAACAGACAACAGATAAATAGAATTAGGAAATGGCAGTGTAGTATCAATCCATTGTGATGAAAATAACGAAATCGCGGCAGGACACACACCTGGTTGGTGTGGTTTTAAACCCCTCTCGGTCTCGAGCAGGAGGAAAATGCGATGATGGATGCAAGAAGTATATAAGAAGAGGCGCCCTTATGAAGGGGGATAGAGGATGCGAGATGATGAATGCAAAAGAACTACGAAGAAAAGGAAAGGATTGGCTTATTGGATGTGCCGATGGTGAAATCCGGCGGAGCTCCGGCAGCGTAGGGACGACGTGGAAGCGCGGTCGATGAAGACGATCTTCCTCTCGCGAGCGTGGGCACCCGAGAAGCCGGCAGAACCTCCACCTACAAAAGACCCCACTGGTTAGAAATGACTCCGACAGCCTCTGGGCTCCGACAGCCTATCGGACCTCTTAGAAGCTCCCTCAGAACTAAGGGGGTGGGCCTCTATTTATAGGGCTCCGGAGGGTGGAGGCGTCCAGGACCCTGGACACCTCCAACATGGCCGAAGTAATATTTTATTCCATTTTTATTTATTTTTTCAAAATATTTTCATGGAGGCGTCCAGGGGACCGGACGCCTCCATAAAGGCCCACCGAATTCCCACCGAAAGCCGCACGCAGTTTAGCACGACGCGTGGTTTTGAACGGCGCCCGTGATTCAGCAATGGGCGTGTCCAGCTGGCAGGACGCTTCCACAATTGGCTTTTTTCACACACGAGGTGATGGAGGCGTCTAGGGTCCTAGACGCCTCCATAAATATATTATTTTTATTTGATTTTTGTTTTGTTTTTTATGATTATTGATATTATTTTTATTGTTTTTGCATTGATGGAGGCGTCCAGGCATGTGGACGCCTCCATGATTTTGAGTTTTTTTATTTTTTGGTCATTGATGGAGGCGTCCAGGCGCCTGGACACTTCCATGATTTTGATTTTTTTATTTTTTTTGGTCATTGATGGAGGTGTCCAGGCGCTTGGACACTTCCATGATTTTTCACGGAAAAATTCAAAAAAATGTAAAAAAAAAATCATAAAAATAGGAAATCACCAGAGTAACTAAAAATGTGAAGGCCGCCTTGGGGTATCATAGTGTAATATGAGATTTACGAATGGTAACGTCAAGAACGGCGTGTCTACAGCTGCCCCGCCTTGGCGTCTACTTTGCAAGGGAGTGACACGTAATGGAATGGTATCGAAGTGGAGTGAAATGGAGTGGGAATGGACTGATAAGTTGATGCCAAGGTGTGATGAGACATACTTTTAAATTACTGTTTGGAATTTTTCTTGAAGTTTCAATGAGGCGACCTTGAAGGAGGTCTTTCAAATTTTGACGATTTGCTTGGACGGAGATCAAATAAGGGAGGGTGAGATGTGCGCTCAGGCACAAAACAAAAAGAGACCAACTTCTCGGTATGGAAGTACCTGGGTCATAAACCTGCAGGATTCACCTTTGGGGAGCGGTTACCAGCCAACGTGGAAATGTTGCTGCCAAGGTGGGTCAAGCAAGGTAAAAAGCAAAGGAATATCTGAGTGTCTGTCCAAACAAGGGTCTCCTTTGGAAGAGCAGCGTAGGGCCGTTTCAAGGAAACTTAGTATTTCATTCGGAGTGGAATATCTCATATTTGTAAGAATTGAAGCACAGCGGCTTTCGCAATCGAATCACTTGAATGATCTTCCGTAATAAATCAAAGTCCTATATGAATGCATGCTGGGCTTAAAGAAAAATTTAAAACAAACTAAAATAGAAAATAGCCAAGGATAATATTGTCAACTTGTTAAGAATGGGTCAGGATACTGATCCGGTGAGCCGACACTAAGTTGGGGCCCGTTTATCCGCGCACCAACTCACTGAATGGAACTATCGTCCCCATGCTACCACAAGTTAACGGCCTATCCGTGCAACCCAAATTCTTCCGGGATCATCACTATTTTTGTTGAATGGGAACCCAAATCCCAGATTCGTTCGGGCCGCAAGGTCCTTGACATGTTCTAGTAGCGTAGGTATCATATACTATGATGCATGACATGGTGGGACCAACCATCGAAAGGTGGGACAGGAGATAGGACAAAGACGTCCGTTAGTAAAACCTGCACAGACCAGCATAGGTTAGTAACATCAGAAAGTAGTAGATTTATAATAGAATCACACCACAGTACAAGGGGGTCTAGACAAAACTCTAACGACTGACCACTGTAGTGCCTCTCCTTTCCTACACTTCTTCTCTTGCACCACGTTGTTTCGAGGCATGCCTTACGAGACTTTTGCCCTGGACAGAAGGGAACTACTTTTCACGGCGGGATTCTGTTGCTTTCTTTTGGGCGCGTCCAGGCGCGAGGACGCGTCTTAACCCTCGAATTCAAATTTAAAGCGCCGGGCGACCATTCTTCTCCCGTGCCTTACCCGCAAACGAGCCCGCCTTCCGTCGAAACTCGCTCGCCCGTCTTTGTCTATTGATGGAGTTCGGCGGTCTGGACCACGGCGAAGGTGGAGAGGGACGCGGGACCGCTCGCCCAAGGAGGGACGCGCCATAGCACGGAACGGTTTCCATGGAGGAGGAAGGGCCGCTTCGGGCCCCCGAGGGACCCGAGGGGCCCGATGTCGCAGAGGGAGGTGAACACGGTCTGGTAGGTCCTCCGATCTCTTCCTCCTTGATCCATTTTGAGTTTTGAAGCGAGCCGTGGGGGGAAAAGGTTTCGGAGAGTGTTTCACTCAAATGATGGACGCGTCCTTGACAGGAGACGTATTCTCGTTATGACGCGAGGCCCTTCTTTCTTGATGCAGGACATGGCAGAGACCCCGAGTTTGGCAGATGAATGGGCGAGTGCAGATGAGTCGAGCCGTGTCAGGAAGGAGAGTCGCGGCAAGGCGAAGCTCGAGGATTGGCGAATACGTCTCACTGGACAGTAAGGGAGCGTATTGGTGCAGGACAGTGCCGACTTCCTACAGTAGCAGAGAGAGAGTTATGCGGGGCTTCCCCAAGCTGGGGATACACGCAACGTCAACGGCTCGCGTGCCCAATTAGTCAAGGTCAGGCGGCAGCTGGCCGCCACTCAACAGGAACTGTCGCTCCTGGTAAGCTAAGTGCTGCATTTTCTATTTTTAAATGCGGAGCTTAGCTGACGGCTGTTATTTTTTTCTTCCAGCGTGCCCAGCAGACAGCGATGGTGGGAGTGGGTGGCGGTGCATATTCCAGTTCCTCGGCCCCTTTTCTTGAGATTGCCTCCCTCCGGGAGCAACTTGCCGGTGCGGTGGCTCGGGCTACCCGGGCGGAAGAGGAGCGTGATGCCTGGGTGGCGACTGTAGCAGAGCTGCGACATCGCGGTGAGGAGAGACCTTCTCCAGACATCCTGGAGTTAAGGGTTCTTCTGCAGATGATGAGGAGAGAGGCAGAGAGAGAGAAAGCCGAGAGAAGGTCAGAGCGACAGCGAGATTAGGCCGAGAGGAGGGCCTTGGAGGTCCATGTGAGGGAGCTCCAGCTGGGCCTTCAGGTCACGGTGCAGAGGCTAGGAGCGATGGAGACGCGCTACGAGAGAGTGCGAGAGTTCGGGGAGCGACTGTGCCAGTTTGGTCACTTTCCCGCTAGTGGCTTCTTCGCCACGCCAGGGGAGGAGTAGCGAGTCATTGCTGTGGAGATGGCGCCATGAGGCGAGGCGGGTGCTACTGCACGGGGATCCAGGAGGCTTCTGAGGGACCCTCACCTCAGGGGAGAGGAGAGGGACGTCTAGAGGGACGATCACGAAGATAATGGCACGAGTTGACGAGCCAGTGGACCCGCCTCATCTCTATGATTGTAGTGTTTATGACAGCTTATGTAGAATTATGAATGGAGTGATTTAATTTTCTGCTGCTTGTTTGTTCTCTTGTGCGTTCCTTATTCCCTACACCTCTTCTCCTTTGCACTGTTCCCATGTGATGGGTCTGCCGAGACTCCACCCCAAGCGGAGAATCGCGTCTTGTTGTGACCATTTTCCACGGGAATCTGCCGTCGAAGTCAATAATGACGGCCCTAGTCCCTTTTCCCGGATGTTGTGTCAAATTTTGTGGACGTCCTCTAAATCATGATAGGGTATCCCTAGACAACATAGGGGGCTAGTCGTCATATTCTTCATCCAATCAATCACCCTGTGCGAGCGGTGAAGTGACACACGGGACAGCATGGTAGGTGCCTCATCGCGAGGGCTATCATTAAAGGTGATGGAGGCAATCTTGGCCTGCACTCCTTCCATTTCTATAAATTCTTGTCCCTTTTATCCTCCCAGGTATATCGAGAGCTAACTCGAGGAGCACAAGTTCTCACGGGAGAGGAGGAGTTCAAAATTCTGAGAGTTGGATGGAGGGCGAATCTTCCCACTCCTCGAAGAGAAGCAGGTCCAGTGGTAGTAGTTCCAGAGGCTTTCGGACCTCGAAGGGCACTTCAGCGAAAGGGCCCAATCACAACTCGTAAGCTGAGCTTTCCTGCCCCTTTTTCCATTCTTTTTCCTTCCTTTCTTTCTGACCAAACCTCCTCTCCATTCCCTGCATGCGTAGAGTGTGATGAAATCACAGATCTCATGGGAGTTGGTAGTGGCAGCATACTGAGGTCTCCCAGATTTTTAGAAGGCGAGGCTAGACGTGATGGGATTTGGCACCTTTCTTCGGATCGAGCCACTCGAGCCCGACCTGGTCCTGATCCAAGCCTTGTGTGAGAGATGGGACCCAGTGAGTCGGGCATTCCTGATACCCTGGGGGCACATGGTGCCCAGCCTGGAAGATGTGGTCCGAATTACGAGCCTCAAGGTGAATGGCGAGGCAGTGACCGTAGTCACTTACGCGGACTACCGAGAAGGTGCCCAGAAGTTACTGGGTTTGGACCAAGATGGTCGGAAAAATAGGTCGGTAGCTAGGGCGTCCCTCATGGATGCATTAGGGCTCACCGACACTCGTCGGCGGGACGATGAATCCTCAGAAGAGTTCATGGAAAGGATGGAAATAGGATGTTGTGCCGTTTACTGCACAGATTTCGGCAACTAGGAAAGATGCAACATAGATTTGAGGAGATTTCTCCTCTTCCTTTTGGGGAGATTAGTACTGAGCTTGAAAGGGGACGGTATCCAATGTCGCTTCCTGGAGCTGCTATCAGACCATGAAAGAGTAGGATACTATGCCTGGGGAGCTGCCATGCTGGCATACTTGTTTGCAGGCCTGTTCCAAGAAGTGGATCGTGAGATGGCTGTGAGTGGTTTCACACCATTCATCCATGTATTTTTGGTTTTGCTTGTTTTGTATTTTTTTTATGTTTTTGCAAGGTACTGATGACCTACACCGAGCAGCTGTGGAGCTATTATTACCTCCCCATGGGGAGAGCTCGGCATTGGCGACCCGCGATGGTGCCGCTAGCCAGGCGATGGGAACCCATCATGAGTGCGGCACCCCTAACCTACCAACTGATGGTGCTAAGGCGGGAGCTACAGGAGTTCCCTGCAGCGATGGTGGGATTTTTTTGAATTATTTTATTTTTATCTTTGGTCTTGACTGACTAAACAGGTATGCACAACCTAACCTAGGTAAATTGGAGACCCTACTCAGATATGGTCGATGCCGACCAACCATGGGTTCTAACAAGTCGTGCCCGGTTTGGACGGGAACTGTGGATGCACTACCTGAATGAAATCGAGCCGCTTCGGCTGCGATTGGTTATGAGGTCCTTGGGACTGGCTCAAGAATGGGTGGATACAGCTACGCCACCTCGCGTCGGGAGAAAGACGCGGGGACCGGCAACCTGCATTGACTGGCGCGTGCGGTTCCCTAAACAGTATGAAGACTGGCAATGGGGTGGCACGATCGTAGAATCGCAGGCATGGGATAGCGAGGATTACCTGCGTCTATACAAGACAAGGTACGCAGAGCGGTTCCAACCCCGGAGACTTGCGGAGGTAGGTCTCCCCTTTTTCTCTTTTCTTCTTTCTCCCTTTTTTGGTTTTCTGGTGGAAATGCTGACTCGTATGGCTGCAGGATATCCGTGATACGATGATAGCGAGTTTACGAACTCGCTTGGCAGAGATGGAGCAATGGTTGGGCGATGCCCGCGGAGCTACGAGCGCCTTGGTAGGTGTACAGTGCGTTCCTAATTAAAATCACAGATTCCAGATGTTGGCTGCTAATTCACGCGGTCATAGTATGCCCAGATTGGCGCGGCTTCCCCAGCGATGGGAGTAGGTGGTGCCTCTTTCAGCTTGTGGATTCTCACCTCAGAACTTGACTTGCTTCATGAGCAACTTGCACACGCCACGCAGCGTGCCGCGGAGGCAGAAGGGATGCTCTCTATACAGGTAAGAGTCTAAGTGTTGAGTTCTCCTTGTTTATGCCTTGCCACGTATCTTGAGATGGTACACTTGGCAGGAAAAGGATACGGAAGAAGCGCTTGCCCATGCCACGCAGAGGGAGGCTAGGATAGTAGAACTGGAGAGGGAACTGCGACGTCATCCTGATGACGACTCCTCTAGGGATGCCGTGGAACTGAGGATCACTCTCCAGTTGGAGAGGGAAGACCGTGAGAGAGAACATGCAGAGAGAGAAAGAGACGCAGAGAGAGAAAGAGCCAACAGATTGACTGAAAGGGAGGAACGAAGGGCCATGGAGGCCTAGTTGTTCGAACTCCGAACCATCCTTGGTCTTGCTAAACAGTGGCTGAGAGATGGTGAGGAGCGCTATCGAGAGCACGAGAGCGTGGCTTTCGTGTTGGTAGCTTCTCTACTGCTTCCGTGGATCAACGCCGGGGTGTGAGAATAGGAAGGGGAGTACAGAGTGGTAGGAGTACAGCTTTTCGCAGTTGGGTAGCACCTTTGAGAGCGTTTTTCCCGGAGAGTAGTGGGGCGAGTGATGCAGAGAGAGAGGGCGGAACTTGATGTAATTTTTTGTTTTGGAAAGGAATAAAATACAAGGTTCGGTTTGTTTGGTTTTCACCTTTGCTTCTGTTGCCTGAATCGCTGCACACATCACAGAAACAAATAAATCAGAATTTCTGTTCTGACTTGGCCCCTTGCTCAATAAGCAAATGGTCACATTGACTGTCCTTGATAACTGGTCAAGGGGCCAAGCCATTATTTAAGGAAGGCGAGAGAAAGATGCAGTGATGATAAATGCGACAGCAAGCACACGAATGCAAGCGGTATTAAAAGTGAGATGTTGCACGCAAATGTAATCATGCAAAATTCATTTGTTTTCATTTTATATTTGGCATTTTTTTTGTTTTATCATAAAAAAGATTTTTTTTTTGTTTGCAAATATGTACATTTTCTCTTTTTCATTTTTTGTTGCTTTTATTATAAAATTTTTGTTGCAAATGCCTGTCAAGCACCCAAATGGCACCCAACCTATACGAGAACAGGGGTTTCTTACTAGCCTCCCAAGTATCCTAAGTGCACATCTAGGTTGATTTGGGCCTCTAGACCCCTCGAATGATGATCCCGCCGGCTAAGACTTACCCTGATGACAATACCGTCATGCCATGCTTAGGCTCCCAGTCGCTTCCGACCACAGGGATGTTGCATCCCTATGGTTTTGATGATGTCTCACACTATAAATCAATCTACTATCTCTAGATTTATGCTGGTTCATCATGTAAGTGAGTACAGTTCATATGATGTTTCATTAGTTCATCTATCTACACTCTGCTTAGTTAGAATGAACAGGAGTGGGTCGACCCACCCTTGCTGATGCGTCGACCCATCAGAACATTGAGTGTCTGGGTACCAAAGTCTATACACCAGCCTAATTGATTAAGTCTATACATTGGCATATCATCTTCAACTCTATACATCGGGCACCTTCTAACTGAAGTCTATACACTGGACTTCATTTTAACCAAGTCCATACACTCTCCCATTCAAATCCTTCTAAGTCTGTACATTGTCTTCGCATCTGCAAGTCTATACACTGGACTTCATTTTACCAAGTCTATACACTGGACTTTGCTTTACCAAGTGTGTACACTCCACATCTTTTCCTACGCTTTCCTGGTCAAGTCTATACAGCGCTAAGTCTCTACATTGCATTCAACTTACACGTTCAAAGCCTCAAAGTCTGTACAGCGTGAAGTCTAAACATTAGCTCAGGGGCTTCAAGTCTATACATTGAACTGTTCTTCAAAGTCTGTACAGTGGCTTCGAATCGGCAAGTCTGAACATCGGCTTCATTCACTCAAGTCCATACATCCACATTGGATTATCAAGACCATACATCCACAGTGGTACTTCCTTGTCTGTACAACGTTGAAGCCTTCACAAGTCTGTACACTGCTTGAGCCTCACCAAGTCTGTACATCGCTTCAAGCGACTCAAGTCTATACAGCCTGCCTTCACATTCAGAGTCTGTACATCGGTCCTACAGCCGATCGTCTCATTCAGAACTTTGCAAGTCTGTACAGCCGAGCGTCTCATGCATCGTCTCACTCTGGCAAAGTCTATACACTGGCTCAAGCTTGTCGAAGTCTATACATCACCGTTGGGCATCAAGTCAATACACTGTTCACCGTCTTATTAAGAGTCTTACACTATCAAGTCTGTACATTGTGAATAGTGCATCTCTTCTTCAAAGTCTGAACACTGGCCTCTTGCTTCAAGTCTATACATTGGGTTGTCCGACCACAACTCTATACATTCGGTTGTTATATCTTGAGTCTATACAGTGCTCACAGCACACTCGTTCCAAGTCTTTACACTGGTTAGGCTTCGTGAAGTCTATACAGTGGCTGAAGCTTTGTAAAGTTTACACATTGGTAAGGCTCGTTTGCATTGTTCATCACATGTCTATACACTGCCATTCATGCGCATATTCATTAAGTCTATACACTCTCTCACGTTGTACACACTTATTCAGTTGCTGTTTCTGAAGTATATACACTTGTGTTAATAGCCTGAACTAACTAAGTATATACATTCCTTCTGTCTCTGTCTGCAGGCGATTCAGGCTGATGATTGGGCACGTGATCCGAGGTTGGCACCTGGCACGTGATCCAAGAAACCAGGAACATGACACGTGGATGGCAACCCAGTCAGGATGCTGCCATGTGGTCGAAATTCAAATGATCTGGCAAAAAGTTCATGGGCAGGAACCTGGCAGCCACACGCCCAATATCTGCTATAAATATAGAGCTTCGTCCTTCAGTAGAAGTGTGATCGTAAAAAGAAAAAGTAGAAGCCATTTGTGTGAGACTGCACGATCCAGAAAGGAAAAAGAGCAGAGAGTTCCATAGTGTCCAGATCCGAGAGGAGTATGTTCGAGAGAGAGAGAGCAGTGTCTGTGGTTTGATGAATTGCTTCCTTTGAAGCTACATTTGTATTGGTTTCAGAACCGACTGCTTCTTCGTTGGTCTTTGTTTCTATTTTATTTTCTTTTTATTTTGTTCATTCTTCTGATTCGAATTGGTTCCCCTCCGGTGTGTGGAGGAAGGGAGTGTTACTCCGGTTTCCCTCTGGGTTGCAGAGGAAGAGAGATCGGTGATCTCTGGTGTTGCTAGTGACAGGTTGTCATTAGCAGGTTCCCTCCGGTGTGTGGAGGAAGGGAGAGGTGTCTCCGGTTCTGTTCTAGCTGGTAGCTGGAACAGGTTTCAAGTTCTGTGGGTAGCAGAGCTTGGTTGAGGGATTTGTTTCCCTTGGTTGTTCAAGCTGTGTGGCAGCATGTTGTTCGCAGACTGAGTCTGCAGTGTTCTAGCATTGTCTAGTGGAATCCTCATTCTAGTTGGAGTGAGGGGTGGATGTAGATTGCGGACTGCAATCGAACCACCTAAAAACCGAGTGCCTCTTCTGTGATTTGCTGTTATTATCTGCGCTCTCCATCTGCTTGTCTCTTTGCTTCTATGTGATCAGTTCTTCATTCTCATTTACCTATACTATCTTGTTTGGTGACTACGTTTGCATTTCTCTGTGTGCGGGTTCAGGAGGGGCGTAAGCATTAGAATTAATTTTCCGCCTAAGTTTTTACAAATTGGGAGTGATCTATTCATCCCCCCCTTCTATATCACTCTTGCTGCGCTAACATTTGGTATCAGAGCAGGTTTACGCCATGTGGACGAATGGTCAAGGAAATGCTAGTGGTCCTAGAACCTTCATGGCCGAAGGTCAATCCATTAGTCGCCCTCCGTATTTTGATGGTAGTAACTATCTGTTTTGGAAGAACAGGATGGAAGTGTTTATCAGGGCTCAGAGCCATAAACTGTGGAGAGTAATTACGGTGGGGCCATATGATCTGCCACCAAACGAGGACGCTTGGACAGATGACCATGTCAAGCTCTCTTCACTCAACTGGACGGCGCTGAACATCATCCAGTGTGCTGTTCATCCAGAGGAATATGCCCGTATATCTGCCTACAAGACTGCCAAGCGAATGTGGGATGAGCTGCAATTGATCTATGAAGGTACAGCTCAAGTGAAAGCCTCGAAGGTAAACCTCTACACTTCTAAGTATGAAATGTTTAGGATGAATGCAGATGAGAATATAACTGAAATGTATGCCAGGTTGTCCTTGATCACAAACACACTTAAAGGGCTAGGGAAGGATCTTGCTGAGCAGATATAGTCAGGAAAATTCTTAGATCTTTATCCCCGGCATGGCACACTAAGGCCATTGTGATTGAGGAGTCAAAAGATCTGACTATCTTGACTGTGAATGAACTCATAGGATCCCTTATGACCTATGAGATGAATTTCCAAGGAGGTGGAGAAGGAAGTGATAGGAAGGCTAAGAATGTGGCTCTAAGGGCAGCCCGCAACAGGGGTAGCAACAGCGGGAGCAGCAGCAGTAGCCCCGAGTCCGAGTCCGAGCTTGAAGGTTTTTCAAATCTCGACCAGGAGGAGCAGGCAATGCTCACTAGACAGTTCAGAAAATTTTTGAAGAAAAAGGGAAAGACCTTTAGGAAGAAGAAGCCACACTCTTTCAACAAGAATGCTGAATTTACTAGTTACAGGGATAGAAATCCTAAGAGACTGACTTGTTTTAATTGTAACAAACAGGGACATATGAAAGGCGAATGCCCAGACCTCCAGAAGAAGGGTCCCTATCTTCAGAAGAAGAACACAAAGGTGCAGAAGAAGAAGAAGCCACAGGCGATGGTCTGCACATGGAGCGAGGAAGAAGAAGACCCCGAAGACACTTCCTCAGAAGAATATGAAGATGGAATTTGCCTTATGGCAAACAGTGAAGAGGAGGTAATAAATGTTTTTGAAAATTTCTCAATTGATGACTGGGAGGATGCTTATGGTGAATTGTTAGATAAATTTAATTCTCTTAGTAAAGAGCACAGAGTTCTGAAAAGAAAATTTAACACAAATGTTGAAGAACAATCTCAGGTCTGTGAGGAAAATGAGAAGCTAAAAGAACAACTAGAAGAAATGACCTCACTAAGGAAAGAAAATGATAAGCTCAAGGGAGAAATTCAAGAAAGTCAAAATCAGCTCAATGAATTCAAAACTAAAATTGAAGAAAGCATGAATGAAATTAGAGTGAACTCAGAGAAATATGAAGCTGTGAAGAAAGTAAATGCTGAACTCCTAAAAAATTCTGAGTCCCTTCAAAAGGAGCTGGAAGACAAACAGAAAGTCTTAGAAAAGTTTGTCTAAGGAAAAACTAGTTTAGATGCTATACTAGGGACTAGGGTCAATTTCAATAAGGAGGGTCTAGGCTATGACCCAACCAACAAGAGACCCTTGCAATTCAAGACCATCACCTTCTGCCCAGAGAAGGGAAAAGAGAAGCTGGACACACCATCCAGCTCAAACAGCACTAAGGGAATTCAAAGTCCTAAAGAAAACACAAAAACCAGTGCTGGACAACCATTTAAGATGGGAATGAATTTTATGAAGAATATCACTAAGCCCACTCACCAGAACACAAATGGTAGATGGACCAAGAAAGTGAATCAGAATAAGAGCTGGAATTACAACAATCAGATGAGTCCAAACAGGAACTACTGGAGAAATAATTTTCATGGTCAAAAATATGTTAATCAACAAGCTTACAGGAAATTTCCTAGGAATAGGAAGACTAATGAATGGAATAGAACTCACTTCTCCAGTCCAGCTGGATTCAACTTTAATAAACCAGAAAGGAAGGTGCCAGAGAAAACCATGCTGAAGCAAATCTGGATACCTAAACACTTGATCAGAGATTTGAACAATGTCCTTGGACCCAACTCATCTTGGGTTCCAAATCACTCTGCTTGATGTATTTGTGTAGGTCGGCTTGGCAGCTGAAGACAACAAGTGGTACCTCGACAGTGGCTGCTCCAGGCATATGACAGGAGACCGATCCAAGTTTAGCAAGATAGAGATGAAGCCAGGGGTCTGGTCAAGTTTGGAGGAAAGAACAAAGGTAAAATAATTGGAGTTGGTACAGTAGGTAAGTCTTCCACAAACTCCATTGAAAAAGTCTTACTTGTGGAAGGGCTTCAACACAACCTGATTAGCATTAGTCAGTTATGTGACAGGGGTCACAGGGTTGTATTTGATGATAGTTCATGCAAAATCCTTGAAATAAATTCTGATGTGGTTAAATTTGTAGCCAACAGGATTAATAATGTCTACATTGTAGACTTAGATGAGGAATCTGAATCTACTATTTGCTTATCTGCCAACTCTGAAAATGATGCTTTTGAATGGCATAGACGTCTAGGTCATGCTAGCTTTACAACTTTAAATAAATTGGTCAAGCATGATTTAGTTAGAGGCATGCCTAGAATTAAATTCAACTCGATATCAAAAGCATGTGATGCCTGTGCTCTAGGCAAACAGACCAGAAATTCCTTTAAATTAAGATCTGAGCCATTGTCTTCTAGACCAATGGAACTTCTTCATATGGACCTTTTCGGTCCCACTAGAACTCAGAGTCTTAATGGAAACAGGTTTGGCTATGTCATCATAGATGACTTCTCTAGATATTCATGGATATTTTTCTTAGCAAATAAGAGTGATGCATTTCAAAAGTTTAATCTGTTTTTCAATAAGGTCAAACAAGAAGGGAAATACAAGGTCTGTTCTATTCAATCTGACCATGGAGGTGAGTTTGAAAACTCCATGTTTACTGATCTTTGTGAAAAAGAGGGACTAACTCACAGGTTTTCTTCTCCCAGGACACCTGAACAGAATGGGATTGTGGAGAGAAGAAATAGAACTGTGGTGGAGATGGCCCGAACCATGTTGATTGAAAGTAGATTACCTAGAAGGTTTTGGGCAGAAGCGGCCAATACAGCAACTTACATAATCAACAGGGCCATGGTAAGACCCATACACAAGAAAACACCCTATGAGCTTCTAAAAGGTAAGAAACCAAACTTGTTTCATTTCAGAATTTTTGGAGCAAAATGTTTTATTCATAACAATGATAAGAAAGATTTAGACAAGTTTGAAGCTAAAAGCTCCCCAGGAATATTCTTGGGTTACTCTGAAGTGTCAAGGGCATATAGGGTATTTAACATATCAGATCAGAAAGTGGAAGAGTCTCCACACATCCTTTTTAGTGAAAAGAAAGATGTTTCTAATGTTGAAAATCTTGACAGGGATTCCAATCATGATGGGGATTTCCTAGAAGACCAACAAGAAGAAGAGAAGACTCAGCCTAGTGGAGAAACAAATTCCCCCAATCAGGAAGGGCCAAGAGAAACAGGTGAGTCTTCAACAAATGTTAGATTTCTTAAAGACCATCCATTAGATAATGTCATAGGCCATCCTGAAGATCCTCTTCGGACTAGGTCTCATTTTAGAAATGTGAATAATGATGACTTAATTGCATTAGTCTCACAAATTGAACCCAAAATAGTAGAAGAGGCCTTAGCTGATCAAGCTTGGGTCAATGCTATGTGTGAGGAATTAGGTCAGTTTGAAAGGAATAATGTCTGGGAGCTTGTCCCAAGACAAGATGGTATTAATATCATAGGAACCAAGTGGGTGTTCAAAAATAAGATGAATGAAGATGGAATCATCTCGAGGAATAAGGCCAGATTAGTAGCCAAAGGCTACTGTCAGGAATTCGGTGTAGACTTTGATGAATCCTATGCACCTGTTGCTAGGATGGAAGCTATAAGATTGTTGCTTGCCTTTGCTTGTTCAAAGAATATAAAACTCCAACAAATGGATGTTAAAAGTGCCTTTTTAAATGGAGTCATTAAAGAAGAAGTGTTTGTTGAACAACCTCCTGGATTTCAATACTCTCCTCAACCTAACCAAGTTTTCAGGTTAAACAAAGCCTTGTATGGTCTAAAGCAGGCTCCAAGAGCATGGTATGAAAGATTGTCTGAATTTCTGATCAGCAAGGGCTACAAAAGAGGTAAAGTTGATCAAACTTTATTTACCAAGGGCATAAATAGAGATCTCATCATAGTTCAGGTATATGTAGATGACATTGTATTTGGATCAACTAAGCATGAACTATGTGATGAATTCTCTACCATGATGTCTGCTGAATTTGAAATGAGCTTGGTTGGTGAACTAAAATATTTTCTTGGATTACAGTACAGCAGCTAGAGGACGGGTGCTTCATCAACCAAACCAAATACACAATGGAACTGTTCAAGAGGTTTGGTATGGAAAACTTAAAGCACATTACAACACCCATGGGCACCAATACCTCACTGGATGCAGATGAGACAGGTAAAGAAGTAAATGCCAAACTTTATCGAGGTATGATTGGATCACTTCTTTACTTGACAGCCTCTAGACCTGATATACAATTCAGTGTAGGAATGTGTGCAAGGTATCAGTCTAGACCTACTGAATTACACTTAGCTGCAGTTAAAAGAATCTTCAGATATTTGTCAGCTACTCATTCTCTTGGTTTATGGTTTCCTGCATCTCACACACTTAACTTAGTAGCATACACAGATGCTGATTATGCAGGCTGTAAACTAGACAGGAAAAGCACTAGTGGCCATTGTGAATTCTTGGGTGGGTGTTTAGTGTCTTGGGGCTCCAAGAAACAACATTCTGTGGCCCTCTCCACTGCAGAAGCTGAATATGTGGCTGCAGGGAGTTGTGGAACACAAGTCATATGGATTAAACACCAGCTTCAAGACTATCAAGTAGACCTGGGGTGCACACCAATCTACTGTGATAATACTAGTGCCATCAATATTGCTAAAAATCATGTTTTGCATTCACGAAGCAAACACATAGAGATAAGACATCATTTTATAAGAGATGAGGTGTCTAAGAATAATTTTGAACTGATTCATGTAGGCACAGATAATCAGATTGCTGACATATTCACAAAACCTCTGGATAATGAAAAATTCACCACATTGAGAAGAGAATTAGGCTTATTCAAATTGTCTTAATTATGAAGCATGTTCTTGTTGTGAGGGGGAGTTGTGTTTGTCTGATATTGAGCCTTATGTCATGCTAGTTTAAGGGGGAGTTCAGAATGTCTGCTGGTTAGCTTTAAGGAATGCTTTGAGTGAGGGGAAGCTTTAAGATTATGCTGGATTATTTTTATTGAGGAATGCTATGTCTTAGGGGGAGCTGAGTTGTAATGTGAAAAGAGAAGTTCTTTGACAGATTCAAAAGGACTGTCCAGATGTGTAACTTTGCTGGTCTTGCATGACTGATCTAGTGTGGTTCTCTCAGACAGTAGAGTGTCACTTATCTCTTAAGTCTATAAGTCAGTGACTCTAAAATCCAGTTAGAATCTTTCCTTTGGTACTCCTTCAGAGATCTGGACTAATTGCATGAAGTATATCTTCCTACATTGTCATTGATTCTGGTTCAGGCCAAAACCTGTATGTCTTGATATCTGACCCAATCAGCTTGAAATCTAGACTTCAAGACTCAATTCAAGAAATAGTCCTTCTGGTATTATTTTCAATCAGTCTATCTCTTTAACTCAAGGGCTTAACTAAACAAACATGTTCTGTTTTGATCACTGAGAAACTGGGAGCTTCATCAATGAAATGAATATATCTCCCATGTCATGAGGTGTCAAATGCTTAAAATGAATGAAAAGACATGACAGAGCAATGGTGACTTGCTGGTGAGTAACTGGGGACTCTGGCCTCTAATCAAGGTGTTTCCTCATGTCAAAAGCCACAGTTACTAACTCTGTTCCTTAAAAAAAAAGGAAGGAAGTAATGAGGTACTCACTCTGAGTAATTGGGGATTCAGGCCTCTAATCAAGGTGTCTCACAAATGTCAAAGGAGTGCACTACCAACTTACTCATTGATCTTCTTGAAAATCATCTCAAAAAGAAAAAAAAATTCCTTGTTGTTATGCAACTAATGGATTGCTTGTCCTCAATACCTTGAGAACACCTCTCTGATTTCGTTTCTTTCTGTCTTGTGGGATAGTTGAATGATCAGCTATATCTAGCCATACTTGTTAACTCCTGCTCTAAATCATACACTATGTATGCTGATAAACTTTTCTATCATTCTACTTCTCTATTGTGTACTGGAGTTTAAAGAATCTTCTCTTGAGATTAGAAACTCACTTATTCTCTTAAGACCTACTCGTGACTTTCTGCACTAAGAAGTTACTGCCCTTCTTCTTCATGTTTCCAGCACTGTCATACATTCTGTATTTCTTTTTGCTGATGTCAAAGGGGGAGAGAAGTTCTGCAATATCAGTGAGTCTTGGATTTGTCTTGAGCTTTGGGGGAGTCATGTTGCTTCGGGGAAGATATGTTTATGAGTTGTGGGGGAGATGAGAGTGTGTGGTAGGGAATGTTTAATTCATTTGCATGAGCATGTCTTGAATTTACTCTGTTTGTTGCAGCTGATATTAATTTCCTGTTGAACCTAGATATTGCTTGATTCATAATGTTGCCATCATCAAAAAGGGGGAGATTGTTGCATCCCTATGGTTTTGATGATGTCTCACACTATAAATCAATCTACTATCTCTAGATTTATGCTGGTTCATCATGTAAGTGAGTACAGTTCATATGATGTTTCATTAGTTCATCTATCTACACTCTGCTTAGTTAGAATGAACAGGAGTGGGTCGACCCACCCTTGCTGATGCGTCGACCCATCAGAACATTGAGTGTCTGGGTACCAAAGTCTATACACCAGCCTGATTGATTAAGTCTGTACATTGGCATATCATCTTCAACTCTATACATCGGGCACCTTCTAACTGATGTCTATACACTGGACTTCATTTTAACCAAGTCCATACACTCTCCCATTCAAATCCTTCTAAGCATGTACATCATCTTCGCATCTGCAAGTCTATACACTGGACTTTGCTTTACTAAGTGTGTACACTCCACATCTTTTCCTACGCTTTCCTGGTCAAGTCTATACAGTGCTAAGTCTCTACATTGCATTCAGCTTACACGTTCAAAGCCTCAAAGTCTGTACAGCGTGAAGTCTAAACATTAGCTCAGGGGGTTCAAGTCTAAACATTGAACTGCTCTTCAAAGTCTGTACAGTGGCTTCGAATCGGCAAGTCTGTACATCGGCTTCATTCACTCAAGACCATACATCCACAGTGGTACTTCCTTGTCTGTACAACGTTGAAGCCTTCACAAGTCTGTACACTGCTTGAGCCTCACCAAGTCTGTACATCGCTTCAAGCGACTCAAGTCTATACAGCCTGCCTTCACATTCAGAGTATGTACATCGGTCCTACAGCTGATCGTCTCATTCAGAACTTTGCAAGTCTGTACAGTCGAGCATCTCATGCATTGTCTCACTCTGGCAAAGTCTATACACTGGCTCAAGCTTGTCTAAGTCTATACATCACCGTTGGGCATCAAGTCAATACACTGTTCACCGTCTTATTAAGAGTCTTACACTATCAAGTCTGTACATTGTGAACAGTGCATCTCTTCTTCAAAGTCTGAACACTGGCCTCTTGCTTCAAGTCTATACATTGGGTTGTCCGACCACAACTCTATACATTCGGTTGTTATATCTTGAGTCTATACAGTGCTCACAGCACACTCGTTCCAAGTCTTTACACTGGTTAGGCTTCGTGAAGTCTATACAGTGGCTGAAGCTTTGTAAAGTTTACACATTGGTAAGGATCGTTTGCATTGTTCATCACATGTCTATACACTGTCATTCATGCGCTTATTCATTAAGTCTATACACTCTCTCACGTTGTACACACTTATTCAGTTGCTGTTTCTGAAGTATATACACTTGTGTTAATAGCCTGAACTATCTAAGTATATACATTCCTTCTGTCTCTGTCTACAGGCGATTCAGGCTGATGATTGGGCACGTGATCCGAGGTTGGCACCTGGCACGTGATCCAAGAAACCAGGAACATGACACGTGGATGGCAACCCAGTCAGGATGCTGCCATGTGGTCGAAATTCAAATGATCTGGCAAAAAGTTCATGGGCGGGAACCTGGCAGCCACACGCCCAATATCTGCTATAAATATGGAGCTTCGTCCTTCAGTAGAAGTGTGATCGTAAAAAGAAAAAGCAGAAGCCATTTGTGTGAGACTGCACGATCTAGAAAGGAAAAAGAGGAGAGAGTTCCATATTGTCTAGATCCGAGAGGAGTATGTTCGAGAGAGAGAGAGTAGTGTCTGTGGTTTGATGAATTGCTTCCTTTGAAGCTACATTTGTATTGGTTTCAGAACCGACTGCTTCTTCGTTGGTCTTTGTTTTTATTTTGTTTTCTTTTTATTTTGTTCATTCTTCTGATTCGAATTGGTTCCCCTCCGGTGTGTGGAGGAAGGGAGTGTTACTCCGGTTTCCCTCTGGGTTGCAGAGGAAGAGAGATCGGTGATCTCTGGTGTTGCAAGTGACAGGCTGTCATTAGCAGGTTCCCTCCGGTGTGTGGAGGAAGGGAGAGGTGTCTCTGGTTCTGTTCTAGCTGGTAGCTGGAACAGGTTTCAAGTTCTGTGGGTAGCAGAGCTTCGTTGAGGGATTTGTTTCCCTTGGTTGTTCAAGCTGTGTGGCAGCATGTTGTTCGCAGACTGAGTCTGCAGTGTTCTAGCTTTGTCTAGTGGAATCCTCATTCTAGTTGGAGTGAGGGGTGGATGTAGATTGCGGACTGCAATCGAACCACCTAAAAACTGAGTGCCTCTTCTATGGTTTGTTGTTATTATCTGCGCTCTCCATCTGCTTGTCTCTTTGCTTCTATGTGATCAGTTCTTCATTCTCATTTACCTATACTGTCTTGTTTGGTGATTGCGTTTGCATTTCTCTGTGTGCGGGTTCAGGAGGGGCGTAAGCAGGAGAATTAATTTTCCACCTAAGTTTTTACAAATTGGGAGTGATCTATTCATCCCCCCCTTCTATATCACTCTTGCTGCGCTAACAAGGGATTCACCCAAAAGATGTTTGAGGTAAATGATTTGCCCGACCCGAGTCTATTTCCTCACAACTCTAGATGGTATATGATGGAACACCCTGGAACCCTAACGACCAACCGCGCGACGCTGACCCGGAATCAGACGCCGTCGCACCCATAGGTGACGCGCTTGCATTGGCCTAAGCCCAAGGTTAAGCAAGAAGACATCAAGGCGGTAAACATGGGTCTTGACCAGCCAGAAACACATAGGCTCCTTCGCAGCGATAGCTTTTACTTTTCAAAGTAGGCAACCAAATGTGTATATTAAAATAAGGTCGCAGACCCTAGGCAGTTTTCACCCTTCCGAAACTCCATCAAACCTTCATCTTCAAAGGAAGAAGGAAGAGCGTGGGGGATAAACCTCCTGAGTGGATTGGCAAAACCGTTAACCCGGCGAGCGAATAAGGGCCCATTAACTCTTTCCTTTCGGACAACTTCGGACCAAATCTCGAGCATTTACATTCCATACCCCCCCCCTTTTTTTGTGGATTCAAACTTTTGCTTTGAGGGGTTCCATTTATCACATCAGACACGGTCACGACCAGGCTCTTGATTTTGATTTTGTATTTTTTTTTGTGAGGGAGATATAGTCGTTTGACGTTTGTGGGCTCCCTTTCGTATGCCTGCGGGGACACTGCCCTCTTCTCGTGCTCTGATCGATGCTCGAGGAAATGGATCCTACTCTTGCCCTTGGGGTTTGAGTTTCGATTTCTCATGCTCAGCGTTTTAAGGGCGCCGACTGTCTCATTTGGTCGAAGAGAAAAGAATAAAGATTACAGCTTCCGAAGATCTTCTGGGTGGGGCCCCACCGTAGGTGATGCTACCGACCTTTTTTTTGAATAAAATACATAAGTGAGCACATGTTAGCTTCCTTCGAGCGAGCATAGGCCGACGTGGCCGGACAGGGATCTCCACGGTTCTGGCAAACCAAGACCTGGTGCCTACCAAGCCTTAATGGGCCCTATCCTAACATGAAGGTTAGATGTAGTGACTTGACTACATGGTGACCACCAGGCATTGGCATTTTGAATTTTTCATATTTTTAGTGGTTTTCAATATTTCCTTGTTTTTGATGTTTTCTATCTTTTCATCATTTTTTTGTGTTTTGACATTAAGCTAAGGGTAGTATTTCTTAAGATAAAGCTCATTCCAAGGGTGGGATAACTCGGTCCCTTCGGCGTTGATTAGCTTGTAGGCGTTGCCAGGGTACACGGCTTGAATTACATATGGTCCTTCCCAATTGGGTTGGAGCTTAGAACGCGGCCCTCCAGGTTTGACAAAAATTCTTTTTACGACCATCTTACCGACTTTAAATTTTCTCTCAACGACTTTCTTTTGGTAAAAGCGAGCGAGTCTATTTTGATACACACGCGCGTGTTCGGCAGCGGCCAGCCGCTTCTCATCAAGAGTTCCAACTGGGCGAGGAGTGAATTACGATGATCGTCGAGGGGAAATTCCTCGTCCAATTGTACCCTGAGAGAAGGGATCAGAGTCTCATACGGGACTACCGCTTCCATACCATAAGTAAGGGTAAATGGAGTCTGCCCGGTGGGGGTACGGATTGAAGTGCGATAGGCCCATAGGGCTTCGATAAGTTTTTCTGGCCAGTCTGAAAACTTACTAGACTCGCAGGTTTTTTTATGATTTTGAGCAATATTTTATTGGTGGCCTCCGCTTGGCCGTTACCTTGTGGGTAATAAGGCGATGAATGATGCAATGCAATTGCGTACCTTTTGCAGAGGTCGTATAGGTCCTGAGAAATGAACTATGGCCCATTGTCGGTGACGATTATGCTTGGGACGCCGAATCTGGCGAGGATATTCTTCATGATGAACTTGCAGACTGTTGACGCCTTGATTTCCGCGTAAGCTTCGGCTTCGGCCCATTTGGTGAAGTATTCCGTCGCAGTAAGGATGAAAGATTTCTGCTTGGTGAGGGAATTGGGACTACCTAGGGGACCAATGATGTCGAATGCCCACATGGAGAAAGGCCACGGGGAGGATATTGGATGAAGTGAGGAAGATGGTGAATGGATTTTCTCGGCGTGAAGTTGACACTTGACACACCTACGGACATAGACAGCGCAATCCTCTTCCATAGTGGGCCAGTAAAAGACTTGGCGAATGATCTTCTTGGCGAGCATCTGACTATTCATGTGGCCACCGCACACACCCGAGTGCGTCTCCTCTATACATTTCCAAACCTCATCGTCACCAAGACATCTTAACAGAATACCAGTAAGGCTCTTCCTGTAGAGTAGACCTCCAACCAATGTGTATTTCTGAGCCACCCTTCTTATGGCTTTCTTGTCCTCTGTGGTGGCCCCTTCAGGATAAGACTGATCTTGGCAGTATTTGACGATTTCATAGAACCATGGATTCTCTTCATCAGCCAGTTCTTCTTCGGCCTCTGCCAACATGATTTCCCTCTTCTCAAGGATATCTTCCTACAGGATCTTACTTGCTATCCTGTCTTTGATATTTACGTAGGAAGCATCATCGATTGTAGGGGCGTGAAGTTTGTAGATGGAAATGGACTCAAACCATCTTCCTAGAGGGAACCTTATGGATGATGCCAACGAGGCGAGGGCATCGGCGAGAATATTCTGATGACGAGGGACATGAACAAAGATCAGTTTGGTGAACAGTTTGGCAAAGGCAGCAGTGAGTTCTTGGTATGGCTTGAGTTTGGGATCGCGAGTGCGATATTTAGTGAGCACCTGGTGAAGGATGAGTTGACTATCACCTACGACTCGCAACTCAGTGATACGAAAAGAATGAGTGAGTTCTAGGCCAGCTAGAAGAGCTTCATATTCGGCTATATTATTGGTAACTAGAAATTTGAGCTGGTATGCCAATGGGAATGTGAGGCCTTCAGGCGACAGGAGGGCGACGCCGATTCCTCTCCCTTGAGAATTAAGAGCTCCATCAAAATATAGCGTCCACATTGGCTCATCTGATTGGTTGACGGACATTAGTTCCTCATCTGGAAACTCTGATTGGACGGGATCGAACTTGGGAAGAGGATGGTGAGCGAGATGCTCAGCTATGGCATAGCCTTTAATCGCCTTTTGCTGGATGTAGGTGATGTCGAACTGAGAGAGAAAACTTTGCCAGCGTGCTAGCCTATCCGTAAGGACGGATTTCTCCAGAAGAAATTTGATAGGATTCATTCGAGCAATCAAGTGGACCTCATGAGCCAAGAAGTAGTGCTTCAATTTTTACACTACCCAAACGAGGGCAGCACAGGTTTTCTCCCTGACGGTGTACTTCTGCTCACAGGGATTGAGAAGTTTGGACAAGTAATAAGTTGCCCATTCCTTGCCTTCTTCATCAGCTTGTGCGAGGACGGCTCCCACGGAGTCATCCAAGACTGAGACGTAAAGGATCAGGGGTTTTTCTGGTTTGGGTGGAATGAGAACGGGTGGACTAGCCAGATATTCCTTCAATCCTTCAAAAGCTTTCTGACATTTAGAATTCCAGTGGAATTCTACTCCTGGATTGGTCAACTCGTAGAGAGGTCTACACCTTTGTGAATGTTGGGACACAAACCGACGAATAAACTGCAGCCTCCCGATTAAACCTCGGACTTCCCTCAAATTCTTGGGAGGCGGCATATCCCTGATAGCCTTGGCTTTGTCAGGATCTATCTCGATCCCTCTTTTACTCACAATGAAACCCAGCAATTTACCCGACGACACACCAAACACACACTTCTTCAGGTTCATTTTCAATTGGAACTCCCTTGACCTCTGCAAGACCTTAGCCAATACTTCTAAATGTTCCATCCTGGTCCTTGATTTCACCAACAAGTCATCCACATACACTATCAGGTATATGTGCATCATGTCATGAAATATGGCCATCATAGCTCTTTGGTAAGTAGCTCCAGCATTCTTTAACCCAAACGGCATGACCACGTAACAATATGTTCCCCAAGGGGTAGTGAATGACGTCTTCTCCTGATCCTCTTCTGCCAAACGAATTTGATTATATCCTAAAAATCCATCCATGAATGAGAGGGTCTCATAACCTGCCGTATTATCGATCAACACATCAATGTGAGGTAAGGGAAAATCATCCTTTGGACACGCGCGGTTAAGGTCCCGGAAGTCGATGCAAATCCTGACTTTCCCATCTTTCTTCATGACCGGGACAATATTCGCCACCCATTGAGGATAAAGAACGACTCTAATGAACCTGGCTTTATGGAGCTTATCGACCTCTTCTTTCATTTTCAAAGCCATTTGAGGGTGGAAACGCCTTAACCTTTGTTTTACCGAGACGGACCCTGGTTTTAGGGTTAAACGGTGTTCGACCATGGTTGAATCTAGACCTGGGATATCCTCGTAGCTCCATGCAAACGTGTCCTTATATTCCTTGAGAACTTCAATTAATGCCTTTTCTTCAGAGGGTGGTAGATTGTCACTTATGAGAATGATCCTAGGGTCTTCCTCAGTTTCCAAGTTGACTTCTTTGGTGGATTCTTCTACGGCGGTTGATGGCTCGTCGAATCTCTTTATTCCACTAGCGTATGCGCTCGCCGCATCCTCATATTCTTCACCCTCATCGTCAGTGGGGCATTCTTCATCCGTGATCTCATAGACTCCATACCCTTCATCAAATGCACAGTCTCCCTCACATTCTATTTCCGGTAGCCGGATTGGATTTTCTAACAATTGGGGGATGGCAAGGAGGGCTTGACACCTGGCGGCTAAATCTAGAAGGAATCGACGAGGGATCTGCCTACCCTTGGATTTCTTCCTAGGTACTACCCTTGACCTATCATTCCTAGATTGACTGACAATATTTACAGAAGAAGAGGAAGATGAAGAGGATGGTGTAGAATGTACAGGAGAAGACCCCTCACAGGAGGGGTAGAAAAGGTCGCTCATCGGACCTTGGACGGGTGGTCCGTAGGGCGGGATGCACCCGTGGGAGATGTAGGAGGTTTCCTCAACGAAGATGTGTTGTTGAGGAGTTTGAAATTTGATGTTTTTTTTCGTTTTCATTTTTGATGACAAAACAGTGAAAAGAGATCAGAGGAGAGAGAAAAGTGGTTATGGCTAGAGGATTGCGAGGCTCCTAGATCAGATCATGGTTGAAGACCTGGCGCGGGTTGAAAAGCCCGTGTAGGTATGTAAGCAAAGAAGGGGACCTGGGAAGATCATCAGACAACTGTCTGGCCCAGGAAGAAAATATCACCAAAGGCTGAGACGAGTGGATGGAGAAGATGGCGGCTAATGAGCCATCGACGGTAATGTTGAGGACGGATGAAGATCCATCGATGACAGGGTCCTTCTGGCGAGGACGAGGATAGTTTGGAGCCTTGGCAAGAGTGGTAATATTCTCTGGTATTCCGGAGATCAATGGTGGTCCTTCAACCTGCGAGAACATCCTTTCCAGTGCAACGGAAATGTCCCGTATGTCGAACCATTTGTTCCACTCGCATTCCGGATCTTTGATCTTGCCTCTTTTGGTGATCCTCGGACATTTTTCAGCCAAATATACAGCATGTGATCCCCAATATGCTTCTCGTGGGTAATCTCCCATCTGAACAACGGGCCCTCTGTTGAAGTGGTTTGATAGAGTCCATGTGAGGGGCTTCCAATCCGCCTTGAACGGTCCTTTGAAGCCTAGGCCAAACCTGCGGTTCGGCCTAATTTCCTTTGGCGGTTTGAGCCTACCCTGTAACTGTGCGCCCAGACCTTTACCCTGTTGATAGCCGATGTTCCTCATAATCTCCCAACCTTTGGAGTGAAAAGGGAGACATGATGTTGCGGTTGCCCTGAACGGCTCCTTTGGTGCTAGTGGAACGTGAGATGAATCACGTACGTCCAGCAATGGCAATATGACCGATGAGATGGCCAAACAGAGGGCAGAGAGGTGTTGATAGCATCCACTGTGTGAAGGACAGGTGTGCTGACCACTTTAATAATCCTCCAATTGTAAGGAAACTTCAGGCACTGATGGTTGGTGGAAGGCACAGCGTCCATGGCTTCGATGTAAGGGCGACCCAGTATAGCCTTGAATGTGGGGTCCATGTCGAGGACATGGAATTCTGTGGGAATTGATATGGGGCCTAGTTCTGCCTTCAGAATAATCATCCCCTGCGGCGGCCTTTTGTTATTGTCATAAGCCGTGACCGTGATCGAGGAAGGTCTTATTTGTTCCTCGTTGACCCCACACAACTGAAGGGTGTCCATGGAGATCACATTTATGGACGCACCCATGTCCACAAGACACGGGTTTATGGATACCCCATTAATTTTTATTGAAATGCACAATGCATATTTCCGAGCCTCCTTGGGAGCGAGCTCGTAGTTGTGGAACATGATGGCCGGTTGTGTGTCTATTGGGGTCAGGACGGTCAAAATATTCTCCACAGGGAGGTCTTCATTAACCATGACTTTTTGAAGATATTCCATCAAGGCCGCCTGGTGGGATGTGGATCTTTGAAGTAGCTCCAGGATGGAGATCCGAGCAGGTGTCTTGTCCAAGTGTTTCAATAGATCATACTGTGTTCCAGGGATAGCTCTTTCTGGTTGTTCTCCATCATCCTTCTCTGGCTGAGATTGCTCAGGATTCTGACTGTTGTGGGGGAAAACCCTGTGGAAAATCCTTCCACTCCGGAGCACCATTGCCTGTGGCTTTTGTACCTCTATGGGGGTAGCAGTGGGTTTTAACAGGGATTTGAGGGGTAGTGGTGGAGGAATGATTGATGAAGCAGGGGTGATGACGGGAGCAGGGATTCTGATGAGGGGTTTGTTAGGTGGAGGCATGGTGGAGGTAGAGGGGATATCACACGGATTATAAAGGATAAGGGGTCTGGGAGGTGGAGGCGGAGGCAAAGTGGAAGTGGGTAAGGTTTGAAACGGGTAATGGTTTTGAGGTGGATGGTGGGTGATGAGTGGTTTCGAAGGCATTGGCGGTGGTATGGTGGAGACATGCGGGGTTACGTACGGTTGACGGGTGATAAGGGGCTTAGAAGGGATAGGGGCAAATGCGGTAGAGGTGGATGGTAAAGCGGGGGAGTGAGAGAAGATGAGAGGGTATGAGGGTGTAATAGAGGGTGTTGGCTGATAGGTCATTGGGGTGCGAATGAGGGGGCGTAATGGCAGTGGAAACGGTGGAAGCGGTACTGACGCGGGTTGGTGAGAGAGAGGTGCTACCCGGGCAAGGCGAGGGGGTTGCATGACGAAAGGGTTGGAGGAAGAAAGAATAGAGGTACTTTCCGGATGCCACACCTGCTCTCTCCCAACTTCCGGGAAGGAGGAGATGGGGTTGACCTGGTGATTAGGCTGTTGGTGCTCCGGTAATAGATTCTGGATTATGCCCATGTTGGGCTGTTGTTGTGGGGCCTGCTGAGGCTGTTGTTGTTGTTGTGGTTGCTGCTACTGCTGTTGTAACTGCTGCTGTGGCCTATGAGGAGGTCTCCTAGCCTTGAGAGCGGCGACGTATCGTCTCATTTCATCCCAATCTATTTGATGTTCATCATTCATATCGTGGATGTAATCTTTGAAATAGAAGTAATAATCTACTGTGTGTCCTGGCTGCCTGTGGTAGACGCAGTATTTGGAGGTATCAACATTCGGAGGCCACACGGACCTTTCCCTGGGTAGGACAAGTATGTTTGAGGCCATGAGGGCGTTGAAAATGTCCGCCAGAGTTTCTGGCAACGGTGGATAGTAGGCTCTCTTGGGACCGACCGGCCTCCTTTGTTGCTGTTGGGGACCATAATTCCCCGGGGGTGGAACTTGGTTGCACTGAAGCGGTGGTTGTTGTTGCTGAGGTTGTGGTTGTTGTTGCTGGGGTTGACGTAATGGAGGCATATTATCCTGGGGTGGATTATTTTGGGGTGGAGGACGAAGAGGGAAAGGACCTGGTTGGAGGGGAAGTCGGGGAATTTGTGGAGGCCTTGGGTTGACTGCATAGTTGGCATTGTTGACCGCACCCACTTGCTCATTTGTCACGACCCCTTCTGTGGCTTCGCCCGGGACACCAGCGCCTGTCTTTCTGACCACTTTGGGCTTCGGTGACTCAAACATGTTCATAATGGGGGAGTCTTTTAACTGGGTTTGGATGTACTGGGCCCTTTCATAGAGTTCCTCCATTGTAGTAAGTTTATTCATGGCCAGGACGTGTCTGAACTATGGGGTTGCATTAGACACAATCATCTTCACTTGTTCGGGCACGGAGAGGGTATCCCTTATTCTTTCCGCCAGAGACCTCCATCTATCAGCATAGCAGACAAAATCCTCGCCGGGCTTCATCTTTTCGGCCACTAGGTCGGTAATGGAGAGTGAGGGACCGACCCTATCCCTATATTTCTGCAAGAACCTTCTCTGGACTATTTCAAAATTCTCGGCCTCGCGGGGCTCCAAAGAATAGAACCACTCTAGCGCGGGACCATCCAATGATCTCTGAAAGAGGTATGCCATGGACCTCTGATCATTTTTCCAATAGGAGGACTCATACATGAAATCCTTGAGGTGAATGAAGGGGTTGCCGGTACCATTGTATCTGCGGTACGTGGGCATTTCGGAGGGAGGAAGATGAATGACGGGAAGGATTGGCAAAGCAACCTCCGGGGTGGCTTTCACGTCCACCATTCTTCTCAGATTTTGAAACTGCTCGTCCATGCGATTGAACCTATTGAGGAGCGATTGGGCGAACTCCTCTGGAGGTGAAGGTGGCACTTGCCACTGGGGGAGAAACTGTCTCCCGGAGGCTTGAGGGGGGAACCCCGAATGAGAGGGAGCTGCCGGACCGCCGACAGTTGGCCCTGGCTGAAGCGGTATGTGGGGAACAACGGGAGTTTGAGATTGTAACGGGAACTGGAATGAGGGTGGTTGTTGGCTCGCTTGTCCTTGAAGCGAGGGAGACTAGATGGCTTGCGCCAATGAAGGAGATAGAATGGCCTGCACGGACTCTTGGAGAGGTGCGATGGCCGGAGTTGATTCATGGGGCGTGGGGGAAACAGATTTCCCCTTCAGAATGGCCTGGAAGGGCCGGAGTTGTTCAGAGGTAAGCTCCGTGTTGGCGAGGACGCCCAGTAAGGAAGAGATATCCTGTGGTGGGGACGTGTCCCCAGCAATAACCTGCACCTCATGCGAGGGCTCATGAGAAGGACCCGAGTCTATAGCATAGACTCGCGGGTCGACTGACAAACCACGACTAGGGTGGTTCTCCTCAAAAGACTCGTGAGCCATGCTCACAGTTTTCCCAGAATGCAAAAACATACACTAGCAAGCAGGTAGCAGAGATTATCAAACAACTGGATGCCTTTACGCCTTTTTTGTGTTTTGACTTTGATGATTTTTTTTGTGTTTTTAGCGAGATCCGAAGTTCACACAAAATAGGGACCCTAGTTTATTTTTGTTTCACTACCGTGTCAGCTAGGGTCTCTCGTCTCACCACGAATGGGATGACTAACTCCGGGGAACTTCAATGGTACAACCAGCCCAGTGAACGAAGAGAAGATTCTTCGATGTCGGGGACTTACGGAGGTCCCAGTGGAGGAGATTCTAGTCCGTTGAGAGGAATTCTCAAACGGAGAGTCCTTCCTTCACCGGAAAAGGGTGATCCTTAGAAAAAATGAAAAATGATATAAAAGAGGGATGAATGTATGCAATGGAATGCTGACAGAGATATAGAGTACGAAAACAACAGAAATAGCAAACATATAATAAACACCCACCCAATCACAACTGATAGTACTGCCGTGAGCACAACGGGGGCGCGCGAGGGCGCCAAGGTGGAGAGGCACGGACGGTGCCGAACTTGCAAGGGTAGCCAAAAGGAAGCAGTAGACGTCCCACCGTGATTGCCAATCTGTGAGCGACGTCACGCGGTTCGAGGAGTGAAGAAGACGCAGAGCGCGCGGGATCCTCTTGTTTGCTGCAACACAGAAATAAGAGAAAAGAGAAGGGGCCACCACGGGAGATTGCTCCGGCGGGGCGAGCGGGACAAATGTAATATAGCAAGATATGGCGGTTAAACGGCCATAGTAGGAAGTGACTCGCCGCGGCCTCGGGGGGACGGGAATGGTGCAGAAATCAAATAGCAAGAATTGAAACGGCCATTGGGGAAGTGACTCGCCGCGGCCTCGAGAATATGAGCAGATAAGAATATAACAGAATATAAGGAGAATATAAAGAACGGGAATTTAAGTGGCCATTGGGGAAGTGACTCGCCGCGGTCTCGAGAATATGAGCAGATAAGAATATAACAGAATATAAAGAGAATATAAGAACGGGAATTTAAACGGCCATTGGGGAAGTTACTCGCCGCGGCCTCGAGAATATGAGCAGATAAGAATATAACAGAATATAAAGAGAATATAAGAACGGGAATTTAAACGGCCATTGGGGAAGTGACTCGCCGCGGCCTCGAGAATATGAGCAGATAAAATATAACAGAATATAAAGAGAATATAAGAACGAGAATTTAAACGGCCATTGGGGAAGTGACTCGCCGCGGCCTCGAGAACATGATGTGATCGCCAGGGGCCAAAAGACCCCAAAATAAAGAAAGTGATCGCGCCTACCTCAAGAGCGGGAGATGGCGGGTTGCTTCTTCCTCCCCCTTCGGCCGGCCGACGGAGAGGGCTTTCTTCAATTACCCTTGCAAAATAACAGACAACAGATAAATAGAATTAGGAAATGGCAGTGTAGTATCAATCCCTTGTGATGAAAATAACGAAATCGCGGCAGGACACACACCTGGTTGGTGTGGTTTTAAACCCCTCTCGGACTCGAGTAGGAGGAAAATGCGATGATGGATGCAAGAAGTATATAAGAAGAGGCGCCCTTATGAAGGGGGATAGAGGATGCGAGATGATGAATGCAAAAGAACTACAAAGAAAAGGAAAGGATTGGCTTATTGGATGTGCCGATGGTGAAATCCGGCGGAGCTCCGGTAGCGTAGGGACGACGTGGAAGGGCGATGGATGAAGACTACCTTCCTCTCGCGAGCGTGGGCACCCGAGAAGCCGGCAGAACCTCCACCTACAAAAGACCCCACGGGTTAGAAATGACTCCGGCAGCCTCTGGGCTCCGGCAGCTTATCGGATCTCTTAGAAGCTCCCTCAGAACTGAGGGGGTGGGCCTCTATTTATAGGGCTCCGGAGGGTGGAGGCGTCCAGGACCCTGGACACCTCCAACATGGCCGAAGTAATATTTTATTCCATTTTTATTTATTTTTTCAGAATATTTTCATGGAGGCGTCCAGGGGACCGGACGCCTCCATAAAGGCCCACCGAATTCCCACCGAAAGCCGCACGCAGTTTAGCACGACGCGTGGTTTTGAACGGCGCCCGTGATTCAGCAATGGGCGTGTCCAGCTGGCAGGACGCTTCCACAATTGGCTTTTTTCACACACGAGGTGATGGAGGCGTCTAGGGTCCTAGACGCCTCCATAAATATATTATTTTTATTTGATTTTTATTTTGTTTTTTATGATTATTGATATTATTTTTATTATTTTTACATTGATGGAGGCGTCCAGGCATGTGGACACCTCCATGATTTTGATTTTTTATATTTTTTGGTCATTGATGGAGGCGCCAGGCGCCTGGACACTTCCATGATTTTGATTTTTTTATTTTTTTTGGTCATTGATGGAGGTGTCCAGGTGCCTGGACACTTCCATGATTTTTCATGGAAAAATTCAAAAAAATGTAAAAAAAAATCATAAAAATAGGAAATCACCGGAGTAATTAAAAATGTGAAGGCCGCCTTGGGGTATCATAGTGTAATATGAGATTTACTCATGGTAATGTCAAGAACGGCGTGTCTACAAAGGCCATGTGGGGGTGAAATCTTCTTGACCTTTGTTTTACGGGTGTTGCCCCCGGCTTTAGTACGAGTCGGTGTTCCACTAAAGAGGGGTCAAGACCCGGCATGTCCTCATAAGACCAGGCAAAAGAATCGCTATACTCCCTTAGAACTTTGATTAGATCCTCTTCTACTTGCGGAGGGAGATTAAAGGCAATAATAATGGGCGTTGGGTCTTCTTCAGTTCCCAAATTTATTTCCTTCGTAGGTTCATCCACCGCCGATGACGGCTCGTCAAATATCTTTAATCCTTGCGCATACAGATCGGTGGTGTCATCTACGTTGTTGACCTCATCGATCGGGTCCTTTTCATCCAGGACTTCGTAAACAGCTAGTCCGTCGTCGCTCCACACCCCGTCTTGCTCCTCATCATCTTCTATCACAATCACTGTAGCGACAAACACCGGGCACTTCAGAAGAGCATGACATCACTGAGCTAGATCCTGCAAGAACCTATCAGGAATGGATTTGGAATGACGTGCAAGCGGGCGCGGCTCAAGCTCGGAAGGATTGGATGACCTAGAACAAGACCCTACTTCTCTAGACCTAATAGACTCTACTTCCCTAGACTCGACGGACCCTACGTCTAACCTGGGAGAAAGGAAATCTAGTGGAAAGGAAGGAGTAGGGGCATCATGCCCTTGGGAGGATGATGGAGATAGGATAGCGTAATCTTCCACCGAAATCTCCGTTTCAAATTTGAAATTTTTTTTGGAGATCAGTGGAGATCATATAGCAGGAGGGAGGAGATGGTGGAGGGGGAAGTTGGAGAGGGAAGAGAGACGGGAACAAGACATCGAAGAATGGATCAGAAGAGGAGAACCACATGTCGGAGAGTTCAGAGGAGGAGGTCCACATAGTAGAGAGATCAATGGGCGGGCATTGCCCGCATGCACAAGGTATAATTAACACCTCGGTTGGCAATTCTGTGAAGTACATATCAATCATAATTGGAGGTGATCGAGGTATAATTTCCAGCTGCTGGAAGAGAGATGTGAGACGGGGGGCAGACAAGGAAAAGGCAGTGGGCAAGCTCCCCTTCTCCCGCAGATGGTCAGTTGGCTTCTTCGACTTCCACTGCACAAGCTGAACTTCTTGATTCTTCTTGCAACAATCTTCTTCAAATAAGATCTTGGCAAACGCTCGGCTGTAGTCAAGCATATCATCGTCTGGCCCCTTTGGCAGTAGAGGCGGACAGGCAACCGTGCAAGCTGTGGTCTTCTTCTCAAAGTGTACTAACCACGGGTTCAACGTGCCTGGCTGGAGAGGCCCTCTTATGAAATGCTGGAGGTAATCCCAGGTAAGCGGCCCTGAGTCACCCAAAACTGATAGCGCGGACTCTCGATAACCAAGACCCCCCCTGCCCATTTTTCTTCCTTTGGGCACCGGCTTGATCCGCCCTTGTAATTGTGCACCGAGGCCTCTCCCTGGCTGATAACCCAACTTTAATATAATATCCCAGCCTTTGGTATCTCGGATCTGGGCTTCGCTTTAATGTTGACGGGCGTAGTGGCGGGCTTGCGTGGTGCATAGGCCCATGGGAAGTCCAGATCCAACACAGACATAACCGGTCGAGTGCTGGGCCATAGTGTGGGCAAAATCTTCTCTGATATAGCTTTAACAGTGTGGACTGTGGATAAGCTTTTGACTTTAACCACCCTCCCTTGAAAAGGGAATTTGAGACATTGATGCGCGGTGGATGGCACGGCGCTAAGAGTGTCGATCCACGGACGACCCAAGATAGCCTTGAACATAGGGTCAATGTCCAGCACGTAGAATTCAATGGGCATGGTGAGAGGCCCAAGATCAGCCCGAATGGTGACAACCCCGTGATAGGCTCTTCGTGAATTGTCATAAGAATCTATAGTTGTGGGGGTCGGCCATAGAAGCTCTTCAGATATGTTGCAGGCCCTGAGAGTGCTGAGTGGGCACACATTGATAGATGCCCCTGTATCCACTAATGTCGCATCAATACTGACTTTGTTCAAGATAATAGTGATGCAAAGTGGCATTTGTCGAGCTTCCGGTGGTGCAAGCTCGATCTCAGAGAAGGTAATTGCTGGTCCTTTAGAAATAGTTGCCAGTGTTGTCGGTAAACTGTCGGCTGCCACATCTTCACTAACCATCACCTTCTAAAGAAAGTCCCTGAGAGCATCTTGGTGAAGGGTAGATCTTTTAATGAGTTCCAACATAGATATTTTGGTGGGCACCCTATCCAAATGATGTAGCAGATCATATTGGGTACCCGACAGTGGCTCAGTCTCCTCCTATTGATCTGGAGCCAGTTGGGAAGACTGGGGATTTGAAGTAGAAGCATAATTGCGATGAAACAAATGCCCGCTCCGCATGGCAAGACTCTGCCGGCACTGCCTCCGATGACAGTATAATTGGCCTGGTGGGGTAGATGAGTTGTGCAAGAGAGAGTAGGGGAGCGGTGATGATGGGATTGGACGGGATGGGGGTAATAGGTTGCGGGGGTAGGATGACGGGTGAAGGGTTAGTGGGAGGCACGATGATGATGGGCGTTGGCGGAGGTGGAGGTGTGAAGGTGAACGGAGGTGGAGGGTTAGATGGAGGTGTGGCGATGGTAGCGGCGGTTAACGGAGAGGGGGTGAATGGAAGAACAAGTGGTCTTGTGGATGGAGAAGGGGTTTGGTGCGTGGGCGTGAGGATGGTGGAAGCGGAAGGATTGTGATAGTTGTGGTGGAGGGCCATGACTTGTGGTGTAGAGCCGTCATCGTCAAAGGACCATCTGGCATCAAGAGCCGGGGGTTGAACTACATTAACCTGAGCTGGTGCCGGCGGCTGAGGCCGCAAAGCGGGAGGATGGTTCGGCATTGGGTTCTGATGGATCCCCAAGTCTTGAACCGGCTGATGTTGCTGTTGCGGCTACTACTGTGGCTGTAGTGCCTGTTGTTGCTACACTTGCTACCTCAGCACTTGCCTTCTCTTTTCTTTAAGTTATGTAATGGCCCTATGCATTTCGGCCCAATCAATCATATGCCCTTCATGGAGGTCATAGACCAAGTCCCTGAACTGAAAATACCCTTCAATAGTATGTCCCGGCTGCCTGTGGAACATGCAGTACTTCGTCTGATCTACGGCCGGGTTCCAATTGGGCCGTTACGGAGGGAGTTGTATGGCATTAATGGACATAAGACCTGAGAAGATGTCCATGAGAGTTTCTGGCAGAGGTGGGTACTGGGCTCTCTTCGGAGCCGGGCGCTTGTTGTTGTTGTTGTAGCTGTTGGGTGGAGGGACATTATGGTATTGCGGAGGCTGTTGCGGAGCGGCAAAGGTGTTTTGCGGAGCGGCAAAGGTGTTTTGCGGAGGATTTTACGGGGTGGAGTAGGCTAGTGGAGGGTTTTATGGTGCGTATTGAGTGTTGCGGGAGTTCTGGGGGAAGCGAATTTGGTTATTTGGGTTGGCGGAGGGAAAGTTAACGGCTTGCAGTTGCTCATTTGTTTAGACTCCCTCTGTAACGGGCCCTTGAGGTTTCTTATGGTATTTGGGCTTTTGGTTTTCAAAAAGTGAATGGATAGGAGAGTCCTTGAATTGGGTTTGGATAAACTACGCCCGGCCATATAATTGGTGCATGTTTGCTATGTCGTTCATGGCAAGAATGTTACGGAAGGTCGGAGTGGCATTGGAATTGAGTAGCTTGACCTTCTCTTCCTCCGGAATATAGCCTGGTACCCTGGCGGCCATCTGCCTCCATCTGTCGGCATAAGTTGCAAACTCCTCATCGGGCTTCATTTTCTCGGCCACCAAATCTGTGAAGGAATATTCTGGGCCGACCCTATCTTGAAACCGCTGGATAAACTTATCTTTCACTGTCTTGAAACTCTCAGCATCTTCCAGTGGCAGAGAGTAGAACCATTCAAGTGTGACCCCATCTAGTGATTGGCGGAATAGATACGCCATAAGGTGATCATCATACTGAAACTGGGTCGATTCATATAGAACGTACCTCACATGGATAAAGGGATTTCTGTTCCCATCATACTTGAAGTAATTAGGGAGCTCAGATTGTGGAAGGAATTGGATATTTTGAAAGCTCTAGACCGGAACGTCTGCCAAGGATTGTGGGCCAACCCGCTTTTGGAGGAAGTCAAGTTGTTGTTGCATGGCGGCCCATTTATCAAGTAATTCTTGCTCCCTGGAGGGAGTAGGGGCAGTGAAGGATGGAATCTGAGGATCAGAGGGGTAAGCAGATGGAGGAGGCGACCTATAAGAAAGATAATGGGCCGAAGGATGACCCAGATTGGCGTGGACCTGGGCTGCCCCTTGCTGAGGGTGCATGAAATCGGATGGGCCGACAAGGACCTGCGGCACTAATGGGCCGGTCATATGATGACCCGCTATAGAAGAAGGGGGGACAATGGTCTTTCCCTTATCCAAAGATTGCTGGGCCGAACCAGAAGACTGGCCCATTTCCAAACTGGAGAATATGAGGGTCCTAGGTTGGACCGGAGTGAGGTCAATGGGCTGAAAAGCGGACCCATCGGCCCTAGGCTGAGCAATGGAAGGATTGGATTGACCTTGCATAATCGTGGAAGGCGGGGTGTTGGACCCCTGCATGGCCTGATAGATAGCCTGAAGTTGGGTCGGATCCAATTGAGCCATCATTTGAAGAATAGAATTGGTGGAAGGAGGCGGAAGAGATTGGGTGGATTGGGCGCCCTCCATAGGGATTGAGGACGAAGGGGGAATGTGCCCCTCCCCGGGTTGGAATGAGATAACCGTAGAGGGATCCTCTAGGAGCCCTTGAGGAAGAGACTCCTCTTGGGAACGGGGGAGATCAAAAGAGGCCATGGTGGACTCAAAGACAGGATTGAAGTAGCACTTGGAGAAGGAATTGCCCCTAGGTGATGATGCTTCTAGAGATCGGAGGCAACTCCGCATGCAACGAAAGACTTTAACAAAAAAATGCAAACAACACCAAACAAGCACACAATGAGTGACTAAACTTAGATGGTTTTAACAAAGATGTAAGAGATAACAACACTTAAGGTCAACCAAGTTATTTAGATGATGCAACAAGATCACTCCTTCACTTATGCAATCCTAGACACGGTGTGGAAAAGGTACAACCGGCCCGGCGTCCGTGTGGGAATCCACGGCTCGCGGGGACTTATGGAGGTCCCTGATGTGATCTCCTGGTCGGCCCCAAGGAATATGGGGATGAGAGGTTCACACACCAAGGTGGGAAATGCAATCTAAACTACGAATATATGAATGAATCTATGTGCACCGGAGTGCATGCAAATTCTAGCCTAAGATCTAACAATCAAATATGAACATAATGATATGAATATGCAAATCAACCAAGGAGGAGACCAGATAGCACCCAAGCATGAAAATCACAGCAAAAACTGTGGAAATAAACTACACCTCGGGATGCTTACCTGTGCTGGAGTGTGTGACGGTCTAGAATACCCGCGCCAGAAGAGTGTGACGGTCTAATAATAGAATGTAACGCACAACCGTAGGACCGTCAGACGAGCTAGAGAACCAAAAACAGCAGAAACTAAAGGGAAAATCTGGAGAAAACTAGGGCAAACAAAGGACAGCAGGTTTAACAGAGATTGAAAGCACGATTGGCACTAGATGTCCCACCGTGATCGCCAAAAAATTCTGTTAATTATTATGTGTTCCTTTCTTGCAAGATGGATATGAGCTCAACTATGATGGAAATATGAGCAAACAGTGAAATCACTCAACCTATGAATATGTGCAACATGAACCTATGCAATCAGCATGAAACTCTCGCATGGGCATGCTATCTCTATCAGGAATAAACTAATCAAATAAAGAAAAACACACGCCGGGGCGTGGAGCAAGGAAGTAAGGAAAAACACACCATATAGGTGGAACAAGCAAATAAAGAAGAGATATGAAGAGAGAGAGAGAGAGAGCTATTGCCCAAACTAAGGAAAGATGTGATCGCCACTAAGGTAATAAACAAGCCAGAGACCTGAAAAATACCATAGAAATAGGAGGATGCAACACCTGCCCAAGGGAGAGAGAAAACAATCATGAAACTACAGCTCTGTAAAGCGTAACGGCCAAATGATGATGCGCCATAGGAGTGTGATGGCCTTACGATAAGCCGCTATGTGACTCTAACACCCCTCTGATGAACCATCAGAGATTTGCAGAATAGGAGCTTGGGACTCTTTGATCTCCACGCCTTCCAGTCGGCCAGAAAGCTTGGGCCTCGTGCTATGGACTCTGTAAACCTGCAAAAGAGTGTAGAACACAAAGAAAACAACCCAGATTAGCCCTAGAGCAAGAGTAGTACCTATAAACCAAGAGAAATTAAAAGCATGCCAAAGGAGAGGGAAATATCGGGGTGGTTAGTTTTTTAACCCCTCTAGGGCATTTAAAAGATGGGAAGGATGTTTAGATGAATGCAGCAGATGTAAGAACGTGAAAGATGAAGAGGGGATATGCTATGATGCTTGGAGGAGGGAAAAAGAGACTAAAAAGACAACTTGATTGAACTACACCTTTGAAACCAATACTCCCTGGACTTTGGAAGAAGATGGACTTGGGAAGCAGATCTCCTTGGTTGGTTCTAGCTCTAGGATGCAACAGCACTTCGACGCGAACTCCAGATGTCTCCTCTTCAAGCCATGAAGTCAAGGGTTCTATTTATAGACCCTCAAACTCTCTGGTCGAGTAAGACATAATCCAGCTAGAAAGTAGGATGTTTCTTAGGAAACTCTTGAAGATAATACTCCCAAGAGTCCATAGAAACAAACAGAATGTTCTGAGGATCAGATTTGAGGGAGAAATCGTCAGATCAAACTCTTAATTCGGCCACGGAGTAGCAGAGAAAGAGCAGTTCTGCTATAACTCTCTGTTTGATGTAACGGCTACACGATAAACCACCACAGTGATGTAACGCCCCAAGAATGGACTGTCACACAACCTTATCTGCTGAAAGATAAGACCAATGGGTAAAGTTTTCGAACATAGGACTCTGCAAGGAATGTAACGGCCATAAGGAGGTGCGTCAGAGTGATGATAACGGTCGCACGATAAGCCGTCATGCTTAACGGATCAGGTAGAAGATAAGCTTTGAAAGAAGTCACGAACTTGAGGACTCTGAGATGAGGTAACGGTCAAAGATAGGTGCGTTAGGGTACTGCGACGCACCAGGAATGATGCGTCAGAGACAAGGGAGTGATAAGTGAAATGAAGGTTTGCTAAGCTTCATCCAGCGGGAAAAAGATAAGGAACCAGACACAACCAAGGAGACATGACCCATGAAATAAACCTCAAATTGACCAAGATGGTTCAATAAAGGTGAACAACTCGAAGCATCATTTAAAATGAACAAGGAGATGACCCAACTTATTGGTCATAAAATCAGTGTCAACAAACAGGTTGAGTGGCATTAGTGCAAGGAGGATAAAAAGAGGCTTCAGGTTTCTAAACTGTCATCCATATGACTGCTCCATAACCCAAACGGTCTACTTTAGACCGCTGAAAGCCGCTTGTCCAGAACCCAGAGAAGCAATTAAACGGTCCAATATTATCCGCCCAAAGGATAGAACGGTTCCACTATGACCGTGTGTTCTTATCAGAACGGTCGCTTTACGACCGTTCAAGGTCCATCATTCAAAGTGTATAGAAAATTACTGAACGGTCTCCAGGAGACCGTTCCTTGAACAGCACGGTCTATCGATAGACCGCTTACTAAGACGCCCTGAGAGCCCTTATCGGGACTCTCTTGGAGAGTCCCAACCCGAGAATAGGTGCTCCAAACCAACCCAAACTCTATCTTAACCCGATGTAGGCCTATCCTATTTCACTTGTAGTGGGTTTAGGCCTTTAAGCAAGCCCTATAAGAAAGAGGGGACTCCAAATTCATCCTTCACACATCAACCCTCTTTCATACAATGAAATCCTTCTCAATCTTCTTCAAATCATCATGAAGAGGGCCTTTGAAGGGAGCTCAAAGGGCAAGGTGACTTACCAAGGTCCAAAGCCATCTAGAAAGGAGCACGGCGTGCTACAACGGCTGACCATGATCCCAGGGCACTTGAGCTCTAGCCCTATGAGAAAGGTAAGTTAATGTTGCTTCATTTAATTTCACTCAATTTCACATCATTTCCTTCAAAAGCTTATATGTTCTCTCTCTCTTTTCCTCTTTTCCTCTTCATTCCAACTTCTCCCCGGTCCGAGACGATATTCCACCTTGGAGTGGATGGCTCCCATGGTCCGCGAACTACCCATATCTGTGACATCTATCTTTAGGTCGTGGCACCTTCACTTCCTTCTAGTGCTAGCCAAAAACTATCCCAAGCTTTCCCTAGATTGGCATAGCATTTCGGCCTTGGTAGAGATATGGCACCCTCAGACCCATACTTTCATGTTCCCATCTTTTGAGGCCACTATCCTTTTGGAGGAGGCAGAGACCTACTTGTCTTTCCCTAGGTCCAAGGTGGGTGAGGAGGATTTCGTCTGTCACACCGTTGCCCCTGTGGATCCTACCCTTATCTTAGGAGAGTTCATACCTAGTAGTAAGGACATTCGTACCATAATGGGCCCACACCAAATCCATCTACTACCTCTCAACCAATGGGTGATAGCACACTATAATAATTAAGTGTGGGTGCTACGAGGCCATAGCTAAGGCCGCTTCCATTTGCATGTGCGGGGCCATACTCTTTCCCTCTGCCGACCATGTCTTAGATGTTTCTATCCTTATCACCATCAGTGGTCTGTGGCAGGGTATTTCCATCTCCCAGGGCATCCTTGCCTACCTATATGAGGGTCTTAGCTTAGCTGCTCTAGGAGGTCCATTGTTTGGCTCTATGATTCTCCTAGAGTGTTGGATGGGAGTTAAGATGAAGTTCTTTCCTAAGGAGGATGTCCCATCAGTCAGCCGGATCTTTAGGAGCGATCCATTATTCTTTATTGGTGGTTCTTTCAGGTTCTCACAGCAGGTAGAGTGTAGGACAATAGATAAGAAGACCAGGGACGAGTGGCGCCTCTACATCAACACCTTGCCCTTGGACCGGTTCGTGATGCACCCACCTTTCCTCCACGGCACTACTCTCAGGCTTCACAAGAGGCCTGGTGATGCGGGACGGGACTACAGACACGACAACCTCATGACTGTCCCTTAACGAGGGAAGCGTCGGACTTGCGCGGTTGAGAAACCGGCAATGAGCTAGGGTGATCGGCTCTCTCGTGTGCCCGGATCGGGTCACGGGACGGTCTCGCACTCTCTCGCAGCAGCGGTAATGAATAGATAAATGGAGCTAGATATCCCTACACATGCTCTCTAACAGCGGCATAAACAAATATATATGAAGTAAGCAAAATGCCAAGTAAGGGAGCGAATGCGATACCTCCACGCGCTCGGCGTGGGGACGACGGACTCGGCCGAAACTCGTACTCCCGGGATAAATATTACACAATGATGACAACAATGAAATATCACCCACTCCACGCAGGGAGGTAAAGGGCTACACAACTGGGCCCGGGAGGACCGAATTCGGGTTGACAGGCGGCTTCTCGCGTCTCTTCGGCAGGACCCGAACTTGTGGCTGTGGGGCCCACGCGCTGTCCGGAAGGGCCGTGTGGGACCCGGTGGCACCGCTGTAGTGGGGACACTTAGGGAAGCGCTCCCTGGGCTGGCGGCATGCTGGTTCACCGGTCGGAGGCCAGGCAGCTCCGTTCGGCACCGGTCGGAATGACTGGCCACGGATCTGCCGGTTCTATTTTCCGGCGCGCGCTCCGGCGACAACGGACACTGCGATCAGCCCCGACGTCGGAATGCAACGAAACTGGCGCCGTTAGAAATCTGCTTCGAAGGGCTTCAACCTTATGGGACTACAAAAAAATAACAAAGCCTGTACTTCTGATTGGCGAATTTTCAATGTTGCTATTATACAATGTCTGAACTCTCAGACTAGCAGGGAACTTTCCTATGGATTGCCTTTGACCGCGAGGTAGACGTCCGAATCTGGGGTTGTGTTCTTCATAAAAGTTGTGGGAAATCAAACTAAAAACCATGACTATTTTTGGATCTGGATTTGGGTAAGGCTACGAATTTATATGATATTTTCACTATCAGTGGGTCGGATCTGGAATCTGGCTGACAACACTATAGCTGAGGAAGAACACGAATTTTTAAAAATAGATGGAAGGCTGATCAAAAATTAAGAAAATTTGTGGATGTAGGGGATTATGGAAAGAACTCCTAGTGAAATTAGAAGGGTTTGAAAAAATCAAAAAGAGGGTCGGAGGTGAGAAACACAGGGCTGCTGTCACTATAGACAGAGACAAAACAGGTTTGGGAGTGAAAGATGCACGAAAATGGAAACATACTAAACGAGGGATTTTGGACCAGGATTTTTGTGTGGATGATGGGGTGGAAGATAGGAACACACCATAAAAAGTTCAGGCCAAGAAGAGGCCTTTGCTGATAGCAGGACTTTCAAGAAGAGACTGCTGTCTGCCAAGGATAGAACTTCGACGGTGGCTCGTTGGCGGTCCGACGGCGGCGGCGACACAGATCACAACCTGAGATTGGGGAAGGGGAATAGATATGATTCCACTCTAGAAAGGGGGTTGGAGAGGGAAGAACAGCAGGAGGAGGGGCTGGGGGCGCAAGAAGCTTCAAGCATTCAACACAATTTTCTAATTTTTTCACTAATTTTCAATGGAAAATACATGGTTTTATATACTAGGTATCTAATCAATTGTACACCCTTGGATCAAGGGCTTGGGATTGAAGGGCTGGGATGTGGTTTGAACAACACACAAAAACTAATAAAAAATCAAGGGGAAGGGGGCGCACCATTGACCATGTGTAAGGTTGAATGGGGTAGGTGGCCAACCTATTAGAATGTTGACCCCTGTTGACCCCATGTGACCATATGACCAGCCCACCCTTCTAGATGTCCACCTAGGAAGGTTGACCAGGCCCACAAGGTGACATGGACCAATGGGAGAGGGCTGAGGGCCCCCTTGCTAGTTCTACTGCATAATTGCATAAAAACCCACACAATCCATGTGAATGACTCCTTGGCTTATAAAGCCTTACATTTGCGTACATACTTTCCCAAGGATATAAAAACAAACTAAAGGATATAAATGCAAAAGTAAATGTACATGTTCGACGTCGATTCCCATCAACTCTCCCCGGGTGGGAGGAACTCGACCCCGTCGAGTAGGGGTATGGATGCTCGAGTACTCCAGCGGATCCGTCACCGTGCCAAGTAACACGGGTACGCTCCACACCGAGTGATCGTCACCTGCTCATTCCATATATACTCGATATGCGCAATCTGCCATGGGCTAGTGGTGGACACTCCGGGTGGGGCACTCTCAAAGGGGGAGGTGGCGGCTCGAAGACTCACTAGGAATCACCGCTGAGTCCCTGTAGGTGACTAGATTCGGGTGTAGATATAGAACCGATCCCATACTCATCGAATGAGTCCACTCGCCTCTTACTCATAAGAGAACGACAACGAGCTTGCACAAGACACATGCAGACAAATAAATGACACACAAACCATGCAAACAAACCACACAAAATAAACCACACAAGGAAAACACACCGACTCATATATGACCCTAGACTAAGGTGGTGACATCAAGCCCACTAAGTGGCGGCATCCTGGGCGACGGGTGAGTCGCCCAGCTCTCCCCCCAAGGCATAGTACTCATCGGCTAGTGCTTGGTCGACCTCATAATCGACACACTCAAGCTCAGGAGGTAAGGTATCTCCAACCCCTAGGGCTAGGGTTGCACGGGCGGGGCATTCATTGGCAATGTGGCCAAACCCGTGATAGTGGAAACATTGCACTCGCGACCTACTACTCTCTCTGATAAGAGGGGCCTTACCCTTATCCTCCCGATGGGTAGGGGGCGTAGGTAACAATGGTGGAGGTGTAGGCGCCGTGGGCAACAGCGGGGGAAGTGTCGGGGCCAGGGGACGGGCCATGTGTGCTGGGGGACGGGCAACGGGTGCCGGTGGATGGAGTGGAGGTAGATCCCGTGGTGGGGGAGGTCGAGGTCTAGGAGTGAAGTGCTGCTGACGGGCGGGCTCCTGAGGACGAGCCATGGGTCCCCTCGGGTATGAACCTAAGGAGCCACGAGAATCACTACGGGGAGGAGCGGGACTCCACCGAGGAATAGACTTGAACTCTCCCTTGAATTGCTCCATCTTGAGAGCAACTTGATATGCATCCTCCAACTTGTCCACCTTACGGCGGTGAAGCTCATACCGTAGGTGCGGGCGTAGACCACGCCGACACCGGGAGACGGTAAGGGAATCCTCCTCCGTGGCATCACATCGCAAGTAGTATTCATCAAATTCGGCGATGTAATCAGAGACGGACCGATCTCCTTGGGTGAGACTTTGCCACCTCTCTATAAGACGCTGGCGGTAGGAGGTAGGGAGGTACTTCTTCCTAAGCTTCTCCCTCATATCGGTCCATGTATCGATCGGGGGTTCTTGACGATGAAACAATAGGTTCTCCATGTTCCGCCAATAGGTTTGTGCTTGGCCTAAAAGTTTCATCCTGGCGTACTTGACTTTTCGTTGGTCCGACATCTCGAACCACTCAAAATATCGGTCCATACCAGCCTCCCAATCAGAATAGATGATGTGACACAATATGCAGCGGAGGATAATGATACTAATTTGATGTGACGCGACTCCCTTGGACCTAGGATAGCAAGCAGCACTATGAGTCGGCAACGTCACACATGCGGTTTCGCTCACGGAAGCACGCTCGGATCCGTAGGAGGACCGGCGATGGGGGTTAGGGTCCGAGTTTGGACCTCGCGGTTCCAAGGGTCAGCCGGATAGGGATAGATCCCAATGGGCCAGGGATGCCCGATTTCAAGGGCAGCCGGCACGCCGAGGGCGTGGGATGCAATGGCTCTCTCTCAACTCGCTCCGCGGTGAACACTTGATTGGATTGAATTATGGATCGAGCGCTCGTCTCACCTCCGACGGACAACTAAGAGCGATACTAAGCTAGCAATGGTAATAACCAGCAGCGAGAGTGGCCAGGAGCTCACCTGATCGGCGTGAAGACGCCGATCTCGGTCGGAGACGAGGGCGAGCGGGGAAGTGTGCTCCCCGCACACTGCACCGGTGAAGCTTCAAAACCTGTTCAAGAGTACAATTACTACACCTCACGCAGGAGGGTGATCTCGGGGGTGGGAATTGGTTAATTACAGACAAACACTACCACCACGCAGGGTGGGGCGGTAAGCCGGCCAGGCGGGGATGGGAGGACGGACCGAAATGGTTAAAAAGGAAATCAATGTGGGTTCAGCTGCAATCTGGACTGCTGGATAGGGTGCTGTTGTTGGCTCTGTCCCGGGCTCGTCCGGACTCCGAATTGAGCGAAACCACCTCGCAATGATTCCTGACTTGAAGCCGGTGTTGTCTGAATTTTTGGGCGGCCTCTGGAGCCAGGGACTGGCGACACCAGCGACTGAACTGAGTCGGCAGATGTGGTCTCTGGCCGGACCTGTTCTGTAGCAGCAGGTTGCAGGCGCTGTTGTGAGCTCTCCTGAACTCCGAATGGCACCAAACCAGCGTCGTCGTCTCCGTGGTCGAGGTAGCTTTCAGCTGGAGTCGATGGGGCTGCGATCCAAGGCCGTGGACGGTCGGTGTGCCCTGAAGAGTAGGCACTGGTCGCTGCAGACTGCAGGAGGCAGATCCGCGCGACGGAGGGATAAAATTTGTAACTCTGGATCCTGGACGCCGAATGTCGTTCCGTTTCTTGCTTCTGGTCGTGGACAGAGGGAGGAAGATTTTTAAAGAAGAGAGTTCAGCCTGATTCCTCCACGGTTAGTCGTGGCGCAGCAACGAACCGGGTTGTAGACTCTGGCCACAGCGGCTACCAGAAACGAACAGTGGATTGCTGATGTTGTCCCGGCCGCTCCCGGATGCCAAATCTCGAGCCGCTGGAGTTGCTGGAACCGTGGAAAATCCCTCTGCGCTGCTAAACTGACGGGGAAGTTGTCTGGTGTCGGGGTGGACTGGGGGATGCCACTGAGTGGAGGCAGGTCACTGCCCACTGTGGGAGGCAGACCCGACCAGTTGAGGGAGAAAGACCAAAACTCTGACCTCCGGATGGCGAACGCACTTCCGCTTCTTGATCCAGAAAGAGAACTGGTGGAGGAAGATATTTGTAGAAGAACTTACAACTTGAATCTTTCACCGTCGGCCGTGGTGTAGCTTTGAACAGGGTTCAGGGGCTCTGCTGATGGAGCTCTGTCCAGTCGGGGTAGAACAGCCTTCCCGGACGGCCACGAACTCAGAATGGGGTGATTCCACCTCGCCTGCGAAGAGGATAGGGAGGCCTTTCCAGAAAGGTAGGCCACGCCCCCAGAAGCTTCAAGATGTTGTCGTGGTAGTCGCTGCAACTCGAGGCTGGTCTGCAGATCAGCCTGCAGATAGAACTGAAGTTGACAAAAGGGGGGGGGGTGGAGGGGTCGGCCAAGGCGATGGGAGGGTGGAGAGGGGTTGAGGGAGTCGACCCTAGGAGGGAGGGGAAGGGGGTGGACGACCTAGGGAGGTGAAGGGGCTCCTTGGGGAGGGGAAAGGGCCCTTGGGAGGTGGAAGGTTGCTTGGGGAAGGGGGAGGGATGCCTTGGGAAGGTGAAAGGGTGCTTGGGGAGGTGGAGTGATTAATGGTGAAGTAATGGGGGTCTTGGGAGGTGAAGAGACTTGCCTAGGTGGCAAGTGAGGTGGCAAGGGGTGAGGAAAGAGGGGAATTTTGAATTTTAGAGAGAGAAGGAGGGAGGAGAGAGAGGGGTTTCGCCCCTAGGAGAGAGGGAGAGAACTAGAGAGAGAGAGAGAGAACTAGAGGGAGAGAGAGAGAAGACTCAAGGGGATTCAAGTGGGTTCAATTTTCATTCATTCATCAATTACCCCCTTCAAGTGGGGGATTGGGGTCCTTATATAGAAAACCCACAATTTACAATAAGTCCTCACATTGTGGACAACTGACAGAAGACCAAAGGTTGGGGAAGGGGGCGCCCATGGGCCAGGCCCAATGAACAGGCCCAATAACCTACTAAGCTAGTTAATGAAGCTTGGACTTAGGTAAATGACTAACTAACTTAGGTAATAGACTCAATAAAGGGAAAATTACATAGATAAGACTCAAGAAAAATGAGAGAACTACATGGCTATACTCAGAAAATGATGGCGAACAAAATGGCGAGCAGCAGGACCATGTGAAGGGGTAAGCGATGTCCCCATCATACTCCCGGGGTGCGGAGAACTCGACTCCGTCGAGTAAGGGCCCACCGGGGAAGCAGCTCAGGGCGACCTGCAATCTCCAAACCCATCCTGCACCTGCGACCAGGGGACGGCTCTTCATCCTCTCAAGGCGGCCCGGACACACCCTCGTGCTGGCGTTGGAACCCTGCTTGCATAGTATTGCCCCTCTGTGTACACGTCGGGCTCTCAAGGCTGTTTTGTGGAAGCACTCCGGGGTGTCCCTCTTAAAGGAAGTTATAGGCTCAAAGTACTCACTGGGATTCACCGCGGTGCCCATGTAGGGTGCCAGATCAGCCGCATGATAATTGGGGTATATCCCATAGCCCATTAGTAAATCTAATCCATAAGCCAGGTTTGCCAAAGCCACTCGGAACATGAAAGGTCCAAGTCCTCGTGCCCTTGATTTGGAGGTGGCCCTAAGATAGAGTCGTTCCAATGCCACCATCGCGAGGTTTCCTCTTTGGATTTCAAAGTGCCACCCGTGAGTTATAGCCCGCTCATTATGATCGTCACTACCCATATTTGGATGCTTGCTTGAATGAGTATGCTTTGAGTGATGGTGCGGTGGGGGTGGGAAGTATGTGGTATGCTAAGGGGGACCGGGGCAACCATACATAGACCTATCATTCATGGATGTGATGAGGCATCTTGTGGACTCAGGGGGGCCTGGGCAACCATACATAGACCTATCATTCATGGATGTGATGAGGCATCTTGTGGACTCAGGGGGGCCTGGGAAACCATAGGCGGATCTATTGTGTATGGCTGTGAGAGTTACCGGGGGACCCGGACATCCACGTGTGCTCCATTTAAGTGCAAGGGCTATGAAGAATGTGGGTGGACCAGTACAACCAAATGTAGGCCAGTTATGCATTGACCCTAAACTGTGCGTGACATGCATGGGAGGGCTGGACTCGTGACCCTTGTCGAATGATGTGACATACCAAGGTGGGTGCTTTCTTCTCCTAGAGATGATGACCATGTGTGTGGGTTTGGGGTGGCTTTTAAGCTCCCATTTGTAAGGGTCGAAGGGATCATAGTCGGTATGCATCATGGGGTGGGGCACTACCTTGTTCCCTAGGTGTATACTGCCCATGGTTATGGTTCCCTTGGTGTGGACTGGGTCTAGGACGAGGTGTGTTGGTTCAAGTATGGTTGGTAAGGGTAGGAGGGAGTGGGTGGTGGGTAGGGCGGCCAGGTCCCATGGATTCATTGTCTTCCACGGGGTGGGATCAAAGGGGTCGTGGAATGTGTTACCAAGGGTGAGGTATTCTTTCACCTCAAGGTCTCCAAATGAGGGTGAGTCCTCCTCCTCAAATGTAGTAATTGAACCGAAGTTCGAGGAGGGTTGGTTGGTCATGTTTGGAGGGCTTGGCATCCTACCCGAAAAAAGTAACTCCAATTCGCGGATAGCATCGGGCTCTTCGGGTATGGGGAGGGATAAAAGAAGGTCGCTAGTGTAGCAACCCACAATGTAAATGGAAGAGATGGACCCGACACATAGATGTAGGAGGTTAAGACTCCTAGGTTGGTCGGCTACCGTGGTCAACATGCCAGTTAGCTTCATTTGCCAAGTTAGACCCTCAAGAAAATCCCCTAATGTTTCCACCTGATAGGATGATTGGATTGTGGTGTGATAGGTGGATACGGGTACTATAGGAAGATTTTGCTCCATGGGTGGGTAAGCATGGACCACGAGATCTCCCAATGGGTTCTCCTTTAGCCAACGTGAAAGGGGTTCTCCTATGATAAGCTCGGTCCTTATTAAGGAGGGTGGTGTAAGGTGAAGACCACCATGTGAAGTTCCTTCTTCTTCCTGGACATGGGCGATCTCTATGGCGGGGGTTGGTGTGTTCACCTCTATGGGGTCGGGTATGGGAATCATGGGTTCCTCTATCAAGGAGGTGAGATGGTTCCTTGAGGGTGGGGTGGTGAGGGTAGGTGTGTGGTACCCCCGGGGTGGGAGGTAAATGGGAACTTGGTTTGGGATCGGTAAGGGGAGAAGTGGGGGCCTAGGTTGGGGTTGGGTAGGGATTGGTAGTGGAAGATGGATGGGTTGAGGAGGATTGGGTTGATTGGTTTTAGGGGGTGTGTCTCTTTTAGGTGAAGATGGAGGGGTGGTTTTGGGGACCAAGGAAGTTTGTGGAGTGTGGGTTGGTGGGAGAGTTTTGGGTGGGGTGGTGGTGGCCATCATGGGCCTAGGTGGAGTGGACATGGGGTCCATACGGGTTGGAATGGTGAGGGTGGAGTGAGCCATGATGCTTCCTCCACTTGGGATGGGAACTTCTTGGCCTAACCCATGATACTGTGATTCATACTCCTCTTCCCAATCGGGGGAGGCCTCATATTCCTCAACTTCAATCTCATTCCTTTGTGGTGTGAGGGTCTTGCTCTCCAGGGGAGTGGGAAGGCCTTTTGGCGATGGGGTGGTGCAAGTTGGAATTCTTTGGGGTGGTGGAGTTTGGACCCTAAGGGAGGTGAAGATATTCTTAATCTCAATCCTTAGTTCTTCTAATGAGTCTTGGGGTCTTTTGGGTGGTGGGGTTTGGGTCCTAGTGGAGGCCTTGGGTTGACTGGGAGGAAAAGGGGGAGTGGGAGTGCTCCTCGGGTTATGGTCCTCACGGTAGGAGTGGGACGGTCGGGGGGAGTAGATCTTCCTAAGCTCACTCTTCATCTCTTCCCATGAGTGAATGGGCTCTTGCCCCCAAACCCTTCTGAATCTCTCTTTGTGTTCCCACATTTTCTTAGCTAGACCCCGAAGTCGTGCCTTGGCCCTGCGGACTCTCTCGGATCCATATACCCAAGTTCTTTCAAAGTCCCTTTCCATGGTATTCTCCCACCTAAGATAGGCATGAGGATCTCCATCAAAATGAAGGTCCTCATCTACAATGTAGTCCATGTGGAGGGGGTCAATCGGACCATTTCGCCAACGAGGGGTATGCATGATGATCGGGTGATGAATGCAACTGCCCTAGGACAAGACTTAGTAGAGACAAGTCTAGAACCTGGCTCTGATACCAATTTGATGTGACACAATATGCAGCGGAGGATAATGATACTAATTTGATGTGACGCGACTCCCTTGGACCTAGGATAGCAAGCAGCACTATGAGTCGGCAACGTCACACATGCGGTTTCGCTCACGGAAGCACGCTCAGATCCGTAGGAGGACCGGCGATGGGGGTTAGGGTCCGAGTTTGGACCTCGCGGTTCCAAGGGTCGGCCGGATAGGGATAGATCCCAATGGGCCAGGGATGCCCGATTTCAAGGGCGGCCGGCACGCCGAGGGCGTGGGATGCAATGGCTCTCTCTCAACTCGCTCCGCGGTGAACACTTGATTGGATTGAATTATGGATCGAGCGCTCGTCTCACCTCCGACGGACAACTAAGAGCAATACTAAGCTAGCAATGGTAATAACCAGCAGCGAGAGTGGCCAGGAGCTCACTTGATCGGCGTGAAGACGCCGATCCCGGTCGTAGACGAGGGCGAGCGGGGAAGTGTGCTCCCCGCACACTGCGCCGGTGAAGCTTCAAAACCTGTTCAAGAGTACAATTACTACACCTCACGCAGGAGGGTGATCTCGGGGGTGGGAATTGGTTAATTACAGACAAACACTACCACCACGCAGGGTGGGGCGGTAAGCCGGCCAGGCGGGGATGGGAGGACGGACCGAAATGGTTAAAAAGGAAATCAATGTGGGTTCAGCTGCAATCTAGACTGCTGGATAGGGTGCTGTTGTTGGCTCTGTCCCGGGCTCGTCCAGACTCCGAATTGAGCGAAACCACCTCGCAATGATTCCTGACTTGAAGCCGGTGTTGTCTGAATTTTTGGGCGGCCTCTGGAGCCAGGGACTGGCGACACCAGCGACTGAACCGAGTCGGCAGATGTGGTCTCTGGCCGGACCTGTTCTGTAGCAGCAGGTTGCAGGCGCTGTTGTGAGCTCTCCCGAACTCCAAATGGCACCAAACCAGCGTCGTCGTCTCCGTGGTCGAGGTAGCTTTCAGCTGGAGTCAATGGGGCTGCGATCCAAGGCCGTGGACGGTCGGTGTGCCCTGAGAGTAGGCACTGGTCGCTGCAGACTGCAGGAGGCAGATCCGCGCGACGGAGGGATAAAATTTGTAACTCTGGATCCTGGACGCCGAATGTCGTTCCGTTTCCTGCTTCTGGTCGTGGACAGAGGAGGAAGAATTTTGAAGAAGAGAGTTCAGCCTGATTCCTCCACAGTTAGTCGCGGCGCAGCAACGAACCGGGTTGCAGACTCTGGCCACAGCGGCTACCAGAAACGAACAGTGGATTGCTGATGTTGTCCCGGCCGCTCCCGGATGCCAAATCTCGAGCCGCTGGAGTTTCTGGAACCGTGGACAATCCCTCTGCGCTGCTAAACTAACGGGGAAGTCGTCTGGTGTCGGGGTGGACTGGGGGATGCCACTGAGTGGAGGCAGGTCACTGCCCACTGTGGGAGGCAGACCCGACCAGTCGAGGGAGAAAGACCAAAACTCTGACCTCCGGATGACGAACGCACTTCCGCTTCTTGATCCAGAAAGAGGACTGGTGGAGGAAGATATTTGTAGAAGAACTCACAACTTGAATCTTTCACCGTCGGCCGTGGTGTAGCTTTGAACAGGGTTCAGGGGCTCTGCTGATGGAGCTCTGTGCAGTCGGGGTAGAACAGCCTTCCCGGACGGCCACGAACTCAGAATGGGGTGATTCCACCTCGCCTGCGAAGAGGATAGGGAGGCCTTTCCAGAAAGGTAGGCCACGCCCCCAGAAGCTTCAATATGTTGTCGTGGTAGTCGCTGCAACTCGAGGCTGGTCTGCAGATCAGCCTGCAGATAGAACTGAAGTTGACAAAAGGGGGGGGGGGTGGAGGGGTCGGCCAAGGCGATGGGAGGGTGGAGAGGGGTTGAGGGGGTCGACCCTAGGAGGGAGGGGAAGGGGGTGGACGACCTAGGGAGGTGAAGGGGCTCCTTGGGGAGGGGAAAGGGCCCTTGGGAGGTGGAAGGTTGCTTGGGGAAGGGGGAGGGATGCCTTGGGAAGGTGAAAGGGTGCTTGGGGAGGTGGAGTGATTAATGGTGAAGTAATGGGGGTCTTGGGAGGTGAAGAGACTTGCCTAGGTGGCAAGTGAGGTGGCAAGGGGTGAGGAAAGAGGGGAATTTCGAATTTTAGAGAGAGAAGGAGGGAGGAGAGAGAGGGGTTTCGCCCCTAGGAGAGAGGGAGAGAACTAGAGAGAGAGAGAGAACTAGAGGGAGAGAGAGAGAAGACTCAAGGGGATTCAAGTGGGTTCAATTTTCATTCATTCATCAATTACCCCCTTCAAGTGGGGGATTGGGGTCCTTATATAGAAAACCCACAATTTACAATAAGTCCTCACATTGTGGACAACTGACAGAAGACCAAAGGTTGGGGAAGGGGGCGCCCATGGGCCAGGCCCAATGAACAGGCCCAATAACCTACTAAGCTAGTTAATGAAGCTTGGACTTAGGTAAATGACTAACTAACTTAGGTAATAGACTCAATAAAGGGAAAATTACATAGATAAGACTCAAGAAAAATGAGAGAACTACATGGCTATACTCAGAAAATGATGGCGAACAAAATGGCGAGCAGCAGGACCATGTGAAGGGGTAAGCGATGTCCCCATCAATAGACCTTTGGCTCTAAGGACCCGTGAAAGGTGGGAGGGTCGGCCCGAACGGTCCGAATGGCCCGTTCATCCATATCTTGGTCATGGGTACGCCGCGTATGGCGGTGGTCACGACCATGCCCCCGTTGCTCATTATCGGACTCATAGTCATGCACCTCGGGAACTCCGTGCCTCCTAACAGCTACCCCTTGAACCCTTGGAGTCGCGGGTTGGTGATCCGGCTCCGGTTGACCTTGGGTAGGTGGGAAGGGTGCATGGGTTGGTCCTTTCTCTAGTGCGGCAACTCTCCCGACCAATCCCTGAACAGACTGGTTCGACCCGGAGGCCCTATCATCTACGGCCTTCATCCTTTCTTCTAGGCGGGTGCCTAGGCCATTCACCTGAGTACTCAATCCTTCCATCCTATCCACTCGAGTGCTTAACTCATCCATGCACTCACTCAACCCATCCATTTTCCCCACAAGAGTTCGGAACAATGTGGCCACTTCATCGGAACTATAGACTCGGGATTCTGCCATAGGTGGTGGTGGGGGTGAGTATTGAGTACCTCGACGAGTGGGCATGCAAGACACGGAGTAGGAGACACCGACTAAGGCAAATGCACACTACAAGATGATGCACCTAGACGTAACCAAAACTCGACACGTGGCGGAGTTAATCGATCCGAAGATCACTCGCGCAAGTGCGCGGCCTTCCCGATAGGCGTAGCCTAACGTTCGGACAACACCTTTTGATATACCGGGTTATTGGGATGTAATGTAAAAAGATACTCTTTTTTTTTGTTTTAAAACAATGATGACCCTAAACACGACTTAGACAATAACTAATGACTAGACGTACATGACACTCTTTTTTTTTGACACCCTAGACTCAACCTCGCTCTGATACCAAATTGATGCGGGACGGGACCACGGACACGACAAGCTCGTGACTGTCCCTTAACGAGGGAAGCGTCGGACGTGCGTGGTTGAGAAACCGGCAATGAGCTAGGGTGATCGGCTCTCTCGCGTGCCCGGATCGGGTCACGGGACGGTCTCGCACTCTCTCGCAGGAGCGGTAATGAATAGATAAAGCGAGCTAGATATCCCTACACATGCTCTCTAGCAGCGGCATAAACAAATATATATGAAGTAAGCAAAATGCCAAGTAAGGGAGCGAATGCGATACCTCCACGCGCTCGACGTGGGGACGACGGACCCGGCCGAAACTCGTACTCCCAGGATAAATATAACACAATGATGACAGCAATGAAATATCGCCCACTCCACGCAGGGAGGTAAAGGGCTAAACAACTGGGCCCGGGAGGACCGAATTCGGGTTGACGGGCGGCTTCTCGCGTCCCTTCGACAGCACCCGAACTTGTGGCTGTGGGGCCCACGCGTTGTCCGGAGGGGCCGTGTGGGACCCGGTGGCACTGCTGTAGTGGGGACACTTAGGGAAGCGCTCCCTGGGCTGGCGGCATGCTGGTTCACCGGCCGGAGGCCAGGCGGCTCCGTTCGGCACCGGTCGGAATCACTGGCCACGGATCTGCCGGTTATGTTTTCCGACGTGCGCTCCGGCGACAATGGCCGCTGCGATCAGCCCTGACGTCAGAATGCAACGAAACGGGCGCCGTTCGAAAGCTGCTTCGAAGGGCGTCAACCTTATGGGACTACAGAAAAATAACAAAGCCTGTACTTCTGATTGGTGAATTTTGAATGTTGCTGTTGTATAGTGTCTGAACTCTCAGACTAGCAGGGAACTTTCCTGTGGATTACCTTTGACCGTGAGGTAGACGTCCGAATCTGGGGTTGTGTTCTTCATAAAAGTTCTGGGAAATCAAGCTACGAAACCAGGAATATTTTTGGATCTAGATTTGGGAAAGGCTACGAATTTCTATGATTTTTGCACTAGCCGTGGGTCGGATCTCGAATCTGGATGACAACACTGTAGCTGAGGAAGAACACGAATTTGTAAAAATAGATGGAAGGATGATCAAAAATTAAGAAAATTCGTGGATGTAGGGGATTATGGACAGAACTTCTAGTGAAATTGGAAGGGTTTGAAAAAATAAAAAAAAGGGTCGGATGTGAGAAACACAGGGCTGCTGTCATTGTAGACAGAGACAAAGAAGATCTGGGAGTGAAAGATGCACGAAAATGGAAAAATACTAAACGAGGGATTTTGGACCTGAATGTTTTTGTGGATGATGGGGTGGAAGATGGGAACACACCATAAAAATTTCAGGCAAAGACGAGGCCGTGGCGGATAGCAGGAATTTCGAGAAGAGACTACTATCTGCCAAGGACAGAACTTCGACGGTGGCTCGTTGGCGGTCGGACGGCGGCACGAACGGCGGCGGCACAGATCACAACCAGAGATTGGGGAAGGGGAATAGATATGATTCCACTCTAGAAAGGGGGTTGGAGAGGGAAGAACAGCAGGAGGAGGGGCTGGGGGCGCAAGAGGCTTCAAGCATTCAACACAATTTTCTGATTTTTTCACTAATTTTCAAAGGAAAATACATGGTTTTATATGCTAGGTATCTAATCAATTGTACACCCTTGGATCAAGGGCTTGGGATTGAAGGGCTGGGATGTGGTTTGAACAACACACAAAAACTAATAAAAAATCAAGGGGAAGGGGGCGCACCATTGACCATGTGTAAGGTTGAATGGGGTAGGTGGCAAACCTATTAGAATGTTGACCCCTTTAACCCCATGTGTCCATATGACCAGCCCACCCTTCTAGATGTCCACCTAGGAAGGTTGACCAGGCCCACAAGGTGACATGGACCAATGGGAGAGGGCTGAGGGTCCCCTTGCTGGTCCTACTGCATAATTGCATAAAAACCCACACAATCCATGGGAATGACTCCTTGGCTTATAAAGCCTTACATTTGCGTACATACTTTCCCAAGGATATAAAAATAAACTAAAGGATATAAATGCAAAAGTAAATGTACATGCTCGGCGTCGATTCCCATCACCTGGTTTTGACTTGAGGCTCGTGGGTGACACTGCTTTGGCTATGTATAGCCCGCATCGGTGCTTCCTTCGGATTGGACTACCCCGGACTACGCTTCCAGCGCTACCCCATCTTCCTGCATTACAGGCGAGGAGGTTCGGGTCAGAGGAGGACGAGTAGGCGGTAAGGAGCGCCCTCTTCATGTGGGAGGTTAGTAGGGTGCTCACCCTACCGGTGGAGGTGATAGAGCTCCAGGAGGCATACCGGGCATGTGTGAGAGAGCTGAGAGAGATTAGGCCACGCGGGGATGCCCGTCTGAGGATTGAGTGGCTTTCTTGTTTTCATGATGTTGATTATAGAAACTCATGTTTGTAAATGTTTGCATTTTAGTGAATACAATTAATAATTGGATTGATTTGAGTATGGCCTTTCTTGCATGTGATTGAATGAGTTTGAGACAGGTGTACATATATATTTCTCTCCTCTCCCTACTCAATGGACGATGTGTTGTGAATAAAGCAATAATATCATGAATGGACCAACGAAGCACAGTGAGAGGGGGAAGAAAATAGGGAATGACCGTGATCGCGACCAAAGCACAGCACGTGACTAGCGTATCGTACTTTGGAAAGGAAGGGGAGACACTCGCCTGGATGCAGCACTGGGAGGATGCGCAGTCGCTGCAGAACCGCCTTAACAATACACGGTCCTACGATAGACCGCCTAAGAGTGCTGCCGAACGCGCGGGAAGAAGAACTCCTGGAGGGTGGACGGCTTTAAATGAACTGTAGAAGGAAGAAGGGCGGTGCAGAGGATGCCGCTCGTCTCCTTGAACGGGCCTAAAGGAATCGCGCAAGCCCACCACGCCAAGAGTTGCAAAAGGGTTCACCTCCACCCTCTCCAGCCGGCCAGAGGGGATGGGCCTCGTGCTGATGAAGTGCTGACCTGCAAAACAGTGTGCAGACAAAGAAGAAATACCCAGATTAGAACTAAATGACGTAGTACGTGTTCATGTAAGAAGAATCAAGCATAAATAAATGGAAATGGGAATACCTGGGGGGTTTTAAACCCCTAGGGTGACAAAATTGTGGTTGGGTGTGTGCATGATAATGAGAAGAAAGGGGAACGTAGGGAGAAAATGATGCATGCAGTGAAGAGGAAGCGATGAAAGCTATGAAACGAAAGAACTTAAAACTGGACTACTCCCTGAACCGGAGGCTCTTATGGACGTGGAAAGCCTCCCTCCTTGGTGCTAGGTCGCTAAAAAATATGGCAGGGCTTCACCGTCGACCAAAATTCCCCCCCCCCTTTCGACTTCCGGCCACTAGGGTCTAGTTATAGAGCCTAGAAAGCCAGCATCAAAATTCAGGTTTTTAGGTATTTTTAGGTCGAGAATATAAAAGATAAATTACAGATATTATCGTAATCTCTTATCCATTCGAAACGGCATCAAAAATGGTTAATTATCCACGGAGAAATCATCAAAACAAACTGGGGATAAAGCCATGAATAAAAGAGATAAAAGTCTGTTAAAAAGCCTCATCCGATGGGATGAGCGGTCTTACGATAGACCGCGCAACATTTGGGCGGTCTGGTTCAGACCGTCCAAGCTGTCGGTGGAAATTTCGATAATCAGAAAATCAACCCAATTATCTCTCTAACTGGCCGAAACGCCCGCCGTTGGACCCTCAAAGGTGAACGGTTCTAGTGAGACCGTTCGAGTGTAGAGCGGCCAATTGCCATCCATTTCACCCTGTCGGTGATAATTCGGATAATTGGATAATTATCTGAGAAAATGGGCGTGCGTAGGACTCTGAGGTATAGGCGGTTGTAATAAGCCCGTCCATTGGTTTGAATGGTCCTAATAGGGCCGCACCACAGCCTGTCGGTGAATATTCAGAAAAGACCTCAGAAATTAACAAAATGCATGAACGGTCCATATTCAACCGCTCCTCTTCTGAACGGCTGAGGTTGGGCTGTTTATGTTATGAAACGTTTAATTGACCAAAGCTAAGGCCCATTAAGCCCTGAATCGCCACGGACTTCACCAAGGAGGGAGACGACCCATAAAATGAGCCCAAGACGTGCCACAAAAAAATGGCCCAATGAATGATGGACAACTCGAGGCATCAACTACTGGGAGTAACAGAAACGACTCAAATTATCGGTATAAAACGGGTGTCAATAGATGCCCCTCCTTAACGTCCTCTTTGCAGGGGAGTGAGCGGAGGTGAAGCGGAAGTGACATGGCACATGGAGATGAAGCGAAAATGCAGCGGAGAGGACCGAAAAAGTGGGCGTTAAGGTAAAACGACACCCATTTTCACCAACAAGCGACAGGAATCTTCGGGAAAACTCTGAACCAAACGTACGGAATGATTAAACCAAAAGCGACACTTGTATGGAGGAACTAAACTAAATAAAAATAAATCGATAAGAACAACCTCATGGGGGACACAATCCCGCGGTCCAATGAGGAGGCCACAAAAGCAAGCGTCAAAATTAAAAGAAACAAGCTAAAACTCCAGACGGGGACCTTTCACTCAACCAAACCAACCGAATTGACCAAAGAAAACCTTCCAACTCAGAGTGGAATTAGTTCCTCTTACTCAAGCATTCGAACGCACAGCTGACCATCACTGATGGGACATTCTTCAAGCAAACCATGGGGCATGAAAGCTCAAAAGATGCGTATGATGCATGCTGGGCTAAAATAAAGAAATCGTTAAAACGAATATAACATAAAATATAAAGTACTCGAGAATAGTATTGCTAGATTGGAACAATCAGGGTCAAGACACTATCCGCAACCACGGCGTGCGTGATAGAACCATCGTTCCCTAATTTTCCCAACCTAACGGCCTATCCGATGATTAAACATGTGCACCTAGATCATCATCGTTTTTGTTAGAGGGGAACATCAGATCCTGGAACACATGAATGACCAGCCGGTTCTCGAGATAATATAACAATATAGATACCATATAGTTAATGCAACAATGAGTAGGGATAGAAGGCCATACCTGGCTTACCTGTGCAGGCGAAATGGCATTTTTTTAATTTTTATTTTCTAATTTTTTTTATTTTTTCATATATAAGATAAATATGATAAACAAGCATGTGTAAACATAGACAAAATAACATAACTATCAACTGAACGACAAACAACACGACATAACATAACGATCAAATGAAATGGGAGACAATGCAACATAACATAACAAAGGCACATGAGCACATATGCAATGGCATGAACGAACAACATGCATGCATGAACACGGTGTGACAAGACAACAACGCGGTGGGACAACACACGGTTGGGACAAGAACATGGCGGATCACACGGTTGGGACAACACACGAAACATGGAAGGACGACTCTCAACATGTGCAAGACAACTAACAACATGAGGTGAGGAACAAAACAACAAGCGTGTGGGACAATACGGTGGGACATGGACATGAGACAAAGATACGGTGGGACAAAAGACATGAACAAATACGCACTTCAATCAAAACTCGAGATCAGAATGAAGCAGAATCGCCAGGTTCATGATCGTGAGGTAAAGCCCTCTCATAAAGATATGATCAGAGGAAGCGAGAGCTTAAGAAGGACATAAGTTTCAGAGAGATATAGATTGAAGAAGGGAACGGATCAGAAGATGTGGACAGGAGACAGATAGAGCAAAATATAGAGCAAGGAAAGCTTGAGCACCTGTAACCTGCGTACTTAGCAAACAGATTACGTATCCGTTCTCAAAACAAATATATAGAAAGGAACAAAAAGATAAATATTGTTAGATTTTTCAATATCTTGATGTTTTTGGATTTTGAAAGTATTTGATCATTCATTTTTTTGATTTTTGACAATATCTTCATTTTTTTGGGTTTTTGACAATATCTCATTTTTTTTAAATTTTGATAATTTCTCTTTTTTTAGATTTTTGACAATATCTCTTTTTTTTAGATTTTTGAAATAGCAATCCACAACACCCAAAGACATGCTCAAACTACCGGCCAGGGATCGTCGTCCTGCCCCTCATTAAAGACTTCCCTTGAGCAGGGCGTGCATATGAGGGTGACTTACCACAACCAACTGCCTCTAAAAAATGGTGCCCCTACTAAGGCCATACCCGGGATACAACCCAACCTAAGAGGGAGAAGCAGAAGATAAATTGGAGACAAGCTTCGTGCAGGATGGGAGATATCAAGGCTCGAATTCCTTCCAGGGCACTACCCCTCAAAGAGATAGCCTGTTGCGCCGGTGCTTTGTGTCTTCGATTTTTAGACCCATATTTATTAAGCACGCATGCGACCGGGCTCATGACGTCCCGCGGGGAACTGTACTGCCACTCTTGTCATGCCTTTGATTCATAATTTTGTATTGATTCATTTTCTCATTTTGGTAGCCCTTATTGGCCAGATATAGTATGAAAGCTCACTTTTGAGGGTCAAGACTGCCCCTATTTGAGACCTCTCTCGTATTGGGGAGTGCCTAGGTTGGTCATATTATCCATCCATCTCTTGCCCCTGCACTTGGCCGAGCAGAGAAAAGAAAAGACCTTTGTGCATACCCAAAGTATGGCCAAAGCAGCAACGGTGCGCCTCAGAGGGATCGGCTATGGCTTGCCGTGTAGTGTGTGAAAAACCCATGCCTAAAGGTCACCCTCAACAATCGGGGAAAGAAACTAGACTCCCAGGGCGGAGCTATTACCAGCCTAAGGATGCTGCAGAAAATAACCTTTTTTATTTGACACAAAGTTAAGATCTAATTAAACAAAGACTCCTAAAGCCACTCAATCATGTTAAGAAATTATGTGCAGAAATAATAGAAATAATGGAAATGAAAGCAAGTTTCTTGCCTAAAATAAAGATACCTTTGCAAATCCATGGCGTGGAAACCAGCATCCTGAAGCGATCTCGATCATCGAGCTTTGAGGAGCACGAACTTTGTTTTCCTTGCTTTCAGGATAAAGGATAGTAAAGGATTGGATTCCTCGACATAGAGGAGTGGCAGACATCATACTGGATGAAGAAGGGATAAAAAGGAAGAGAGACGAGGGCTAGAACTCCCTTGTTAAGGCACTGAGGCCCTGATAACAAGGAACCAAGTACAGAAGAACCAGAGATTAACTGAGATCAAGACGGGCTAAAGCCTCGAAAACAGTAAGAAAAAGGGTGGTGACCCTGAAAGGGTGAAGAGGAGTGAGAAGAAAGAGGAGGAGAAGAATCATCCAACATGGTCGAAGAAGGAGAGTAGCGATCACCCGCCGGAGGCGGGGAAGAAGAAGCATAAACACCCGACCAGGTTGGGGAAGAGAAATGAAAGCCACTCGACAAAGTCGGGGAAGGGTCAGAAAAACCACCCGACAAGGTCGGGAAACGAGCGCAAGGAATCCCCAATAGGGTCGGGGAAAAAGGATGAGAAGCGGAATCTGGATGTATCCGGGGAGAAAAACTAGAAGATGCCCCCGAATCAGGGGAAGAGGAGGACATAGGCCGAGACCTATAATGGTGAGGACAGGAGAAGATGGTAGAAATATAGTCAGGTGGTGGAAGGTACACCACCCAAGGATAAGAACTGAGCAAAATAAAGGATGAATGGACGGAGGAACGAGAGAAGGAAGTGGACCCTCGAATGCACAACTGACGGCCTTTATACTTACGTCGCCCCCTCTTCTTTGCCGAAATCTTCTTGAAACAACTCCGCCTGGCGCGGGCTCGGCTTCCCGGACTCCTCAATCTGTAATGTCTTCTCAAATAGCGGGCCCACCTGGTAGATGGCATGGCCCAGTCATGAATATGCAGCTTCATTGGAGCGGCTGCCCCTAGACCCCCAGTGCTAACAAGATGCAGACATTCTTGGGCAAACAGCTTCTCAACTGAATGAATATCATGCAGCCATGGAGTTTTATCTCTTGGCACTAGAACATAGAGGTTCGGCAACTCCACTCGGCAATCAGGTTTGAAGCATAACTCCCGTACTAGAAGAGCAGGACAAAGCTGAGGGAGATCAATGCGCGGCGTTGACGTGGCCGGCATGCTAATAAATTGAGGGAGGTTGCACAGCAAGTGCAGAATGTCATTGGAAAGTGCAGCAGATGTAGCTAATTGCCCCTTGAATAGGGAATCCATCATGCTCCGGGCGGCCGTATGTGTTAGCATAATCCGAGTAGAGAACCCCTCTCGGCCAGTGAACTGAACAGCAATCAAACGAGAGGTGATAACAACATCAACAGTGAATTCTCCGGCGAGCAAAGAGACTGCCACCGGCCTCGCTTTAGAAGGAACTGGCGCCAATGCTAGAGAACTCTTCTTAGTGACCGTCTTCATAGAAAATGTGGGCTCATTGTCCCCAGAATATCCAGGGACCAGGGCTCGGACCGACATGTGGCAAATGAAATCTTGAAGCTTGTAATGCACAGTCAAACCCTGATTCAGCTCTTTATCTCCTTGGGGACTAGACCCGAGGGGCACCAAAGGTAGCGTGTACCTGCTCCGTGAAGTGGGAAGTGGTAGAGGAAGGTTAGAAGGAGGAGGTTTGAAGGGCGCTGGTGGCGATGGTGTAAGTGATGGGGGAATAATGATGCTGATGGGCACGGGTGGAGGTAAAGGAAAAAGTGGAGGTATGGGTTTAGGGTCGGCCTGCTCGGGCTCAGAGGATGATGGCGAAAGAAGTGGCATCGGTGAAGGTGACGGAACAGGGATTATTATAAGGGTAGGTGATGAAGATAGTGGTGACGGTAATGGGGATAATGGAGAAGGTGATGATGGAGGTGTGGCCAATGGAGGCGGCGAAGGTGGATGTGGAGAAGGTGGTGGCAAAGGGGGTGATATGGTTGATGGAGATGGTGAAGGGGAAGAAGGACGAGAGGGAGGTAGTGGCGTAATGGAGGAAGTGGCGAGTAGTGGCGCTCTTCGGCGTATCTTTACAACACGTCGAGAGGTGTTGGGGATAGGTGTGGTGATGGAACCGGAGGGTGAAGGATAAGTTGCCCGAGCAGAGGTTGAAGTAGGTAAAAGTGGTGGAGGAGATGGGATAGAGGAAGAAGTGGGTAACAAAGCAGGTACCTTATCAACTAGAGAATCACCAGGGTGCCCCTGGTCTTGAAATGGAGACTGTTGCCTAGGCGGCGTAGCTTGCTGCTGCTGCTGCTTGCTGCTGAGTTCTGTAATAACTTGGCGCATGCTAGCCCAATCAATCATCTTCTTATCTTCCAGACTGTAAACAATTTCCTGGAACTCGGGGCAATTCTCAATCAAATGCCCCTGTTGACGATGGAATTCACAGAAATGGAGCAAATTCCCGACCGCAGGTCGGCAAGGCATAACCGGAGGGAGCTGCAATGCATGGGTGGCCCGCAAAGCCCTGAAAATGTCTATAAAAGACTCCGGCAACGGGGAGTGCGAAGTCCGCTTAAGGCAAGGCGGATGCCGAGGGGTGTGAAAAGGTAATGGAGATGGTAGCGGAGGTTGCGTAGGCAAGGGCGGAGGGTTATAATGATGTGGAGTCATGGAGGGAGTTGGAAGGTAATGAACGGCATCTACCCGTTCTGGGTGTAGTGTTTCCTTGACCGGAGGTGGAGGGGTGTGGTGAGATGAAATAGCGGAGGGCTGACTCATGGAGGGATGTAAGGTGTAACACATGGAGGTATAGAGGTGTGTGGGGGCGGAAGGCCGACCCGTGGAGGGATATGTAGTGGAGGGCTGACTTGCAGTGACGGGCGGAGGGGAAGTGTATGTAGGAGGAGGCTGATGGTCAAAGGAAACTAGGAGTTGTTGGTTAACAAAGCGGGCTCTATTGTAAAGTCGTTGTCAGGATGTAACATCATTCAAGGCTAAAATGCACCTGAGCTCGGGCATTGCATTAGAAATAATCATCTTGATCTGCTCGCCCTCTAGAATATGCCCCGGGACTTGCACTGCTAGGCGACGCCAGCGGTCGGCAAACACGGAGAATTCTTTGCCGGGCTTCATCTTCTCTTGGGCCAGATCAACCATAGAATATCTGGGCCCCACCTGGTCTCGGTACTGCTGAATAAACATTGCTTGGACGGCATGAAAATTCATCATCTGCTCCTGCGGTAATGTGAAGAACCAATCCATGGCCAAGCCCTCTAAAGATATGCCAAACAAATAGGCCATCAAGCGTGGATCATGCTGGATCTGGGCCGACTCATATAAGAACTCCTTCAAATGGGTATAGGGGTCACCAACTCCACCATAGCGGCGATATGCAGGAATCTATGAACGCGGTGGAAGTTGAAGATCTCGAAAGGTAAGTGGGATATCCGAAGAAGTTTGAGGATTGATTCGGCGTTGCAGTTCATCAAGCTGGCGTTGGGCCCGAGCGAACATCTCCTCGGTAGGAAGAGTCCGAGAAGGATATGAGCCAGCCTGAGCAAGGGATGGTGAATTTAAACCAGGGTAATGATGATGGGCCGGATAAGGGGATTTGGCCTGAGAAGAAGGAAAGCCCATTCCGGGAATGAGGGAATGCATTGGCCTGGAGGAGTTGTGAAGGTTGGGATGAGAATTGACTGGGCTAACAGCAGCACGGGCGAGATAAGAAGGCCCGTTTAAAGAATAGGGTCCAATAGAAGAATAAGGAGATGGGCCCGCATGGGAAGAGGAATCCACACGGGGGTAAGAAGATGGAGGGGTATAGGCATAAGGTACAGGGGAAAAATGCTCCATGGGGAGAATGGAGACTTTATATAGTGAATTTCAAATGAACATAAGGACGGGAATGAACCTAAGATACATGTAACTAAATGGAGACACACAAAGATGAACTAGACCTAATGAGCCTAATCCGAACAAAAGATGCGAATGACGACACTATGCAACATACAATGGAGAAGAGAGATGAGAAAAGAATCAATCAATTAGCCAAACAAATTCCAAATGATGCGCGAAGATTTTTATAAGTTCTCTTAGGACCTTAGTGGATTAATTAAAATGTGAGTTCACTCAACCACAAGGTACCTAAATAGGGTGAGAATGGTGAACTGGCAGATTCTAAAGGACTCTCACTCGCACGAATGCAGACCCTAGACTGGGGGGTGGTATGGTACAACCTGCCCGGCGTCCATGTGGGAATCCACGGCTCACGGGGGCTTACGGAGGTCCTCAGCAAGGTCCCCTAGTCGGCTCCAAGGAGTATAGAGGCGAGAGGAAACCCTACCTCGGTAGGAATGCAGCTAGATGTAAATGAAATGTATGAGTCCTATGTGCACCGGAGTGCATGCAAATCTGGCCTAATAAACTAGCAACCAATGATCAAAATAAACATGCAAAGATGAGAACAAGTATGCCCAACAATATATAATGAGGGGGAGATCAATAAGCAGCACAAAATATCATGAATATCATGGAACATGACAATCAAAAATGAATCATGCATGCACTGCAGCACCACAAGGACGGTCTATATGAGACCGCTCAAAGGGACAAACGGTCTGTACAGAATCGCATAAGCCAGTGAGCAGAATAACTGTAAAAGAAAACCACAGGATGCTGGAGATGAATGACGGCAGAGATAAGAAACGCACCAGGAAGAGCGGTCTGTGGACAGCCGCATAAACACTGGGACGGATCTCCAGCAACCGTGCCGCTATAACCAAAACACCCAGAAGCGTACCTAGCCAGCAAGATGGACGGTTAAGTATGAGCCGTTTAGAGATATGGACGGCCGACGGGAGGCCGTCTATGACAGGACGCTTCCAGGACAATGGGCACTGTTGGCAGAGATGGGCGGTGGACGTATAACCGCACGAATGGTGAACGGCTCTTGGAGAACCGTTCACACTCCAGAAGGTAGAAAACGCACCCAACCTGCAATCACTCCAACAAGAGGACTAACACCACGAAAAGGGGGGGTCAGCAACTCACTAGCACGATGGGCACTAGGGGTCCCACCGTGATCGCCAAAAAAGGGGGTGTAGATATATATTTCTCTCCTCTCCCTACTCAATGGACGATGTGTTGCGAATAAAGCAATAATATCACGAATGGACCAACGAAGCACAGTGAGAGGGGGAAGAAAACATGGAATGACCGTGATCGCCACCAAATCACAGCACGTGACTGGCGTACCGTACTTTGGAAAGGAAGGGAAGACACTCGCCTGGATGCAGCACTGGGAGGATGCACGGTCGGTGCAGAACCGCCTTAATGATACACGGTCCTACGATAGACCGCCTAAGAGTGCTGCCGAACGCGCGAGAAGAAGAACTCCTGGAGGATGGACGGCATTAAGTGAACCGCAGAAGGAAGAAGGGTGGTGCAGAGGATGCCGCTCGTCTCTTTGAACGGGCCTAAAGGAACCGCGCAAGCCCACCACGCCAAGAGTTGCAAAAGGGTTCACCTCCACCCTCTCCAGCCGGCCAGAGGGGATGGGCCTCGTGCTGATGAAGTGCTGACCGGCAAAACAGTGTGAAGACAAAGAAGAAATACCCAGATTAGAACTAAATGACGTAGTTCGTGTTCATGTAAGAAGAATCAAGCATAGATAAATGGAAAGGGGAATACCTGGGGGGTTTTAAACCCCAAGGGTGACAAAAACGTGGGTGGGTGTGTGCATGATAATGAGAAGAAAGGGGAACGTAGGGAGAAAACGATGCATGCAGTGAAGAGGAAGCGATGAAAGCTATGAAACGAAAGAACTTAAAACTAGACTACTCCCTGAACCGGAGGCTCTTATGGACGTGGAAAGCCTCCCTCCTTGGTGCTAGGTCGCTCAAAAATGTGGCAGGGCTTCGCCGTCGACCAAAATTCCCCCCCCCCTTTCGACGTCCGGCCACTAGGGTCTATTTATAGAGCCTAGAAAGCCAGCCTCGAAATTCAGGTTTTTAGGTATTTTCAGGTCGAGAATATAAAAGATAAATTATAGATATTATCGTAATCTCTTATCCAGTCGAAACGGCATAAAAAATGGTTAATTATCCACGGAGAAATCATCAAAACAAATTGGGGATAAAGCCATGAATAAAAGAGATAAAAGTCTGTTAAAAAGCCTCATCCGACGGGATGAGCGGTCTTACAATAGACCGCGCAACATTTGGGCGGTTTGGTTCAGACCGTCCAAGCTGTCGGTGGAAATTCGGATAATCAGAAAATCAACCCAATTATCTCTCTAACTGGCCGAAATGCCCGCCGTTGGACCCTCAAAGGTGAACGGTTCTAGTGAGACCGTTCGAGTGTAGAGCGGCCAATAGCCAACCGTTTCACCCTGTCGGTGATAATTTGGATAATTGGATAATTATCTGAGAAAATGGGCGTGCGTAGGACTCTGAGGTATAGGCGGTTGTAATAAGCCCGTCCATTGGTTTGAACGGTCCTAATAGGGCCGCACCACAGCCTGTCGGTGAATATTCAGAAAAGACCTCAGAAATTAACAAAATGCATGAACGGTCCATATTCAACCACTCCTCTTCTGAACGGCTGAGGTTGGGCCGTTTATGCTATGAAACATTTAATTGACCAAAGTCAAGGCCCATTAAGCCCTGAATCGCCATGGACTTCACCAAGGAGGGAGACGACCCATAAAATGAGCCCAAGACATGCCACAAAAAAATGGCCCAATGAATGATGGACAACTCGAGGCATCAACTACTGGGAGTAACAGAAACGACTCAAATTATCGGTATAAAACGGGTGTCAACAACAGGTTCTCAGGACGAACACGGCCCACAACCAGACCGCCCAATCAGATAAATGGATAGAGTCTCACCGCGCCAGAGCTTTGAACGGCCATACCGGGACCGCGTAGAAGATCAATCGGCAGGGTTAAGGATGAGGACCTTTGGAGAATAGAACGGTCTATCGATGCACCGTGGACAGAGTAGAATTGTCATACCTTCGCCGTTCGGACTTGTAAATGGTCTAGTATGGACCGTTGATTTTTGATGGTGCTAGAAATTTGAAATGGTCTGAACGAAGCCGTGTGAAGGGTGGAACAGTTAGATGTCGGCCGTTGGAAGAAGTAAAACGGTCACCAGAGGACCGTTCATTGATGGAAATGCTGAATCTTATCTTCAACCTGCCCCTGCACACATATAAACAAGGAAACATATTAAATCTATTTTAGGCTTAACCCCTTGCCTGTAGCAAGTTAGGAAATGACCAGTTATTGATGTTTGGTCAAGGGGTAAGCCTTATTAAATAGGCGAATAACACATAAAAAAATGGATACAATGCATGCTACGAATGCAAATCATGATGATGAAAATGTTTTTGTGGTTTTGAGGATAATTTTTTTTTTTGTATTTTGAAATATTTGATTTTTTTTATTTTAAAATGTTTGATTTTTTTGGATTTTGAAATTTTTTTTTTGGATTTTGAAATATTTATTTTTTTAGATTTTAAAATATTTGATTTTTTTGGATTTTGGAGCCAGCTCAAAACCCGGCAACATGATACCTTCATATCTCATTAGGGGTTTTCTCGAGTTCAACGTGGGTTATGTGTGACCACCCATGGCTAGGGTCCAATTCCACTAAACGGTGCCTCTACCGAGGCCATACCCGGGGTATGATCCAGTCCTTGGGAAATAAAAGAGGAAATTTGATAGGAAAGCCGGCAATAGGTATAGAGGTTTTTAGGGCTTGAGTTCCTCTCCCGACAAACCCCTTTTTCAAAGAATCTGGTCTGTTGCGCCGGGGCTATATGTCTGTCATCGAACCAGCATCCGCTCTTGGCACGCATACGACCGAACTCATGACATCCCGCGGGGAAACTGTACTGCCACTCTTGCCATGCCTAGTTTCATTCTTTTGGGAGCATTTAGACTTGTGAGCTTCGAGCTTTTGAATGAGCTTTTAGCTTTGCCTTTGATTTTACCCCTTTTCTTTCATTTCTTTTTCTTTCTTTTGCTTTTGTGAATGCGGAATCAGGTCATAACAGACTGCCCCTATTTGAGACATCTCTTTCTTATCGGGGTGTCTAGATCAGTTCTCGCCCCCCTATTTACCACTTGCCCCTATTTTCAGTCGAATGAGGAGAAAAATAAAGATTTTCACTTTCCCCTAAGCATGGCCAAGGGAGAAACGGTGTTGCGTAAGAAAGGAAAACCCAACCACGGGGGTCGTGTAGTGTGTGAGTGTTGAACTGGGGATCTCCCTTCATGATCAAGTAGAGGAACACCCCGCCACCGGGCCGTTACTGGCTCGACTCTATGGATGAAAATGTTTAAGATACAACCTATTCTATGGATTAGTTAATTCTTCACCCCCCGCATTAACAAGACGGTATGCGTTCCCAAGATACACCTCTTTAACTACAAATGGTCCTATCCAATTGGGTTGCAGCTTGGACCTAGGACCTGCTGATCTAATAAATTTGCATTTCAAAACCATGTTACCCACTTGAAATTTTCTTTCGATAACCTTCTTTTGAAAATGCCGCGAGACGCGTTTTTGATAAACAGAGACATGATTGGCGGCGTTAAGCCTCTTCTCATCCAAGAGTTCCAGTTGGACTAGCAACGCCTCTCGACGCTCGTCGATATTAAGTTCTTTGTCTAGCTACACTCTTAGGGAAGGGATCAAGTTCTCGTACGGGAGTACCGCCTCCATCCCATAATTGAGAGCAAAAGGAGTTTGTCTCATGGGAGTACGGACGGAGGTGCGATAAGCCCATAGAGCTTCTTTCAATTTGTCGGCCCAATCAACAAATTTGTGTGACTCGCATGTTTTCTTAATGATTTTAAGAAGAGTCTTGTTCATGGCCTCGGCTTGGCCGTTGCCCTGAGGGTAGTATGGTGATGAATGATGCAATGAAATGTTAAATTTCTTACAGAGGTCCTGGAGTTCTTGGGACACGAACTGAGGCCCGTTGTCGGTGACGATGTCGCTTGGCACTCCAAACCGCGAGATGATATTCTTCAGAATGAAGCGGCATATTGTGGTAGCTTTGATTTCTGCATAGGCTTTAGCTTCTGCCCACTTGGTGAAATACTCAGTTGCGGTGAGGATAAATGATTTCTGTTTAACCCGAGCATTAGGATCACCCAGTCGGCCTATAATATCAAAACCCACATGGAGAATGGCCAAGGAGCGGAAAGTGGATGGAGAGAGGAAGCAGGAGCATGGATTTTATCGGCATGAAGTTGGCATTGAAGACACCTATGGACATAGGTGGAGCAGCCTTCTTCTAGGGTTGGCCAGTAATAGCCCTGCCTAAGAATCTTCTTCGCCAAAGCCTGACCATTAACGTGCCCTCCACACTCACTTGCGTGAGCTGCTTCAACAACTTTCGAAGCCTCATCGTCATCCAAACACCACATAAGAACTTCATTGAGAGCCCGCTTATACAACTCTCCTGCGATAATAGTGTATCTGGAGGCGACTCTTCTGATAGCCATGCGCTGCTCGGCACTTGCCGCTTCCGGGAACGAACCATCCCTACAGTACTGCTCTATTTTCATGGTACCATGACAATTCCTCGTCTTCTATAATCTCATCCAGCTCAGTTAAAGATACTTCCTTCAAATTCTCCCTTTCAACTTTCTTCTCTACAGACTTCCTAAGGTTATCAAACCAGGGATCCAGGAGGGAAGGAGCGTCCAACCGCTGGACCACGATGGTCTTAGTGGTGCGACTGAGAGAGAAGGCAAGGGAGGAACCAAGAGATACCAACGCATAAGTGAAAATGTTCTGAGAACGATGAGTGTGAATATAGATGATCTTACAGAACTGCCTAGCCAAGAACGTGACCAAATCTTGATAAGGCTTGAGCTTAGGGTCACGGGTGCGGTAAGTTGAAAGAAGTTGACGCAGCAGCAATTGAGAGTCTCCTATGATATTTAGGTATTGTGCGCCCATGATGTAGGCGTGCTTTTCTGTCCGGCAAGGAGAGCCTCATACTCGGCTATGTTATTTGTGGTACGAAAAGAGAGCTGGTAAGCGATGGGGATGGTTACTCCATCTGGAGTAAGGAGAACGGCGCCGATTCCACGGCCTTGAGAATTGAGAGTGTAGACACGCCAAAATTGACGTTTTGATGAGCAAATCTCATGTTATTATATAAACGCCCCAAGTGGACTTCAATATTCCTATAACATAAAGTTTTTTCTATTTTTGTGAGTTTTCTGCATTTTTCCTGCATTTTTGTGATTCACGACCTAGCATAGGGCGTCACTTTCGAAAGTAACGACCTGTCATAGGGCGTTTTCAAAGAAAGTACGACCGTAGGTGAGGGCGTCAATTCCTGGTATTATCCGTTAATTTCTGGAAATATCTATTTTCAAAATAAAAGGGCATTTTGTGAGTAACGCCCTTCCTCAGGGCGTGTTTTGAAGAAACGTCGTTATCTCAGGCGTGTTCTCTCAGTTTTTAAAACAGAGGAAGTTTTATTTCTAAAATTAAATCCAGGAAGAAACGGCCTTTCCTAGGTCGTGTTTCAAGAAACGTCCCTGTGCAGGTCGTCAATTCATAAATCGACGCCCTGGCTTAAGGCGTGTTTCACTCCAGAGTCCTTCTTTTTTCCATCTTTCCCTCACAGTTCCCTGCTATCCTTGGACTCTTGCTCGATCTTAATCCTTCCTTGGATGCCTCATTACCCATTCTTATCACTTCCTTGTTTGATCACATCCGATTGAAGCTATAAAAGAAAACATCATTCGATCGTGAAAAAGGTTAAGATGTTAGGTATTGAACAGGCACGCTGGGCATTCATAAAAAGGAAAAGGCATTCAAGGCGTTGAGCATTGGTTTTTCTTCATCCTTTCTGCATCCAATCAAACGCCTGCTTCCTCCTTCGAGCATTGGCTTTCTCCACCCTTCTGCATCCGTTCAGCATCTTCACGGTTGCCCCTTTACTCTCGTCAGGGAGAGCAGGGCGATATATTGTGCTTGTCTTTGTTCATCTCATTCTTATCATATTATCATTGTCACCCTGTCGTTAGTTCTTTTATTGCATTAAGCATCATTTTATCATATCCTTTCCCTAGTTCTTTGCTAGGGGTTTAAAAACAAAAACAAAAAAAGAGGTGCGCACGTTGATGTCTTTTCGTCATTTTGTGTTAGTTGTGGATTGATACTATTGCACTTTGGCTGATCCCCCTTTCTTTTGTTTATTTTTTTTATTGTTTTTTTTTACAAGGTAATCAATCAAGAAAACCCACTTCATCGGCCGGCCGATTGGAGTTGGAGGAGGAAATCCACATCCATCCCGCATCCCACTCTTCACCAGGTACACGCGATCTCATTTTCTTCTTATTGAGGTAAACCCTCTGGCGATCACAACTCCCCTTTAGCACCTCGTGCTATTTTTTATCACATCTTATGCATCTTTTGTTGTGTTATTTATTTCTCATTCCCAAAAGTGAGGATTTTTAATCCGATCTACAAATTGGCGATCACGGTGGGACCTCCACTGTTTTCTTTATTGATTAGCATCTCCATTGGCACCCTCGTGTGCCCTTTCCCCTTTGACACCCTCGTGTGTCCTTTCCCCTTCGGCACCCTCGTGTGCCCTTTCCCCTCGGTACCCTCGGTACCCTTTCCCTTGTGCCCCTCGGGCACCCTCCATTGTGCACCCTGCACACTCCCCGGATCAGTCAATTACTGCTTAATAACGCCTTCAACAAGGGCATCTTTTGATTTAGCGCCCCTCACAGGGACGTGTTTTGTTGATTTAACGCCCCCATCCAGGGCGTGTGTTTATTATTTTTCTCGTCTGCCATTTAACGCCCCTCTCAGGGACGTGTTTCGTTGAGTAACGCCCACTTACAGGGCGTCTTCTACCATAACTGCTGTCTGTTGCATGCTTATCATATTGCCTGTGGATTAACGCCCCTCTCAGAGGCGTTTCATTTATTATCAGCGCCTATCATCAGGGCGTTTTCTCTGGGTTTTGACGCCCTCCTGTGGAGGCGTCCTTTCTTTAGAACGCCTCACCTAAAGGCGTGTTTTTTCTACCGTCTGTGAGCCCCTCACAGAGTTTACGACAGCCACGCTGCCGTGTTTTCATTTTGTCACGATCTACCGTAGGGCGTTTCTTTCCTCTTGCTGTGAACACGACCTTTCCCAGGGCGTGTCTTTACTGTTCTTTTTCACAGATTGGCTCTTATTCATTGCTTGGCATTTGTCTTGATATTACATTGCTGCTTGGATTGTCTTGATTTGTTGGCTTGGTTGAGAGACCTCCTCTCTCTACCCTAGGATCCACACACCCTTCTTGGAATCGGGACGACCCTCCATTGAGCATTCCATCTCTTTGGACCGGAAATCCCTTTTCCAAGACCTCCATAAGTCCCCGCACCCGTGGATTCCCTCACGGACGCCGGGCTGGTTGTACCCTCGAAGTACCTGGAGTTTAGAGAACCTATGCGTTGTTAAAAGAGAGAAAAACTTAGTTGACCCGGAGATTACACTCGGATCAAACTAGGTCTCATTTGGCAAAAGAGTGAACTTTCACAAATAATCCACCCTAAATTCAAACATCAAACATTAAAAATCTTGCGTTTCCTGCCAACCTTGTTTGCATAAACATAGTTGGGTGATTTGATTGCCTTGTTTGGATTGAATATTTTGTGATAGTTCCTTCATTAAACATCCTCTCTCTTAAGAATGAAACTCCGTTCAGGTAAAACCATCAACATGTCAGGCAACGGGTACTCCTATGATGATGAGAATGAGAACATATTTGGTCAATATGAGGACCCTCTCCAGGATTCTGTTTATTATGAGGGGAACTACCTTCCTCCTCACCCTCATTACTCACAAGTCCATGTGGTTGATACCACCATCCATGAGGCGGACCCTTCGTCTCAAGTTCCATCTTCCAACACTTCGGGGAACCCTTCCCCATCCATTAATGTCACGGATTTGATCCAGGCTCTCTCCCAGTTAGATGACTCCCAGCGGCAAGCCATTCAGGCCGCTCTAAAAGGGAAGTCGGTTCTTTCTTCTTCTTCTAATCCCCCTCCGGCCGTGAGTGGCCATCAGATTGTTAATGACCAAGCGGTCTTGCATTCACCTTCCTCTCGTCCACAAACGCCTACTGCGGCCATACCGGCCCAGCAGGCGAGCTATTCAGCGGTTAGGCGTCAATCCTTCCAACCTCCTCGGATTCTACGAACGCCTATACCGCCTTCTTTTGCTTAGAATCAGGCCCCGGTCGAGCCCGATACCAACACTCTCTTGCTTCAAAAGCTAGCCAGTATGGAGGAACAGCTCAAGAAAGTTACGGCAACTAAGAATGTTCTGGAAATCTCTCTTCCTACATTGCCGGTGTTCCATTTACCCCCTTCTGAGATGCCGCACTTTCGGCGATATAATGGAACCAGTAACCCGTTCATTCATTTAAAGGATTTCCGGTATGAAACTTCTTTCTGGCAAGACAAGGCTCAGGCCTATTCAGGAGATCTCTTGAGCGACCCGCCCTCGAATGGTTTTATTCTCTGGAGCCAGCTGATGCCGGCGATTTTGATGTTATTCAAAGAAAATTCCTGCAAAAGTACAGAGATCGGGTAGGACCTTCCCTTTCTGTTACAGATCTGGTCGCTGAGAAAATGAAGCCCGAGGAGGACTTCATTGTATTTGCTGACAGGTGGCGGTCTATGACCGAGAAATTGAAGGACACATTGTCGGAACAAGAGCAGGTGAAAATGGTCATTTCTAATGCAACTCCTCAATTCCGGCATATTTTGGCCATGAATCGGCTGACAACCATGGAAGAGCTCTATGAAAGAGCTCAATATATACAAACACAAATGAAGGATTCGCCCATCATGGGCATGTTTGAGCCGAAGCCTCGGCTATTTAAAAAGAATACAAATGTCAACAGTGGGCCCACGACTGAGGGCACTGTCACAAACGAGCAGGTTGGTGTAGTTGGCCACCCCCACCACCAGTCAAACCCACGACCTCCGCCACCTCCACAGCAAAACCCCCATTTTGCCTCCGCTCCACAACGCCACTTCGCACCCCAACCTTCTTTTGCTCCATCACCAAGCCAAGCGCCTCGCACCGACCCTCCAGCACCACCACAATACCATCAGGTCCCCCCACCTTCCAACTACGGCCAACAACAGCGGAGACCGCCACTTGGCCCCAAGAGGGCCCATTATCCGCCACTCCCAGAGAGTCTCCCTGACATTTTTAATGCCTTGATGGCCGCCAACCTGCTCGTCCTACCAAAAGAAAGAATGGTGTGGCCCGACAATGTTGACACATCCCGTTACTGTGCATTTCACCGCGCCCCTGGTCACAACCGTGACCGTTGTTTCCATTTTAGAGATCATATTTATGATTTGAATGACCAGGGTGGCATTAATTGGGATGAAATGAGGCAAGTCATCGCCACTATGAAAGAGAGAAGGCCGCCTCGGCAACAGCAAAATCAGCAACAACAGCAGCCAGCTCAGCAGCAAGTTCAGCCACAGCAAGCTCCAGCACACCAGCAGGATATGGGGATCGTCCGTAATCCATTGCCGGAACACGCTCCTAATCAACACGTGAATCCTGTCACGTCTCTCTACGAGGTGGAGAGAGGGCAGGGATGGCACGAAGAAAACGCCTCTGTCGGGGCATTTCACCATGATCCAAACCAAAATCAAACTCCGCGCCTTTTGCGCATTCCTCCTTCTTCTTCTAGTCTCCTATCGGGACGTCCCCTTCTACGCCCCGTCAATCCTTCTATCTCCACCAATTCCACGGCCTTGCCGGCTCGTTCTCTTCTTACCCGCCTACCACCTCCACAAACTACCATTCCACCTTCCACCACCAATCCCACATCCGCGCCCTCCAGGCCACTCCTACTCCGCTCACCGCCAGCACCCGCTACCCCCTCTACCACTCCTACACCGGCAAGAGTTCCTCCGTCATCAGTACAACCATCTTTTGTGCCATGATCTCTCCTTATTCCACCACCTGCCAATGCTCCTCGCATTCGGATATCCCTCTCTTCTCCCACGCCTCCCGCAAGGGCACCTTCATCAAATACTCCTCCCATGCTTCCCGCGGGGGCACCTTTGTTAAACACCACTACCACGTCTCCTACGGAGGCGCACCTTTCATTGAATTCCCCTTTGATCTCCCCTAGCAGGGTTTCTGCTACCGACATTCCTTCTTCTTCTTCCAACCCTCCTCCTAATATTGCCCCGACAGAGGCGCGTCAAGGCGTAGCGCCGCTCCGCAGTGGACGGATATTCCACCGTGCTTTCCCACAGAGAGAGCTAGAGCCCGTGCAGGGGCCACAAGAGCAAGAGCAGGAACGAGATTCAGTGCCAGGAACTCAGTATGATTTATTAAAGCACTTGGATCGCACTCCAGCCAGGATCTCCATTCTTGAATTAATCAAGAGGTCCACCACTCATCAGCTGGCCCTGAAGGAATACCTGCAGAAGGTCATGGTCAATGAGGACCTTCCGGTTGAACAGATAATTACAGTCTTGACCCCTGCCAGTAGTCAGCCGGCAATCACATTCCATGAACATGAGTTAGCACCTCTACCGGCAAGAAAATATGCCCTATGTATCACGGTTGATATCAACAAAGTGGCCGTTAAGCAGTGTTTGGTAGACACCGGTGCATCTATCAATGTGTTGCCTCCGAGCACTCTGAAGCTATGCGGTATCCCTGAAAGCCAGATTCGGCCATCTACCATTACTGTCACAACATATGACAATACTAAGAAACCCCCTCTGGGTTTGATTACTCTCAAAGTCAGCTTGGGTCCAGCCACCATTACAGTAGATTTTCATATTCTGGATATGGATCCGACCTTTAATGGCATCTTGGGTCGCCCTTATATTCAGCAGCTTGATGCAGTGCCCTCTACAAACCATCAATGCCTCAAGTTTCCGCACAAGGGCCGCATTATCAAGGTGACCAGCGTGCCGATCTTGCCAGAGGAAGACATTCATGTAGCTTCATCAGTTCCTTCCATATGGCCAGCCAACAAGCCGTTATTATCTGTGTTGGACGTTCCCCGTCCACGGCCGATGCTATCTGAGACTGTTACCACAGTTGCTATGACACCCCTGCCTTCTAAGGGGAAGAAGAAAAATAAAAATATGATGAATACCCCTGGCTGGAACATTCTGATAAGAATGGGATATCAAGATGGCAAGGGCCTGGGCGCCAAACTCCAGGGCAAGATTAGGCCCATTAAGCCTCAAAGGGTGATTGCACGAGGCGGCTAAGGCTACAAAGCACCGGGCAAGAATGAAGGAGAGCCGTGGGCTGTTATGACGTCCACCTTCAAGCCAGATCGCCAGCCGCTCACCTGGACTTTAAAGACACATTTTGTCACCGGTGGCATTCAAAACAATGAACAGACTACCGTCATTACTTCATTGCTTGATTGTCAAGATGTGCATGCTAGACAGTTTGCTCGTCACATTGCCCCACTAGCTACCTACAAAGCCCTGGAGTCTTTAAGGCCAGATAAAAGAAGAAAAATGGGTGATCCGGAATGTGACTCGTACAGGTGGTTTGACATGAATGACATCACTTTTTCATTAAGCCGCCTGTTCATGCCGACAGATCCGGAATGGCCGCCACTGATTCAAGAACTGATTGAAATGCCAGCGGCAATCACAGATAAAAGGCAGATGTTAAGTGACTACACAGATACGGGAGAGCCAGATGTCCCCTTTGAAGAAGGATTTTCCGTGGATAGGCTGTGGGCCGGCCTTTTCTCCCTCACTTCTGTGCATCCGTCTGTGTTGGCTTCTCTCTATTCCCGTTGGTTTGGTCACGTGCCGCGACCACCACCAATCACCATCAACTTGTCTCCCGGTTCAATTCAGATTTCCCTCCCGATTGCTCCTTCGCTCCTCGAGCGATTTTCTAAAAACTCCATCTCGCCCCCGCGTGGGCCATCTTTGAGTAAATCTTTCTCCAAACTTGCAATCTCCACTCCCCCTGCTATTCTCCCTTCACATTGCTTTTTACTTGAAAAAGAAAATAAAAACAAAGGAAAAGCTAAAAACGAAAAAAAATGCCGATTTCCCAACTTTCCAATCCTCCATTTCTATTGAGGAGACCTCCTATTTTTCTCCCGAGTGCGTCCCAACCCAGGGGCCGCTCTTCCAAGATTCCTTGGTAAGACTCTTCTCCCCCTCTGGTGAGGGGCCCTCCTCTGTATCACCTCTTGTATCCACTTTCTCACCTCCTTCTTTCCTTTCTAATCAAGCTAGTTGCTCTTCCTCCTCTTCTTCCTCTTCTTCTAAAAATCATGGGGTAAGTTCACACAAGAAGGCCAAGGGTAAGCAGATTCCTCGCAGATTTTTGTTGGAATTGGCCATCAGATGCCAAGCTTGTTTAGCCCTCCCTGAGTTTGTGGAAGATCCAATTGTCCTGCCAGAGTTAGAATATGAGGATTCTGTTGCTTCTTATGAGGGTTTGGGCGTTTATGAAATCATGAATGATGAAGACCCTATTGAAGAGGGGGATGAATGTTATGAAGAATATGAGGACGAGGCTGATGCTTTTGCTAGTGGTATAAGAAGATTCGATGAACCATCAGCCTCCGTAGAAGAACCTACCAAAGAAATCAATCTGGGTATCGAGGAGGAGGTGCTCATTTTAGTTCTTCAAGAATATAAGGACACGTTTGCTTGGAGTTATGAAGACATGCCTGGATTAGACCATGCGCTCGTTGAACACCGCCTTACACTTAAGCCAGGGTTTGTCCCGGTAAAACAACGGTTGAGGCGTTTCCACCCTAGCATGGCTTTGAAAATGAAAGAAGAGGTCGATAAACTCCATAAAGCTAGATTTGTTAGAGTCGTCCTCTATCCCAATTGGGTGGCTAACATTGTCCCGGTTATGAAGAAAGATGGAAAAGTTTGGATTTGCATAGATTTCCAGGACCTCAACCGGGCGTGTCCTAAAGATGACTTCCCCCTCCCTCATATTGATGTGCTGATCGACAACACGGCAGGATTTGAGACGCTTTCTTTTATGGATGGCTTTTCAGGCTATAATCAGATTCGCCTGGCTGAAGAAGATCAAGAGAAAACTTCATTCACTACACCATGGGGCACATATTGTTATGTGGTCATGCCCTTTGGACTTAAGAATGCTGGAGCCACTTATCAAAGGGCTATGATGGCAATTTTTCATGACATGATTCATATTTATATTGAGGTGTATGTGGATGACCTAGTTGTGAAATCAAGGACAAGAATTGAGCATCCCGGGGTTCTGGCTAAGGTTTTGCAGAGATCCCGAGAATTTCAATTGAAAATGAACCCCAAGAAGTGCGTATTTGGCGTTTCTTCAGGGAAGTTGCTTGGTTTCATTGTTAGCAAGAGGGGAATTGAAGTTGATCCCAACAAGGCGAGAGCCATTAGAGATATGCCTCCTCCCAAGAATTTGAAGGAAGTTCGAGGATTAATCGGGAGGTTGCAATTCATTCGCCGCTTCGTCTCCCTGCACTCGCAAAGGTGTAGGCCGTTCTACGAGCTTACTAAGCCGGGAGTCAAGTTTAATTGGGATGATAAATGTCAGGCAGCCTTTGACGGATTGAAGGATTATTTGGTCAATCCTCCTGTCCTGAGGCTGGCAATTCCAGGCAAACCACTTATTCTATATGTTTCGGTCCTGGATGACTCCGTAGGTGCTGTCTTAGCTCAAGTGGATGAGGAAGGTAAGGAGAGGGCAGCATACTACTTGTCTAAACTTCTTAACCCCTGTGAGCAGAGGTACTCAGCCATGGAGAAGACTTGTGCAGCTTTGGTTTGGGTAGTTCAGAAATTAAAACACTATTTCCTAGCTCACGAGGTTCACCTCATTGCTCGCATGAATCCAATCAAATTCCTCCTTGAAAAATCTGTCCTCACTGATCGATTAGCACGCTGGCAAAGCTTCCTTTCTCAATTTGACATCACTTACATTCAGCAAAAAGCTATCAAAGGTTATGCCATTGCCGAGCATCTTGCTCACCACCCTCTCCCCCGCTTTGATCCGGTCAATTCAGAGTTCCCAGATGAAGAATTAATGTCCATTAATCAACCCCCTGATCCTATGTGGACATTACATTTCGATGGAGCTCTTAATTCTCAAGGAAGAGGGATCGGCATGGTTCTTTTAACACCTAAAGGGGTCACCATTCCATTTGCTACTCGGCTCACTTTTCTCGTCACCAATAACATAGCCGAGTATGAAGCTCTTTTGACCGGTCTTAAAACCGCCCATCAATATGGTGTCACTCATTTGTGAATTGTCGGTGACAGTCAGCTTATTCTACGCCAAGTGTTGGTCAAGTGCCGCACCATCAATCCTAAGCTCAAGCCCTACCAGGAACTCGCTTCAGCTTACGCCAAACTCTTCACTAAATTGATTTTCGTTCATGTCTCGCGTAGCCAGAACATCTTGGCCGATGCACTTGCTTCCTTAGCTTCCGCTTTAGTTTTCCCTCCTGAGCGTGATTTTCATGTCCCCCTGATTCATCAGCGTGATACTCCAGCCATTAGGGATCGTGCTTTTCTTGATATTAGGGATCAGGTGCTTGAGAAGGTTAGACGGAAAGAAGCTCTTGAAGGCAAAGAGGTCATGCTATTGGATTGGCAAGAAGAGTTGGCTGACGAAGAAAAGCCTTGGTATTATGAGATTGCCAGATACTGTGATGATAAGTCCTATCCTGAGGAAGCTACTACAGAAGAAAAGAAAGCAATAAGAAGAGTGGCTCAACGTTATACTTTGGTTGGGGGTGTGCTCTACAGAAGAGGGCTCACCGGTGTTTTATTGAGATGCCTCGATGATGATTAATCTTGGAAAGTTGTGGAAGAGGCGCATTCTGGTGTGTGTGGTGGTCATGTGAATAGCCAGATGCTAGCTAAGAAGATTCTTAGACTAGGGTTCTATTGGCCCACTCTAGAAGAGGATTGCTCTATCTATGTTCGTAGGTGTGTTAAGTGCCAACTGCACGCCGACAAGATTCATTCTCCTGCTTCTTCACTCCATCCTACGTCCTCCCCATGGCCTTTTTCCATGTGGGCTTTTGATATCATTGGACCTCTTGGTGATTCGAACCTCCTGACCAAGCAAAAATCATTCATTCTCACGGCAATGGAGTACTTCACCAAGTGGGCGGAAGCAGAAGCTTACGTGGAAATTAAAGCGTCAACCGTCTGCAAATTTATCATGAAGAACATCATCACGAGGTTCGGCATCCCGAGCACCATCGTCACCGACAATGGACCTCAATTTATCTCTCAAGATCTCAAGGATCTCTGCAACAGGTATAACATTGCATTGCATCATTCTTCTCCCTATTATCCGCAGGGCAATGGCCAAGCAGAGGCCACTAATAAAACCTTAATCAAAATTGTTAAGAAGACGTGTGAGGCTAATAAATTTTCGGACTGGCCAGACAAGCTGGTTGAAGCTCTTTGGGCCTACCGCACTTCCATTCGAACCCCCACTAGGCAAACTCCTTTCGCCCTTACTTATGGAATGGAGGCCGTAGTCCCTTATGAGATTCTTATCCCCTCTCTGCGAGTACAATTGGACAAGGAGTTCTCTATCGATGAGCGTCGTGATTCACTCCTTGCCCAGTTGGAACTCCTTGACGAGAAGCGTCTGGTCGCCGCTAAGCATGCGCGCGTTTATCAAAATAGGCTCTCACATTTTTATCAAAAGAAGGTAATTGAGAGAAAATTTAAGGTCGGTGAAATTGTAATCAAAAGAATTTTTGTAAAACCCGGTGGCCCTCGTTCAAAACTCCAACCAAATTGGGAAGAACCGTTCGTTATAAAAGATGTTTATCCTGGCAATGCTTATAAACTGGTTAATACTGAAGGCGAAGAATTAACTCACCCTGGAATGGTTTATATCTCAAGAAATATTACCCCTGAACAAAAATCCAACCAAAAAAATTGAAAACTTCACAAAAATCCAAAGAAAATAGAAATCTCCCAAATAATCCAAAAAAAAAATCGAATATTTTCAAAAAAAATAAAAAAAAGTTTTCTTTCATGGATCTCCTTTTGGGCTGACATGACATGCAAAGGTCCACGGTCCGAAAGGTCAAAATTCAGAATCCATTCGTCAGTCTTGCTAATTTAAAATGGGAGTTGACCCCGCACACACCACACACTTTACTCTTGAGCTCAAGCAGTGCAAAATATGATGGAAAGTCGAAACCAGACCAAAGGCGAAAGACCATATCCATTCTTTTTCTTCTTCGGCCCACAAGGGAGGAAGGGAGGTCTTGAGGTAGACACGCCAAGCCTATCTGCCGCCCGAGTAGGAGGAAGTCAGGACCCAAAAGGGAACAAATGCCACAAAAGCCCAAGTACAATTAGGTTGTTCATCAATTCAAATCTATTCAATGCAAATCAATTCCAAAGTGAAAGTTAAATGGTGAAAAGAAAAGCATGTCAAGAGGGCAAAGTCCCCGCAAGGAAAACCTTGGGCGTATGCATGTAATGTGAAAAGAGGCAAAAAGGCAACAAAGCGTCCCTACGCCAAAGACCGAACCCCAACAGGCATAGGGTAGGGGAGGTAGCTTTGCCTCGGGCATCTTTAAATCTTTTGTGGGCTTCTTCTTCTTCTCTTCTCTTTTATTTTGGAAAAGTCATGAACCAGCAGAATGGTCAAGACAAACTGAAGAGAATGCACTGTACGAAATCTTGTGTATAATTTCAACCGTATGCACGCCAATTCCCCTTTTTATTATTCAAGAAAGATTAATGGATCTTAGATGATAACCAAGTAGGGCCCACTACCTTAATCTCTTTATCAGCCCAACTTGGGAGGAATAAAATTAACGCCTTTGTTCAAGGCGCTTTCATGTTAATTCACGCCTAGCTTACAGTCGTTTCTTTAATAAATAACGCCTCTAGGAAGGGCGTGTTTTCAACAAAAATTCAAAAATATTTTCACAGTAACGCCGTCTCCGAGGGCGTCTTTTACGAGAGTAACGACCTAATCTAAGGCGTGTTTTTCAGAAAATTCCCCCAAAAAATATATATACTGAAAAGAACAAAAATAAATTCTTCATGTTGCATGAACTGCATTCTTGCCTGGACATCTTTCAATTATTGTTTACATATGTGTGATTGCATGAGGCATCTCCCAGTTTTGATTATTTCATTTTGCCTTATTTGACTAAAGGCTTGGCCCCTTGACCCATTATGAAGGTCAGAACATTTACACCCCTTGCTCACTGGGCAAGGGGCCAAGTCGAACAGATGAATTAACCTGTTGTTCATGTGAAAACCGCAGCTGCAGGTACAGGGCAAAGTAAAGCAAACACGAGGAACGTGGACAAACACAAGGCCGCAGCCTCACAAAACGCTCAGGTAACAAAAATATCAATCTCATATATATATATGTCATGTCAAAAAGCATGTACAGGTGTGAAGGTGGAGGAGTACAAGTACAAAGCTCTCAGCTCTCGCCTCCACTCTCCTCTGGTCTACTCTCTGCCTCACCCTCGGCATCCCGAGGCGTTGCTGGTGGAGGGGGCATGGAGCCCCGTGAAGCTGCTGGACACCGCGCCTGGTCTCCTGCCTCGCTCCGCGGTCGGAAGGAGGAACCCGCCACGTAAGAGGAACCACCAAGGCTGAACCCTGCAGCCCGCGCCCGCTCTCGGCCTCGCTGCAACCGCTCCTCGGACACCCGCAACCGCTCCTGGAAAAGGACCAACTGGGTCCTCGAGTCCGCCAGCTCACGCTCCCGTGCCGTCAACTGCTCCTGGAGCCGGGCACGCTCCGCCTGCTGCTCCTCCCGCTCACGAGCCCGCTCCTCGCGCTCCCGAGCACGCTCCCTCCTCTCGAGCTCTAGGGCAACTCGTAGCTCGACTACGTCCTGAGGCAGCTCACTGCGTCGCTGCAGGGTCTGCTGAAGCTCTACGATCTGCTGATCGCGGATCGACAACTCGGTACGTACCGCCTTCAGCTGAGCAGCCTACAAACAGGTAAACAAATCATCAGTTCCACAGTTCAATAATTCATGAGATAAAATAACAACATGTGACTGAAGGTAGATCACGCACCTGAGAGGTCGTCATGCGGAAGCCTTCATCCACACAGGTCATGGTCGCTCGGAGCTCCTCGGCCTGCAAAACAAATTTCATCGGTGCACAATTTATATCTAATCATTATTTGAATGAAGTTTCGAGTTCAGAATTTACCCGTGAAGCAAGGTCGCGCTCCGCCGCCTCGGCTCGCGCTATCGCACCGGCCAGCTGCTCCGTCAGTGCAGTCACCTCTGCACTAGGCCCCCTCGAGCTGGAGGCCTCCCCTGGATCCCTTCTCGCTGCTCCCTGCTGGGCACACTGCATTCATTAAAAACCGTCAGTGGATAATCATTAATTCAACAAAAAAAAAATTTCATTTGCATATAGGAATAATTTAAACACTCACCAGGGTCTCTAGGCCCGCCCGTGTGGCGGCTAGCTGGTCCTCCAGGCAGTGTAGGTGGGCCTGGGCATCTATCGCCGCTATGTCCCTCGCATCCTGCATCCATTGCATGTTAGTCGCATGATAGTCACATAAGCATTTGCATTCAATTTAGAAATAAGTGCATTCATACATACCCCTAAGACCCTCATCTGGGGTCGGCCGGCGTGAACCTCCCAGTAGCGCCGGAGGTACTCGGAGCTGTCAGTCACGTGGGAAATGACTCGGGTCCCGCCACGCTGCCAGTCAGCGTATTGCTCCTCGAATCGCACCCTCCAGTCGGTCGTCTTGGTGCGACCGCGGGTCTTCTTGCCAATCCCTCGAGGCTCTCCGACCTCGATCCACTCCTGGGGCAGGCCCAGGGTCCTCATCACCAACCGAAGCCGTAACGGCTCAATCTCGCTCAAGCAGTGTAGCCACAGCTCACGCCCAAAGCGAGGTCGCCCCGATACGACCCAAGGCTGGCCCTCATCTGTCATCCCCTCATATGGCCTCCACTGCACCTGCATTCATGAACACGCATCATTGTCATTTCATCATAATCAATTCAAATACAACAAAAAGAAATGCATATCATTCATTCATACATACCAGCGAGGGAGGGAAGTCGCAGAACTCTCTCCGTAAAACCCACAACTCGTAGTCGAGTGGGGCACCAAAGACGACGGGCAACCAGCGTCGCGCCAGAGGGAAGGATCCCTCAGCTCCTGGCCGTGGGTCAACGCGCCCCATCGGCATGTATAGGTGGCTCCACACTTGCACCCATGCATTGCATTAGTACTATATTCACATGCATCATAATAAAGGAAAAGATATAAAAATGAGAAATTGCATACATGAAGAAGAGGTGAGAAGCCACTGACGGTCGTCTCACGGCCTGTCCCCGTGGATAGATCGGCCATCAAATGCGCCAGCAGGGCCGCCCCCCAAGCATAAGTACCAACCGTCTCCAGATCCTCGAGGATGCCCAGGAAGCGGCAGTTGATAACGTCGGCTTTCGTCCCCAGCAGCAATCTACCGAGCAGCAGCAGCAGGAACCGCCTCAAGTCTCGGTCCGCTCTCTCATGGTCGGTCGGATCCTGGCAGCATGCCGCTCTCACCCCGTCGGTCAGTCGCTGTGCAAACTCACCTAGGGTCTCCCCCGACCTATGCCTGGCATCTCCTAGACCCATCGCTGTAGTCAGGTCCGTACGGAAAATGGTCCTACACTCGCTAGGTACTACATAAACCATATCAAGCCCTAGTAGCCTCTGGGCCATCTCCGTATAGTCCGAATAGGTGAGCCCACTCACGGCCTCACCATCTACCCGTAAACCTGTGATCCTGGCTACATCCTCCAAACTAGGAACCATATGCCCCCAGGGCATCAGAAAAGTCCGGCTAACCCTATCCCATCTCTCCCTCAGAACCTGGATCAGTGCTAGGTCAGGTCTAAAAGGCTCGATGGATAGAAAAGCCCCAAATCCCATGGCGTCTACCCTAACCCTCTGAAAGTCGGGGAGACCCTGGTATGCTGCCCAGACCATGACCCATGAGATACGGGTCCTCATCAGCCCCTGCATGCATTAAAAAAAGAATTATTTTGCTTAATTGTTTGAATATCCATGTGGAATTACATTTGGTTTGGCATGCTATTGAATTTTAGCGTTTTGGAATTCACGGCCACCCTCAGGTCGTTTCTTGATGAATTCACGCCCCTGTGGGGGGCATTTTTCTGAATGTACTTTAATGTAACGTCCTGGATAAGGGCATTTTTTTTATCTTTATCACGCCCCCGTGTTAGGTGTATTTTGGTGGCTGTTTTGCTATTTCTAAAACATATTTATAATCACGCCTCGGTGATGGGCGTTTCTTGTTGAGTTCACGCCCTGTGGTAGGGCATTTTCCTAAGGGGTTTTTTTTTTGAATCGTTAATGAACGAAGCGACGCCCTCTGGTTTGGGCGTCTCTTGTTGAATTAACGCCCTACTGGAGGGCGTGGATTTCTTAATTTAACAGAAAATCAATAGCTAACAGCATACGAAATAATTCATGAAAATATTTTTGGAAATTGTTTAATGAGCATGGAATTAATGAAAAATTATAAGTTTTAAGAAACGACATGTTGTAGGGCGTGTTTCATGAAGATTAATTAATAAAAGGAATTTACGCCCTGGGTTAGGGCGTTTCGTTTGTGAGTAACGCCCCCATGGGAGGCGTGTCTTTTCTGGATTGCAGGTTTCGTGCCCGAGGGCCATGGAAATCAGGAAAAAATAAAAACAAATTGAAGATAAAATAAAAAAAATGGGAATTGGGGAAGGGAACTTACCTTCTTGTGCTTCTGGGGTTGTGGTCGAGGTAGCGGCCGTCTGGGCCGCCGGAGTTGGCCCCGGGGAGCGACCGCCGCCGTGGGCGGTGGTCCTTCTTCTTCTCCATCTCCCTCTTCTTCATCTTCTTCTTCTCCGTTTCCACCTTCATCTCCTCTTCCTTCTCCTATTGCTTCGGCCTCGTCGCCGCCGGCCATCGCCGCCTCTTCTTCAAAAGCCACGACGGCGAGCTCCTCCACGGAGATTTCCTCCTCTTGGGCGTGGGAGGCGTCGAGGTCAACAACCTCTGGGGCGGCTACCCTCTGGCGTTTCTGTCCTCCACCGGCCATAGCTAGGGTTAGGGTAGAGGGGTTTGAGAGAATGAGGAAGAGAACGAGAGAGAGGCTTTGGAGAGAGGGGTTTTCGGTTAGGGTTTTCAGAGAAAAGGGCGAAATGAGAACGGAAGGAGGAAGGAAAAGGGGGCCTAATGGCTTTTGGGTTTCGAAACGAAGACACGCCTTTGAGAAAGGCGTTTATAACGGAATTCACGCCCATTCGCTGGGCGTTTTCTGAAATTTGACGACTACGATTAAGGCGTTAATTTATTTTGCATGGGGAATGATAACCGTCGTCAGACGCATTGAATGGGCGTTGATTGATGTGAGAGAAGTCATCATTGCTGTTTGAAGTAACGCCTCTGGTGAAGGCGTGTTATTCTTGAAACGTGACTAAGGCGGAGGCGTTATTTTTGATGAGTCAACGATTATATTCTTTTGGGTTTGAATCTATTCACGCCTTACTTGAGGTCGTTATTTAAAGTAACGCCCACTTCTGCAGGCGTCATTTGTTGATGATGGGCCGATTGAGACGCCTTGGGCCAAGGCGTGTGTTTTTGAATTCACGGCATTCTTGGAGGCGTTATTCACAACAGAAACACAGGCTTTGGAAGATTTCGAGCATAATCACAGTAACAGTGGACTCAATCAGAAAGCAATCTTCATTATTTTAGGAAGAAACTACCATGACTAATGAGCCACTTTGGGCCTTAATTTTCTCAATGAGATTACATAATTTTTCCATTGTTCCTTGTCTTCGTCCAAGTCTTCTACAGGTTGATGAAGTTTGCTTAGCCTCCATAGAGCTTGAATGGTGATAACCTCCTCACCATCTTCATTACTGCCTATGTCTCTTGATTTGATGGGAGGGAGATGGGAGATGTCTTCTAAGTGTTGCCTTGAAAGTCCAATTTGAGGAAGGCAACTGTGAGAGTTGTACAAAACGAAGTCCGAAGCGCCAATAAGACGAAGGTCTGTCCCGATGGAGAAGCGTGCACGAAGCTCCTGCATTTTGAATACACCCGGGGCACAAGTAAAAAGATTCTTTGGCATTACCTTTAAATGCTCCCTCCAATCCCCTCTCTTCTTGATTTGAGGAATCCGGTTGGTCACTCTATTGCTTATACCTAATGAGCCGGTTATATATGAGAGAGGGCTCTTTGAGAAAATTCTTGAGGGTTGTTGGGCTTCATGGCATGGATCGAATTTGACGTGTAGATCAACCCAACTTAAGAGTGCTAGCATGCACCCGTAGATGGGCCTTCCCATGGCCGCTGATGTAAGCCCGCTATAAAGATATGCTAGGATCGTCGGTCCAACTCTTTCTTCTTCCCATAAGCTCACCACTGCGCTCAATTGGGACTCCTCTAGAAAGTCCTCCGTGGATGGGAATAGGAGTGCTCCTGCCAAGCACACCACGAAGGCTTTGGTTACTCTTTCTATCTCCTCTTCCTCTTTAGCTTGACCCGCTCTCTTGTACACCCACGAGGCGAGCTTCAAGAGGTTAACTCCTTTAGTGACCTTGATTTGGTTCACTATATTTGGGCTAGGTATTAACGAGGTTAGCAACTCATGGGAGGAGATGGGCCTTGGCATGATGGCCATCTTTTCTTCTTCTCCGTGTTTCATCCTTTTCAAGCCTAGGATCATCTCTACTTCCTCCAGCAAGATGGTGGCCTCAAATGTAGAAAATAAGAAAGTATGGGTGGAAGGATGCCATGTTTCAATCATTGCTCCTATGGCAGCCCAATCTATGTGGATTTGATCATAATGTTTGGCATGAGTTATCAACCCCAAAAGATGCCATCTAGCTACATATACCCTCATATCTGAAGTGAACTTGGAGAGGATGAGGGGCAACCATTTGATTTGGACATATCTTCTAGCTCCTGGAAGGGTTGGGTAGTCTTGTGAGAAGAACAGAACACATGCAGTAATAAACATGAGCGTATGACGTGAGATGAGAGTTCGGCGGAAGGAATAAAGCAACTAGCAGAGGAATAGCTTACCTGGTTCAAAGCAATTTGGTTGCTTATGTGCCCTTGTATTTCAGTAATTCTGAGAGTAGAAATCTTAGGTTTCTTCACCATCCTGTCCATTGCTTGATTTTGCAGAAGAAGCTCGTACAGAGGCCTGCGGTTAAAGAAGAACAGAAGCAGAACAAAAGGCCTGCAGAGAAGAAGGAAACGAAGCAGTTCGGCTGCAGGGAAGTTCTGATGATTTGGTTAAGAAAGCCTTCCGTTTTATAAGGATTTGAAGAGTCCTAAAGAGTCCCGAAGATAGAAGTTTGAATAGGTTAAGGACTGTGTTCTCGATTTAGAAACGGAGGTTCGTGATGAATTAACGCCTTGTATAAGGGCGTCTCTTTTTGATTTGACGACCTTACCAATGGTCGTGTTTTATGTAACGCCCTTGATAAGGTCATGTTTCTTCTAAGCTTCTGCTATTGGTTACGCCTTTGAGTAGGGCGTGTCTTAAATATTAACGACCTATGGTCAGGCGTCTTTCATGCTTTTAACGCCCTATTCTTAGGCGTGTTTTATTGGCCTACGGATTTATTACCCTCTCCATGCTTTTGATGAACTTAAGTGCTATTATTTGGTGAAATTGTTTTAAGCACTTATGATCATATCATGTTCTGAATTGATGGATGAAGTCTAATAAGTCTTAAAATGCAGAAGTTTGCAGGATTCGAGGTGCTTGGATCGCTCATGGGAGTAACATCTTGTCACCTTGTATCTGTTTCTTGTAAGCATTGTTATTATAGGATATCTACGCTATTATAGTATGTCAAGGACCTTGTGGTTCTGATGAACCTGAAATTTGAGTTCCCCTTCATCAAAAACGATGACGATTTCAGGAGAGTTTTGATCACACGGATAGGCCGTTGAGTTGTTAAAAGTTTGGAACGATGGTCCCGCTTTCTGAGTTGATGCGCAGACAAACGGGCTTCGGCTTAGTGTTAGCTCAGAGATGTGGATTCTTGACCAGACCTAAACAGCTTAGCAATATTATCCTTGATTATTTTCTATTTTAGTTTGTTTTAATCTTTTTTCTTTTAGCCCAGCATGCATCATGTAGGACTTTGAGTTTCAGGCTGAAAATCTTCATATTATGGCAATAATGAAGTTCACTCGTTCTCGATTGAGATGACATGAGATATTCCACTTCAAATCAAGTACTTCGTTCTATTTGAAGCCGTTCAGGCTGATTCCTTGAAAGTGTCCCTTTTGTTGGATCTCTATCCCAATTCTCTTTACTTTTCTGCAAAATTTACCTTGGTTGCAGCACGTCCACGCTGGCTGGTAATCGCTCTCCAATGGTCTTTCCCTGTCGTGCCCACGCGCACACCCTTTATTTACTTAGTTTAAACTCCTTTCATCCAACAAATCGATGTTTCCTTGGAACCACTCAGAGTTGTTTCACTCAGAATCTTGGAAAGATTTCAAATGCTTAGTGTCTGAGGCGTGTCCCATCACACCTTGGCGTCTCCTTATCAGTTCATTCCACTTCATTTCCTTCATTTCACTTCATTCCATTTCAATCTCACTCCCTTGCAAAGCAGACGCCAAGGCGGGGCAGCTGTAGACACGCCAAAATTGACGTTTTGATGAGCAAATCTCATGTTATTATATAAACGCCCCAAGTGGACTTCAATATTCCTATAACATAAAGTTTTTCTATTTTTGTGAGTTTTCTGCATTTTTCCTGCATTTTTGTGATTCACGACCTAGCATAGGGCGTCACTTTCGAAAGTAACGACCTGTCATAGGGCGTTTTCAAAGAAAGGACGACCGTAGGTGAGGGCGTCAATTCCTGGTATTATCCGTTAATTTCTGGAAATATCTATTTTCAAAATAAAAGGGCATTTTGTGAGTAACGCCCTTCCTCAGGGCGTGTTTTGAAGAAACGCCGTTATCTCAGGCGTGTTCTCTCAGTTTTTAAAACAGAGGAAGTTTTATTTCTAAAATTAAATCCAGGAAGAAACGGCCTTTCCTAGGTCATGTTTCAAGAAACGTCCCTGTGCAGGTCGTCAATTCATAAATCGACGCCCTGACTTAAGGCGTGTTTCACTCCAGAGTCCTTCTTTTTTCCATCTTTCCCTCATAGTTCCCTGCTATCCTTGGACTCTTGCTCGATCTTAATCCTTCCTTGGATGCCTCATTACCCATTCTTATCACTTCCTTGTTTGATCACATCCGATTGAAGCTATAAAAGAAAACATCATTCGATCGTGAAAAAGGTTAAGATGTTAGGTATTGAACAGGCACGCTGGGCATTCAGAAAAAGGAAAAGGCATTCAAGGCGTTGAGCATTGGTTTTTCTTCATCCTTTCTGCATCCAATCAAACGCCTGCTTCCTCCTTCGAGCATTGGCTTTCTCCACCCTTCTGCATCCGTTCAGCATCTTCACGGTTGCCCCTTTACTCTCGTCAGGGAGAGCAGGGCGATATATTGTGCTTGTCTTTGTTCATCTCATTCTTAGCATATTATCATTGTCACCCTGTCGTTAGTTCTTTTATTGCATTAAGCATCATTTTATCATATCCTTTCCCTAGTTCTTTGCTAGGGGTTTAAAACAAAAAACAAAAAAAGAGGTGCGCACGTTGATGTCTTTTCGTCATTTTGTGTTAGTTGTGCATTGATACTATTGCACTTTGGCTGATCCCCCTTTCTTTTGTTTGTTTTTTTATTGTCTTTTTTTACAAGGTAATCAATCAAGAAAACCCACTTCATCGGCCGGCCGATTGGAGTTGGAGGAGGAAATCCACATCCATCCCGCATCCCACTCTTCACCAGGTACACGCGATCTCATTTTCTTCTTATTGAGGTAAACCCTCTGGCGATCACAACTCCCCTTTAGCACCTAGTGCTATTTTTTATCACATCTTATGCATCTTTTGTTGTGTTATTTATTTCTCATTCCCAAAAGTGAGGATTTTTAATCCGATCTACAGAGAGCACCGTCGAAGTGTAAGGACCAGAAGGGGAGATGAGTAAGTACAGCCAGGTGCTCGTCAGGAAACTCATCCTGGATCGAATCAGTGTGAGGGATTGGAGAGTGAGCAAGATGTTCAGCAATAGCGTATCCCTTGATCACTTTCTGAACGACGTAGGTGATATCAAATTGAGAAAGAAAGCTCTGCCAGCAAACTAATCTGCTAGAAAGGATGGGTTTTTCTAAGATGTAGCGAATCGGGTCCATTCTAGAGATCAACTTGACCTCATGGGCCAGGAAGTAGTGCATGAGTTTCTGAGCTATCCATACTAATGCTGCACAGGTCTTCTCCATGGCAGTATACCTAGATTCAGCAAGATTAAATAATCTAGAGAGATAGTATGCTGCCCTTTCCTTTCCCTCGTCATCCACTTGAGCCAGGATAGCTCCTAGGGAGTCATCAATAATAGAAATGGATAATATCAAAGGTTTCTCAGGGATAGGGGGTTGCAGAATCGGGGGATTAGATAGATAAACCTTAAGATCCTTGTAGGCCTTCTAAAATTGTTCATTCCATTCAAATTTAGCCCCCGCCTTCAACAGTTCATAGAATGGGCGGCATCTTTGTGAGTGTTGAGATATGAATCTTCGGATAAATTTCAAACGCCCAATCAATCCTCTAAGTTCTATGATGTTCTTAGGTGGTGGCATTTCCATAACGGCCTTTACTTTGTTCAAATCGATCTGAATCCCCCATTTACTAACTATGAACCCTAGCAACTTCTCTTATGTATCTCCAAACACACATTTCTTTGGATTCATTTTTAACTTGTACTCCCTAGCCCTTTGTAACACCTTAGCTAAAATGGCGGGGTGTTCTTCCTTAGACCTCGATTTCACCAGAATATCATCCACGTAGGCTCCCATATACACTTGCATCATGTCGTGGAAGATGGCCATCATTGCCTGCTGATACGTGGCACCTGCATTCTTCAGTCCGAATGGCATGACAACATAGCAGTATGTGCCCTAGGGCGTGGTGAACGAGATTTTCTCCTGGTCCTCGGGAGCAAGATGGATTTGGTTATATCCAGAATATCCATCCAGAAACGAGAGGGCTTCATACCCAATCGTGTTGTCTACCAACCTGTCAATGTGAGGAAGCGTGAAATCATCCTTCGGACATGCCTTATTTAAGTCCCTGAAATCAATACAAATCCGAATCTTTCCATCCTTTTTCATCACCGGGACTATATTGGCCACCCATTGTGGATATAATACGACTCTAATAAACTTGGCCTTGTGTAATTTATCAACCTCTTCTTTATTCTTAAGGCCATTTGAGGGTGGAATCTTCTTGATTTCTATTTGACGGGCGTTGCCCCGGGTTTAAGGATAAGTATGTGTTCAACCAGAGCGGGGTCAAGACCCGGCATGTCCTCATAGGACCAGGCAAAGGAATCGCTATACTCCCTCAAAACCTTGATTAGATCCTCTTCAACCTGAGGAGGGAGATTAGCGGAAATGATTATCGGCCTAGGGTCTTCTTCAGTTCCAAGATTAATTTCTTTCGTGGGTTCATCCACTGCCGACGATGGTTCATCTAACCTCTTCAAACCCTATGCGTACAGATCGGCAGCGTCATCCATGTCGCTATCCTCATCATCAGCTGGGTCCTTCTCATCTATGATTTCATAAACTCTTAATCCGTCATTGCTCCACACTCCGTCTACTTCCTCATCATCCTCTAGGACAATTGCGGTCGCTACAAATTCAGGACATTTGAGGAGGGCATGACACCTTTGGGCTAGATCTTGAAGAAACTTATCTAGATTGGATTTAGAATGACGCAGCACGGGGCGCGCCGTAGACGAGGATGGGCTAACAATACTAGAGGTAGACTCTACCCCAACTGACTCGACCAACCTAGGGGACTCTGCACACTATACATCTAACCTAGAAGACAAGAAATTTATAGGGAAAGAAGCAGGGACCTCATGCCCCTGGCAGGAAGACGGACAGAACATAGCATAATCCTCCATTTTAAAATTCACGTTTTTTTTTGGATATCGGAGGAAATCATGCAACAAGAGAGGTCGGAGGAGGAAGGAGGAGGAGGAAGTTGCATGGGAAATAGAGACGGGAAGAGAACATCGAAGAACGGATCAGACGAAGAAAACCACATTTCGAAAGATTGGTCGTGGGGGTCCACATGGTGGACAAATCAATGGGTGGGCACTGCCCACATGCACACAGAACAAACAAAATTTCAAGTGGCCTTTCCGTAAAGAACGGGTCGACCATGATTGGCGGTGAACGGGGAATAAATCCCAACTGCTGAAATAGGGAGGCAAGGCGGGAAGGATGCCAAGAAAAGGTAATAATGGAGCTCCCCACTTCCCGTGGCCTCCGGTAAACTGGCTCAACCGGAGAGTACTTCACTAGCTACATCTCCACTTTCTTCGGACAAACTTCTTCCTCGTGAAACATCTTCTCAAAACAATTGTAAAAATCTTCCATATCGTCCACTAGCCCCTTTAGTGGCGGCGGTGGGTCAGCAACAGCACAAGCGGCATCACGCTTATTATCAACACAGGACGGCCTCTTTAAGGTACCTAGCTGCAACGGGCCCTTCACGAAATGCTGACGGTAGTCCCACGTTAGCGGCCCAGAGTCTCCCAAAATTGACAATGCTGACTCCCGGTAGCCAAGGCCTCTTCGGCTCATCTTTCTGCCCCTAGGGACGGGCGTAGTCTGCCCCGGCAATTCCACGCCGAGGCCCATGCCCGGCTGATAGCCTAATTTCATGATCATCACCCCTTGGAATTTCTAATCTTGGACTTGATTTTGACATTAATTGGTGCAGTGGCGGGCTTGCGTGGCGCATATGCCCATGGGCAGTTCAAGTCCATTATTGATAAAACTGGCTTGTTGCTTGGCCATAGTGTAGGCAGAATTTTGTCAGCAATAGCATCAACTGTATGGATCATGGAAATGCTTTTCACTTTGACCACCCGCCCCTGAAATGGGAACTTGAGACATTGGTGGGTGGTCGAGGGCACTGCATTCAAGTTGTCGATCCATGGATGACCCAGAATAGCCTTAAACATTGGGTCTATGTTCAACACATAGAATTCCACGTCCATTTTCAATGGCCCTAGCTCGGCCTGAACTGTCACGACCCCATGGCAAGCTCTCATGGAGTTATCATATGCTGCAATTTTTGTCAGTGTCGGCCTTAGCATGTCTTCATAAATGTTGCAGGCACGCAATGTGCTCAAGACACAAACATTAATAGAAGCTCCCGTGTCCACTAGAGCTGAGTCAACGGCCACTTTGTTCAATGAAATCGAAATACATAATAACATCTGACGTGCCTCTGGTGGTGCTAGCTCTGACTCAAAAAAGGAAATAGATGGCCCCTTTGTTATAGTGGCCAACACCGACGGCAAACTGTCCACTGCTACGTCCTCGCTAACCATAACTTTCTGTAGAAAAGCCCTTAGGGCATCTTGGTGTAGCATGGACCTCTTGATTAACTCCAGGACTGAGATCTTGGCCGGTATCCGGTCAGAGTGCTGTAACAAATCATATCTAGTGCCCGGCAAGGGGTCAGTTTCTTCTGCTTCAATTGTTGAGGAAGGTATTGGGGGGTTGGGTGCAAGCGCACCAGTAGAGGGATAACTTCTATGAAATAAATGCCCACTCCGGAGGGCGAAGTTTCATGCCGGTACGGCATCAGATGGACTCCCGATCGGCCCAGTGGGGTGAGTAGAAGAGATAGAAATGGGGGTGAGGATGGCGGAAGCTGGTTTGATGGGCCCTGGTGGAGAGGTGATTGGCGAAGGGTTGAGTAGAGGGGTAACGCTGGAGGGTATGGCCGGTGATGGTGGAAGGATTGGCAGAATGGTGGGTAATGTGGTAGGTGCGATAGGTGACCTGGAGGGAATAGAGGGTGGAGCAGTGGTCAAGGCGGTGGGCCAGAGGATAGAGGGAATAGAGGGTGCGGGGGAATATGCGTGGTGGAAGGCCAGGAGATGAGCGGGAGTCTCATCGTCATAAGACCACCCAACATTGGCAGCTGGGTGGTGAACTGCATTTACATGGGCCGGTGCCGGCGGCTGCTGTTGCAGAGAGGGCGGATGGTCTGGCATGGGATTTTCATGAATCCCGAGTTCAAGTGGTTGTTGTTGCTGCTGAGGTTGAGGTTGGGGTTGCTGAAACTGTTGCTGCTGTGGCACCGCCTGCTGCAGCCTCGCCTGTCTTCTCTTCTCTTTGATCTCTTCTATCAACTTATGCATCTGGGCCCAGTCAATCCTTTCCCCTTCATGTAAATCATACACTAAATCTTGGAATTGAAAGCATCTGTCGATAGTGTGCCCGGGCTACCGATGATATATGCAATACAGAGATTGATCGGCGGTCGGATTCCAATTCTGACATTCCGGGGGGAGCTGTATGTCACCAGTGTACAGTAAAGCTGAGAATATGTCTGGCAATGTTTAAGGGAGCGGAGTATAATGGGCTCTTTTCAGACCCGGCCGAGCTGGTGCATAGCCAGCAGGGGGAGGAACGTTGTGGTATTGGGGTGGCTGCTGAGGTTGTTGTGGTGGTGGTGGTGGTTGTTATGGCTGTTGGGGGGCTGGAAAAGAGGGTCGGGGGGCTGGCGGAGCGGAGAACTGGGGGTTGCGTGGAGATTGCTGGAAATAGGGTGGGGCAGATTGGTTGGGGAACTGAACAGCCTGCACCTGCTAATTAGTCTAAACTCCCTCAGTAACAGGGCCCTGGGATTTTCGTGTGGTTTTGGACTTCTGGGCCTCAAATAGGGAATGGATAGGGGAGTCCTTGAACTGGGTTTGTATAAACCAGGCTCGACTATACAACTGGTGCATATTTGATATATCATTCATTGCCAGAATATTCCGGAACATAGGTGTAGCATTTGAAATTAAAAATTTCACTTTCCCTTCTTCCGAGATCTGCCCGGGCACACGTGAGGCCATCTGCCTCCATCTATCTGCATAAGTGGTAAAATCTTCATCTATCTTCATCTTCTCATATACTAGGTCAGTGAATGAATACTCTGGGCCTACCCGATCTTGAAATCTTTGTATGAACTTCTCCTTGACCACCATGAAACTTTCTGCCTCCTCCAACGGCAAAGTGTAGAACCATTCTAGTGCGACGCCGTCTAATGACCGGTAGAAGAGATACGCCATGAGATGATCGTCATGCTGGAACTGCGCCGATTCACGTAAAAACTCCATTACGTGAATGAACGGGTTGCCATTCCCATCGTACTTACGGTATGTAGGGAGCTCCGATTGAGGAGGAAAGCGAATGTCCCGGAAGTTAGGAATGAGGACATCAGCAAGAGACTGCGGGCCGACCCGCTTATTGAAGAGGTCAATTAGCTGATGCATGGCAGCCCATTTATTGAGAAGTTCCCATTCCCGGGAAGGAGGAGACAAAGTAGGAAGAACAGAACCAGTATATGGAGCTGATGGGTAAACGGATGAAGGGGGAAGCCCACAAGATGGATAATGGGCCAAGGAAGGGCCCATATCCGCATGAGCCAACTGGGCGGCCCCTGGTTGAAGATGAATATAGTAAGCCGAGGCCACAAGGGCCTGCGACGCTGGTGAGACAGAGGTATAAGGACCAGAATAAGAACTCAAGGGGATCTAGGTCTTCCCCTTGTCAGTAATATGGTGGGCAAAGCTAGAAGCTTGGCCCGCTTCCATACTAGGAAATAGGAGGGTCCGTGGATGAACAGGGGTGAGATCAATGGGTGTCGCAGAGGCAACCCCTAAACCAACAATCGGGGATGAAGTGGCGGCAGCAGACATGCTGTGAGAAGGATTTGAAGATAGGGCATCCGTCCCCTGCAGAGCTTGACGGAGGAGATTGAGCTGGGTGAGATCTAACTGGGCCATCATGTGAAGAATCTGATTGGCTGAGTTCTAAGAAGAGGAATCAGAAAGGGAGGGTTGAGCACCCTCAACGACAACGGTCGGAAGACGAGGGGCGGTCCCATCTCTTCCCTGCTCGTGCGTGACCCTAGGTGGGTCCTCCAGAAGTCCCTGAGGGAGAGAGTCCTCATGGGAGTGGGAGAAATTGTAAGAAGACATAGTGGGTGAAGAATCAAACAAAGGATTGAAGTAGGAAAAGAAATGAGAGCTGCCCCTAGGAGAAGATCCTGAGGCCGTGAAGCAACTCCACATACAACGCTCACTGGCACAAAAGAACAAACCTAATGAACTTCTAAAACAACCAAACTAATCAAATGCACATAGAAATAGAGGAGAGAAGAGGCAATCAAATGACCAACCAAGTTTAAATGATGCACGGCAATTTTTAGAAATTCTCCCTTTTAGAACCTTAGTGGATTAATCAAAATGACAATTCTCACAACCACAAGGTGCCTAACAAGGATGGAATGGGAGACTTGGTTGACTCTAAAGGGGACTCTCTCTCACGGATGAAATCCTAGACTGGTGTGGCAAGGTGCAACCCGCCCGGCGTCCGTGTGGGAATCCACAGATCACGGGGTCTTACGGAGGTCCCGAGTAAGGTCCCCTAGTCGGCTCCAAGGAATATGGAGACGAGAGGATCCCCTACAAAGGTAGGAATGCAACTAGTATGGAAAATATGAATGAATCCTATACGCACTGGGGTGCATGAAAAATCTAACCTAAATCTAACAAGCAATGATCAAACAAATATGACAATGATTATGCAAAATCAAACGACAATCTGGGCAGATCAGAATAGCACCAACCAAATATGAAATGATATGGAATAACAATCAAAGTGATAATCCCGGGTGCACTGTAGCAGACAAACACGGTCTGATGGGAGAACGCTCAGGGAAATAAACGGTCTTGGGGAGGACCGTGCAACAACAGGGAGTAGTAAAATAAGAGTAAAAACATTAAACTGAGATGAACTGAAATAATTGCGTACCTGAGGAGACTGGACGGTCTATCGACAGACCGTGCAAAAATGTGAAACGGCCCTAAACAGACCGCAAAGAGTTAGTAGAACCACAAGTGTATGCAGGAGAATAACATACCTAAGCCAGCAGATGAGCACGGCCTATTGGCAGACCGTGGAAACTGATGCACGGTCCGGAGAGGACCGCTAAAGCTATGACTGGGACTGAACGGTCTATCGTTCGACCGCGGGAATGACTGAACGGCTCTAAGGGAACCGCGCATGCTTCCGAGGATAGAAACCGGGGTGGACGAAATAGCAACCTGAAACCACTTTAAAAAAAAACCCTAACCAAGCACAGAACACAGGTCAGCAAAATGACAGCACGATGGGCAGTAGGTGTCCCACCGTGATCGCCAAAAAATGGGCTATTGACATGTTTTTTCCCCCCCTCTTTCTTTCTCTTACCTTCCTTCTCTAAATCAAAAATATAAAGACAAGCAAAATGAAGGGAAGAAAGATGGATAGGTGTGTGTGTGATCATGATCTTCACCAAGACACGAGTACTGGAGAATACTACGTACCTTGGAAAGGGAGAAAGCACTCGCCCACAAAATGCAGCGCTGCGGTGGTAAACGGTCTGGGATGAACCGCACAAGGAATGGCACGGCCGCTCGATAGACCGCTCACAGCGCTAAAGAAGGAAGCGGGACGAATACGGGTCTGGCGACAACACGGTTCGCAGGCGACCGCAGGATGGCGTTGCACGATCAAGTATGGGTCGTGTACTCTTCTAAGCGGATGAAGGAAGACCGTGTGATTCTGCCAAACTCCGAGATGTAGGACTTGATCCTCAACCCCTTCCGACTCGCCAGTGGGGATGGGCCTCGTGCTATGCTGATGCTGACCTGCAAAACAACGTAGACAACAAGAGAATGACACCCAATTTAGCCCTGGAATGTGTAGTAGCTATAAGAAAGAATGGAAAATTAACATAAGAGCATGGAAGGGGCCATACCTGGGGTGGTTTTTAAACCCCTATAGGGCGTCAAAACAATAGGAGTGTGTGAAGATGATGTGAAATAGTGCAAAAACGTGGAAGAAATGGTGAAGATGATCATGCAATGGATGAAAAGACAACTAAACACTTAAACTAAAACACCAAACAAAAGACTACTCCCTTGAACCGGAGGCTTGAAAGGATGCAGAAAGCCTCCCTCCCTGGCTACAGTTCGCTCAAGATTTCGACAGGGCTTCGCCGTCGACGTTCGATCTCTCCTTTTCAAGCTTGGACTAGGGGTTCTACTTATAGACCCTTGAAAGTCCAACCTCGAAATTGGATTTTCGAGTGGATATTAATCCTAGATTACAAAATAAAATTTGTAGATGATACCTCTATCTCCCACCCAAATCAAACGGCACCCCATTTGGTTAAGAAACCGCGGAGAAATGGGTGGAGGAAGTTAGAGGTTCAACCATGGTTAGAGAGAGAAAATCTCAATCAATCCACAGGTCTCGAACATGTACACAGTCTCACGATAGACTGCTCCATCAATTACACGGTCCATTGCTAGACCGTCCAACGCTGTCGGTGATAAATAAATAAATTAACCAATTATCAAATTATCCACCGAACTGACCGGCCACCACGACGTTGGACTCTTTAGGATAACACGGTCTACTGGTAAATCACTCAATGAATGGAACGGTCCAATGCTAGGCCGTTTAAAGCGTGTCGGTGATAAATCGAGAAAAATAGGATAAATACATAATTATCTGAGAAACTCACCAGCTTAGGACTCTGGGAATTGGATGCTCTACAGACAGGCCGTTTAATGGATGTAAACGGCTATCTTTAGACTGTGCAAAGGCTTGTCGGTGGAAATTCAGAAAATCAAATAAATATCCAATAAATCAGTAAACGGTTCCAAAGAAGACCACCCAATAACTGAATGGCCAGTCGTTAGACCGTGTAAAGCCTAGACGCTTGAAACTAAGAAAATGGGATAAATGAGTCCATTTAACCTAGAGATCAATCGAAGTCAAGGCCCATTAAGCCCGAATCTGAAGTCAGACTTAGCCAGGGAGGGAGGTACCCATAAAATAAGCCCACGACGTGCCTGAAAATAGCCCAATGAGTGATGGATAACTCGAGGCATCAACAATTGATGGTAAGAGGAATGACACAACTCATAGGCAAAAAACGGGTGTCAACAGCGACGTCAACTCCAAGTTGGGCGGCTCTCCAAGGCCCAAAAGAGTGGGCGACGACGACTTCATCTCATCGGCTATCTCCCCTCCCTAGTTTTTTACTTTTCAGTTTTAGTCATATTTTATTCCAACTGTTGTTCTTGTTAGTTTCTGGAACTTCTATGCATTGTAATCTTCTTTTTTGGAATATTAAGGAATGGTTAGTGTCATTGTTTCTCTAGATGCTTGGCTCTCTCCCTCTCTCTCTATTTCACTCCTTTATCCCCCCATGCTTCTTTAGATAGATTTTAATATTGCACTATTTTAGTTGTTTCCCATATAAAAAAATCCTTTTAACAACTTCATTTGCTTTTGTTAGAAATAAAAGAGAAATAAAATTTTCAATCTTAAGATCTAAACATCTCCGTGGATTCGACCCGTATTCATCACTATACTCTAAATCTTAATTTTATTGTGAGTACGGAATTTTTGAGATTGGTCGCCACGTGGTTTTTAATGATGAACTTCATGTGCCATCAAAGCCCGACGAGGAGTTCTTTACCTTTGCTGACCAATGGTGTTGCCTCGCCGTGCAAGTCCGGGGGTACATTCTGGAGCAAGAACAATACAAGATGTTGATTTCTAATGCAACGACCGAGTATCGGTTCATCTTAGCCCCAAATGACATTACCTCTTGGCAACATCTTTATAGTCGTGCCCGCTTTATTCACCAACAATTCCAAGGTTCCCTTGACCCTGAGTCTTCTCCACCTTCTACACCCATGTACACCTTGCCACCCACATATACCCCTCATGTGCCCTACACGTGTTAGCCTTCCGCCACTTATCCTTCCATGAGCCAACCTTCCGCTCCCTCTAATCCATGCGCCTCCACTTATCAACCCTCCACGAGTCGGCCTTCCACTCGCGCTTACTCACCCTCTATGAGTCCACCTTCCTCCATCCACAGTCAGCCCTTCGCTCCCGCATATCCGACCTCGCCTTCCCCTCCGGTCAAGGAAACACCAAACCCCGAGCAGGTGGATGTCGTCCACTACATACTTCCCCACTCTTCTCTGCATATGCCTTCGCCTAGTCCCTCCACTAGTCGCCACGCACCAATGCCTACACAACCTCCACAACCTTCTCCATTGCCTTCCCATACCCCTCGGCATCCACCTTGCCCGAAGCAGGCTCATCATCCTCCATTTTCGGAGTCTTTTACAAATGTTTTTAGAGCTTTGATGGCCACTCATGCATCACAGCTTCCTCCGGTTGTGCCTTGCCGACCCGCGGTCGAGAATATGCTCGAGTTTTGTGATTTTCATCGCCAGCAGGGGCATTTTGTTGATGATTGCCCCAAGTTTCGGGAGTTTGTTTATGACTTGGAAAATAAGAAAAGGATTGAATGGTCTACAATTCTCAAGATTGTGATTTATCTCCACAGCAAGCAATAGCAGTAGGCGCCACCCAGGCACCCGTCTCCATCACTACAAGGCCAGGGGTACCCCTGTGATTCTTCATCTGGCACTACGTCCGCTCCATCATCTACTCAATCACCCGTTCCCTCACCTAGGCCATCGCCTACCCCATCGTCTCCACGTATCCCATCTCCACATACCTTATTACCTTCTCTATCTCTTACGCCTTCTCCATTATCTCCACAAACCCAAGCCTTTCCTCAAGCCGGTACCTCCACTTCCTCCACTTTTTCCACCACTACTTCCATTCCCAACTCCGCCTGATGCGTCACTACAAGAAAACTGGCCTATAGCCACGAATTTTACCTACGCTTTCAAAAATGTAGGTATAAGCGACATATTCCGACGTTTTTAAATTAACGTTGGTAAATTTCCTACGTTTTATTATAACGTAGCTATATGGTCATTTTATTCTGATAGTTTTTTAATAAACGTAGGAAAAAGTAATCTATTCCTATGCTTTGTCAGTAAATGTGAGAGCAGGTCTTACATATTATTTCACTTTGTGTTAAAACGTAGGAATAAGTTGTTTCAAATAAAAAAAAAGAAAAATAAAAAATGTAGGCAGAGGGGATACCCCACGGGCGCCAAAGTTGGCGCCCGATGCTTTTCAATTATTCCCCCTTTTAACATACGTTCTTTTCGCATGACACCCATTCTCGACCTCCTCTTCTTCCTCACCTGGTGGCCGGCCATCAGCATCTTCCTCACCTGATAGTTGGAATCCCACCTCTTTGAGTTTGTGCCATCGTCTTCCTCTTCCTCCTCCCGTTCGCACTCTTCCTCTGTCCCCCTCCATCGATGGCAGGCGGCGACATGAGAGGGCGTGGCCCCGGTGACAATGGTGATGCCAGGGGGATGCGGCGTTGACGACGATGGTGGCGGCGGACGGTGGGCACGGGGGAGAGCAGGGGCGGTGATGGTAGGGCACGGGGGCAAGGTGAACGATGGTCGTGAAGGAGCGCAAAGCGGCTTCCTTTCTAGTACGGGCGAGTAGCGACTTCACCGGTGAAGGCGGGCAGCGACGGTCGCGGGCTGGGGGACGATCCGACAAGTGCAAAGTCCTCTCCAGCATCACCTTCGTCTTCCTCCTCCTCCCCGTCTTTGTCTTCTTCCAGATTCCAGATTCTTCCAGTCGATCGAAACACCAGTCGGACCTCGGCCGGCAGCGTGGCGGCGGAGGCGAAGCCCCAAGAGCTAGCATGATGGTGGGGTCATCGTCCTCCGTCTCTTCCCTAACCTCATTTGATGCCTCATCATAGGATGCTGTCGCCGCCGTGAAGGGCCCCGTCGTCAAGTTCCTCTGCAGCTACGACGGGAAGATCCTCCCCCGCCACCATGACGGGAGGCTCCGTTATGTCGGCGGCGACACTCGGGTGGCCACCGTCAACCGCGCCGTGCCCTTCTTAGGTCCGTCCTTCCATTTCTTCTATTCATCCTTGTGTTTAATTCAATTTGATTGTGCAGACTTGTTGGCCTTTCGTGAGTTAATTCGTATGGATTTTCTTTTGGGTTTGATGTTGATGGGGGTATTAGGGAAGCTTTTATTAGTGTTTTGTTTAATTCAGGTTGATTGAATCATTAAATTGCTCGTGATGTGTGTCGGGATCGGTTGTCGTTGGTGTTGTTTTCATCGAATTTTTGGGTTTTGTGTTGATTTGTGCTTTTGATCTTGTGAGTAATGCATGTTGTGGGGTTTTGTTTGTTGATGGAGCAGAGCTTGCGGCGAAGATGGCGGAGCTCTGCGGGTTGGGGGTTTCGGTGAGCATCCGGTGCCAGCTCCCAACATCCGGTGAGCATCCTGTGAGCATCCGGTGCTTTTGCTTGTGTGAGTGAACCTTCTTCTAATTCCTTTTATCTTTTTTCTGGTTATTCCTTTAAAAGATGTTTAGGAGAAGATACAAATTGATATGCCACTTACATTCTTCTGTAGAGAGCATATGGGGCAACCATGCTATTGGCATATCAGAGTATTGGGGTTGTGTACAGTGACCTGAGCATTTAGTCTATCTATGTCTTCAAGAAGACATTCTCAGGAAAATTGAGACTTCATGAGGATGATGATGAGATATCCAGTATACTTTCAATAGTTTTCGGGGCATTGACGCTTATCCCTTTAGGCAAGTACATCATCTTTGTTTTAGGCGCCGACGATGATGGCGAAAGTGCCCCCACAAACCTTTTAAAGCATAAGGCATTTTCTCTTCCTGAATGTCTCCTTGTCTTTTCATCTTTCTATCTCAAGTTTCGGGGTTAGATTTTTTGATGTGTTTATTGTTGTCCATTCTTTTCTAGGTGGAACCTTTACTCTTTATTCATTGATGTCTAGTCACTCTAAGATGGCCCTTATTGACACTTCCCATGCTACTCATGAACACTTATCTATCCTGAAGTCAGAAAATCCTTACAAAGAAATAAGAGCAAGTCTTCTGATTAAAGAATTCTTCAAGAGCTGCAGAATTCTTGTATTTAACTACTACTTGTGGTGCTTAAGGCGACTGGTATGATGGTTGGTGATGGTGTCCTGACTCCCACTATGTCAGCTAATGTTACCACCTATTGCCTTAGGCCAATTTTTGATGTTCTGAAAACATAACAAAATCGATCTCCTGGGATGCAGAGATTTCAGATCTTAGATTTAAGAGATAGCAGATAAATTGGATTGGATTATTGGAGAATCCAACCTCATTTGCATTCCAAGTGATAATGGAGATCCCTCTCCCTTAACTAATGCAACAAAAAGCTAGAAATGTCTTCTTGCATCTCTCTCTCTCTCTCAATGCTTCCCTATTTCACACTTTTGACTACATATCTTTTTTATCAGAGAGGTCACATCATTTAACAGTGAAAGAAAAGTCAATGTCCACTGCAACATGATAAGTAGTACTCCACATTGAAGGACACAATATGATAGCTGATAGAAGAATACGCTGATCTATTCATTTATGAAAACTATCAGGAGATATTGGTTCTAAAATCTAAAGTCTAGGAAATTGGCTCTTGGAAAAGCAGGCTATGTTGAACACCTTTTTTTCTTCCTTTTGATAATTTAAGTGGAGCCAACATATTCTGTAAGAAATCGCATGATGTGCTAAATAGAGCACCAGAATAATCTCATATTGAAATTAAACTTCTAGATAATAATTTGCATCTTTTATTCCCTTTATGGCGTTTCCTTTCTTTGCAGTTATCCTTTGTTCCATCCAAAGAAAATATATGTTCAATGATTTCTGGTTTTTCTCTCTCCTAAACCCCCCTTTTCTGCTATCCATTGTGTACTTCTTTCATGCCCCTTCATGTCATTTGATGTTATTGCTTGGAATGGTTTGGTAGCTTCTTTGATTTGCCTGGTATGCCTTTGTAGTTGCTAGTAATCAATCATTAGTGAAAGGTAGGTTGTCCCCTATTAGAGGCTCCTATGCCTCCAGTGTCTTAGAAGTGACATTGAAGCAGGCTGCCATGAAGACTTTTTAAAGCTTTGTGGGATTGATTGACCTTTTAAGCCACACCTAGACTGACCTTTTAAGCCACACTTGGACTGACTGACTTAAGTAGTGTTTTCAACTATTTTTAACTAAAAATGATCATATTACATTGAAATTTTAGCCACCTCGAAATCCAGAGGATCACAAGCGGATGATGATGTAAGAACTCCAGCTTCAGGTGACGTCGGGAACTTGTCAGTCTGTGGCTCCTATGAGTGGCATGAGTGCCCCATTTTCCAGTCAAGGTGCCCCTCCCTTACCAATTCAGACATTTTCTGCACAACAGCATCAGCAGCCTCATCAGATGTCACAACAGTCACACTTGTTTGGAAGTTCTCACCACCCTCAAATTCAAGTCACCAACCATATGAGCCCTCAGTAGCAAGCATATGCAATGTGCCTTGCTAAAGAGAGGCATCTACAACAATAGTGGCTTTTGCATCAAAAACAGCAATTTTCTGCTTCCAATGATATAACTCCTTCGCAAAACAGTTCACAGATCTCACAACAGTCTCAGTCTTCTGTAGTGACATCCATTTCGTCATCGCAGACCCATCATAAGTAGCAAAATATACCTCGAAACCCACTTCCTAGTGGTGGCATGCCGAATCAGATGATAAATCAAAGAGAATGGAAACAGCTTCACCAACAGCAACAACGGTAGTAGCCGCAATAGCAAGGTAATCTTTCAAAAGGATTGGGCGGAGGGAACATGATGTATCAGAATGAAAGGTGGAGGAAAATGAATATTGAATCCTTGTGAGATGGGTTGATCTTTGAGGAGATTATACTAATGAGTGCATCCTTGACTTTTATGGAGACTATGTAAAGGGACAAGGATGGAGTCAATAAAATGTAGCAGCTGGTATGGCCTAGATTTTCTTAAGAGAGGGGGCTTCTGATCTCTAGAGAACCTTTGATGATTTGAAAAGGGTTCTCTTTTTTGGGGGTACAGAGTGATGGCTCTTCTGTGTATGTTCAAAATTGGAAATTCAGTGAACTGGCCAAAATGGTATAACTGTTTCCATGTTGCATAGTTATCAAGGGTGGCTTACTTATAACATGTTAAAAATCAATTACCTTTTCATTTTGGATTATGAAATTTCTTATTTTCTAGCTTACATTTCTGGATATGTAGAGAGTATATGAACACATGCTAAACCAAAAATTCACCAGCTTTGTGGGGTCTTCCATTCCAAAGGAGAAGAGGAAGACAACAAGAAACTTAAGGCAATGAGACAAATATCTGAAATTAGGCACATGGACTTTTTGTCATTCTCTGGTTGACACCCTCAAATTCTTTAGTGAATGCTACATGGTCTTTTTGTCATTCTCATAGTTAGATAGTCTCTAGGTTTCATTTCAAACTAAACATTGCTTATTTCATCTGCTGTGGCTTTGAACTGTATCTTGCATTGAAAATTTGAGATGTAAGATTTCAATATCAACATAAATTTCTTTAAAAGTCCATATTTGTCCTCTTGTAATGTTTTTAATATATCTTATTCTTGTTGCTTTAACTGACCCATGCAGACATATCATGATACTAGTGAGGGGAGGAAGGTATGCAACTACTACAACTCGTTCATGATTCTTGCAACTCTCATAATTGACCCAATCACTGGACCAAAGATGTATGCATGGAATGGCATGGTACAATCAGATCATCTATTATTGGTACTTTCTACATATCCTTACCATTCTACATATTAAGTTTGCAACGATAACTAGCATTTCGTGTGGGCCTAGTGCTTTTCTCAGTGTTTGTTTATTTTTTTAGGGCATGTTTCTCATTTTCTTTGCCCTATTCTTGAAAGGTTTAAATGTTGTATGGGCTACTGTCTCTCTGGATCTGTCCGGGGTCTTGTTTGCAATCAATTTTGTACATTCTCTAGTAATTTATAGACTCTGTGACGGCGGAAGATCATGGCACTTGGATGCACTTCGATGATGATATTAAAACTTGCTCGTTCTGTAAAAATGTCGTGTCAACAAACTCTAATTTCTTAAAAGAAGTGCTTGGTACTATGTTGCCTAATAGAACTTTCCAAGTTGTCATCTTCAATCTTCTTGAAACAAAAAGTTGCATCTTCCCAAAGTTAAAGAACATCATGTGGGGTTAAATAAAATCATTTTTATAGGCAATGGGTTTGTTAAAGACGACCGAGGAAGACTTGTATCTTATTTTGGCATGTCCGTGTTATTAGAGAGCGAATTTCTGGTATCTCCCATGGATTTGCATTTATTGATTTTCCTTCTGTGGTGCATATTAAATTTATGACTTGCTTTCAAAAGCCCCCCTCCTTTTTTTTCTCCTTTATCTCTTTGTTAAGATATGCATATGATGTATAGGAAGTGTAGACACGCCAAAATTGACGTTTTGTTGATCAAATCTCATGTTATTATGTAAACGCCCCAAGTGGACTTCAATATTCCTATAATATAAAGTTTTTCTATTTTTCATGAGTTTTCTGCATTTTTTCTGCATTTTCGTGAAACACGACTTGACTAAGGGCGTTACTTTCTAAAGTAACGACCTGTCATAGGGCGTTTTAAAAGAAAGGACGACCGTAGGTGAGGGCATCAATTCCTGGTATTATCCGTTAATTTCTGGAATTATCTACTTTCAAAATAAAAGGCATTTTCTGAGTAACGCCATTCCTCAGGGCGTGTTTTGAAGAAACGCCGTTTTCTCAGGCGTGTTCTCTCAGTTTTTAAACAGAGGAAGTTTTATTTCTAAAATTAAACCCAGGAAGAAACGGCCTTTCCTAGGTCGTGTTTCAAGAAACGCCTCTGTGCAGGTCGTCAATTCATAAAAAGACGCCCTGTCTCAAGGCGTGTTTTCACTCCAGAGTCCTTTTTTTCATCTTTCCCTTACAGTTCCCTACCATCCTTTGGACTCTTGCCCGATCTTAATCCTTCTTTGGATGCCTCATTACCCATTCTTATCATTTCCTTGTTTGATCACATCCGATTGAAGCTATAAAAGAAAACATCATTCGCTCGTAAAAGAGGTTAAGAATTTAAGTATTCAATAGGCACCCTGAGCATTTAGAGGTTAAGAAGTTAGTTATTGAACAAGCACGCAGGGCTTCCTCCTTTGGCTTTTCTTCATCCTGCTGCATCCGTTCCGCGTCTTCCCGGTTGCACCTTTACTCTCGTCAGGGAGAGCAGGGCTACATATTGTGCTTGTTTTGTTCATTTCATTCTCATCACATTATCATCACTGTGGTCTCTTGTCGTTAGTTCTTTTACTGCATTTAGCATATTATCTCCTTCCCTAGTTCTCTGCTAGGGGTTTTAAAAAAAAAAAAAAGAGGTGCGCATGTTGACGTCGTTTCATCATTTTATGTTGGTTTTTGGAACGATACTACTGCACTTTGGCTGATCCCCTCTCTTTTGCTTGTTTTTCATTGTCTTTTTTTACAAGGTAATCAATCAAGAAAACCCACTTCATCGGCCGGCCGATTGGAGTTGGAGGAGGAAATCCACATTTATCCCGCATCCCACTCTTCACCAGGTACACACGATCTCATTTTCTTCTTATTGAGGGAAACCCTCTGGCGATCACAACCCCCTTTAGCACCTCGTGCTATATTCTTTATCACATCTTATACATGTTGTCATCATTGTTATTTATTTTTCACTCCCAAAAGTGAGGATTTTTAATCCGATCTACAAATTGGCGATCACGGTGGGACATCCACTGTTTTCTTTATTGATTACCATCTCCATTGGCACCCTCGTGTGCCCTTTCCCTTTGACACCCTCGTGTGTCCTTTCCCCTTAGGCACCCTCGCGTGCCCTTTCCCCTCGGTACCCTCGGTACCCTTTCCCTTGTGCCCCTCGGGCACCCTCCATTGTGCACCCTGCACACTCCCCGGATCAGTCAATTGCTACTTATTAACGCCTTCAACAAGGGCATCTTTTGATTTAACGCCCCTCACATGGACGTGTTTTGATTAATTAACGCCCCCCTCCAGGGCGTGTGTTTATTGCATCTGCTTGCCTTATCTTTGCTATTTTCTCGTCTGCTATTTAGCGCCCCTTACAGGGACGTGTTTCATTGATTAACGCCCATCTCCAGGGCGTCTGTTTCTATAACTGCTGCTTGCTACATGCTTATTATACTGTCTGTGGAATAACGCCCCTCTTCGAGGCGTTTCATTTCTTATCAACGCCTGTCATTAGGGCGTTTCTCTTTATCATAACTGTTGTTTGCTGCAACCTTATCATATTGCCCGTGAATTAACGCCCCTCCCTGAGGCGTTTCATTTATTATCAGCGCCTACCATCAGGGCGTTTCTCTGAGTTTTGACGCCCTTTACCATAGGCGTCCTTTCTTTAGAACGCCTTAGCTCAAGGCGTGTTTTTCCTACCGGCTGTGAGCCCCTCACAGAATTTACGACAGCCACGCTGCCGTGTTTTAATTTGGTCACGACCTACCGCAGGGCGTGTCTTTCCTCTTGCTGTGAACACGACCTTTCCAAAGGCGTGTCTTTACTGTTCTTTTCACAGATTGGCTATTATTCATTGCTGGGCATTTGTCTTGATATTACATTGCGGCTTGGATTGTCTTGATTTGTTGGCTTGGTTGAGAGACCTCCTCTCTCTATCCTAGGATCCACACACCCTTCTTGGAATCGGGACGACCCTCCATTGAGCATTCCGTCTCTTTGGACCGGAAATCCCTTTTCCAAGACCTCCGTAAGTCCCTGCACCCGTGGATTCCCTCACGGACACCGGGCTAGTTGTACCCTCGAAGTACCTGGAGTTTAGAGAACCTATACGTTGTTAAAAGAGAGAAGAACTTAGTTGACCCGGAGGTTACACTCGGATCAAACTAGGTCTCATTGGGCAAAAGAGTGAACTTTCACAAATAATCCACCCTAAATTCAAACATCAAACATTAAAATCTTGCGTTTCTTGCCAACCTTGTTTGCATAAACATAGTTGGGTGATTTGATTGCTTTGTTTGGATTGAATATTTTGTGATAGTTCCTTCATTAAACATCCTCTCTCTTAAGAATGAAACTCCGTTCAGGTAAAACCGTCAACATGTCAGGCAACGGGTACTCTTATGATGATGAGAATGAGAACATATTTGGTCAATATGAGGACCCTCTCCAGGATTCTGTTTATTATGAGGGGAACTACCTTCCTCCTCACCCCCATTACTCACAAGTCCATGTGGTCGATACCACCATCCATGAGGCGGACCCTTCGTCTCAAGTTCCATCTTCCAACACTTCGGGGAACCCTTCCCCATCCATCAACGTCACAGACTTGATCCAAGCTCTCTCCCAGTTGGATGACTCCCAGCGGCAAGCCATTCAGGCCGCTTTAAAGGGGAAATTTGTCCTTTCATCTTCCTCTAATCCCCCTCCGGCCGTGAGTGGCCATCAGATTGCTAATGACCAGGCGGTCTTGCATCCCCCTTCCTCTCGTCCACAAATGCCTACTGCGGCCATGCCGGCCCAGCAGGCGAGCTATTCGGCGATTAGGCATCAATCCTTCCAACCTCCTCGGATTCTACGAACGCCTATATCGCATTCTTTTATTCAGAATCAGGCCCCAGTCGAGCCCGATACCAACACTCTCTTGCTTCAGAAGCTGGCCAGCATGGAGGAGCAGCTCAAGAAGGTTACAGCAACTAAGAATGCTCCGGAAATTTCTCTTCCTACGTTGCCAGTGTTCCATTTACCACCTTCTGAAATGCCGAATTTCCGGCGATATAATGGAACAGGCAACCCATTCATTCATTTAAAGGATTTCCGATATGAGACTTCTTTCTGGCAAGACAATAAGGCCTCCCTGGCCTATTTATTCAGGAGATCTCTTGAGGGGCCAGCCCTCGAATGGTTCTATTCCCTGGAGCCAGCTGATGCTGGTGATTTTGATGTTATCCAAAGGAAATTCTTGCAAAAGTACAGAGACCGGGTAGGACCGTCCCTTTCTGTTACAGATCTGGTCGCTGAGAGAATGAAGCCCGAGGAAGACTTCATTGTATTTGCTGACAGGTGGCGGTCTATGGCCGAGAAATTGAAGGACACATTGTCGGAACAAGAGCAAGTAAAAATGGTCATTTCTAATGCAACTCCTCAATTCCGGCACATTTTGGCCATGAATCGGCTGACAACTATGGAAGAGCTCTATGAAAGAGCTCGTTATATACAAACACAAATGAAGGATTCACCCATCATGGGCATGTTTGAGCCGAAGCCTCGGCTGTTTAAAAAGAATACAAATGTCAACAGCGGGCCCACAACTGAGGGCACTGTCACAAACGAGCAGGTTGGCGTAGTTGGCCACCCCCACCACCAGTCAAACCCACGACCTCCGCCACCTCCACAGCAAAACCCCGATTTTACCTCCGCTCCACAACGCCACTTCACACCCCAACCTTCTTTTGCTCCATCACCGAGTCAAGCGCCTCGCACCGACCCTCCAGCACCACCACAATACCATCAGGTCCCCCCACCTTCCAACTATGGCCAACAACAACGGAGACCACCGCTTGGCCCCAAGAGGGCCCATTATCCGCCACTCCCAGAGAGTCTCCCTGACATTTTTAATGCTTTGATGGCCGCCAACCTGCTCGTCCTACCAAAAGAAAGAACGGTGTGGCCCGACAATGTTGACACATCCCGTTACTGTGCATTTCACCGCGCCCCTGGTCACAACCTTGATCGTTGTTTCCATTTCAGAGATCATATTTATGATTTGAATGACCAGGGTGGCATTAATTGGGATGAAATGAGGCAAGTCATCGCCACCATGAAAGAGAGAAGGCCGCATCGGCAACAGCAAAATCAGCAACAACAGCAGCCAGCTCCGCAGCAAGTTCAGCCACAGCAAGCTCCAGCACCCCAGCAGGATATGGGGATTGTCCGTAATCCATTGCCGGAGCACGCTCCTAATCAACACGTGAACCCTGTCACGTCTCTCTACGAGGTGGAGAGAGGACAGGGATGGCACGAAGAAAACGCCTCTGTCGGGGCATTCCACCATGATCCAACCCAAAATCAAACTCCGCGCCTTTTGCGCGTTCCTCCTTCTCCTTCTAGTCTCCTATCGGGACGTTCTCTTTTACGCCCCGTCAACCCATCTACCACCACCAATTCCACGGCCTTGCCGGCTCGCTCTCTTCTTAACCGCTTACCACCACAGCAACCTACCATTCCACCTTCCACCACCAATCCTACATCCGCGCCCTCCAGGCCACTCCTACTCCGCTCACCGCCAGCACCCGCTATCCCCTCTACCACTCCTACACCGGCAAGAGTTCCTCCACCATCAGTACAACCACCTTTTGTGCCACGATCTCTCCTTATTCCACCACCTGCCAATACCCCTCGCATTCGGATATCCCTCTCTTCTCCCACGCCTCCTGCGAGGGCACCTTCTTCAAATACTCCCCCCATGCCTCCCGCGGGGGCATCTTTATTAAACACCACTACTACGCCTCCTACGGGGGCGCACCTTTCATTGAATTCCCCTTTGGTATCCCCTAGCAAGATCTCTGTTACCAACATTCCTTCTTCTTCTTCCAACCCTCCTCCTAATATTGCCCCGACAGAGGCGCGTCAAGGCGTAGCGCCGCTCCGTAGTGGACGGATGTTCCACCGTATTTTCCCACAGAGAGAGCTAGAGCCCGTGCAGGGGCCACAAGAGCAAGAACAGGAACAAGATTCAGTGCCGGGAACTCAGTATGATCTGTTAAAGCACTTGGATCGCACTCCAGCCAGAATCTCCATCCTTGAATTAATCAAGAGGTCCACCACTCATCAGCTGGCCCTGAAGGAATACCTGCAGAAGGTCATGGTCAATGAGGACCTTCCGGTTGAACAGATAATTACAGTCTTGACCCCTGCCAGCAGTCAGCCGGCAATCACATTCCATGAACATGAGTTAGCACCTCTACCGGCAAGAAAATATGCCCTATGTATCACGGTTGATATCAACAAGGTGGCCGTTAAGCAGTGTTTGGTAGACACCGGTGCATCTATCAATGTGTTGCCTCCGAGCACTCTGAAGTTATGCGGTATCCCTGAGAGCCAGATTCGGCCATCTACCATTACTGTCACAGCATATGACAATACAAAGAAACCCCCTCTGGGTATGATTACTCTCAAAGTCAGCTTGGGTCCAGCCACCATTACGGCAGATTTTCATATCCTGGATATGGACCCGACCTTTAATGGCATCCTGGGTCGCCCTTATATTCAGCAACTTGATGCAGTGCCCTCTACAAACCATCAGTGCCTTAAGTTTCCGCACAAGGGCCGCATTATTAAGGTGACCAGCGTGCCAATCTTGCCAGAGGAGGACATTCATGTAGCTTCATCAGTTCCTTCTATATGGCCAGCCAACAAGCCGTTATTATCTGTACTGGACATTCCCCACTCTCAGCCGATGCTATCTGAGACTGTTACAACAGTTGCTATGACACCCCTGCCTTCCAAGGGGAAGAAGAAAAAGAAAAATATGATGAATACCCCCGGCTGGAACATTCTGATAAGAATGGGATATCAAGATGGCAAGGGCCTGGGCGCCAAACTCCAGGGCAAGATTAGGCCCATTAAGCCTCAAAAGGTGGTTGCACGAGGCGGCTTAGGCTACAAAGCACCGGGCAAGAATGAAGGAGAGCCGTGGGCTGTTATGACGTCCACCTTCAAGCCAGATCGCCAGCCGCTCACCTGGACTTTAAAGACACATTTTGTCACCGGTGGCGTTCAGAACAATGAACAGACTACCGTCATTACTTCATTGCTTGATTGTCAGGATGTGCACGCTAGACAGTTTGCTCGGCACATTGCCCCACTGGCCACTTATAAAGCCCTGGAGTCGTTAAGGCCAGATAAAAGAAGAAAAATGGGTGATCCGGAATGTGACTGGTACAGGTGGTTTGACATGAATGACATCACAATCTCCCTAAGCCGCCTGTTCATGCCGACAGATCCGGAATGGCCGCCGTTGATTCAAGAACTGATTGAAATGCCTGCCGCAATCACAGATAAAAGGCAGATGTTAAGTGACTACACAGATACAGGGGAGCCAGATGTCCCCTTTGAAGAAGGATTTTCCGTGGATAGGCTGTGGGCCGGCCTTTTCTCCCTCACTTCTGTGCATCCGTTGGTGTTGGCTTCTCTCTATTCCCGTTGGTTTGGTCACGTGCCGCGACCACCACCGATTACTATCAACTTGTCTCCCGATTCAATTCAGATTTCCCTCCCGATTGCTCCTTCGCTCCTCGAGCGATTTGCTGAAAACTCCATCTCGCCCCCGCGTGGGCCATCTTTGATTAAATCTTTCTCCAAACTTGCAATCTCCACTCCACCTACTATTCTCCCTTCATATTGCTTTTTACTTAAAAAAGAAAATAAAAACAAAGGAAAACATGAAAACGAAAAAAAAAATGCCAAATCTCCAGTATTCCAATCCTCCATTTCTTTTGAGGAGACCTCCTATTTTTCTCCCGAGTGCCACCCAATCCAGGGGCCGCTCTCCCAAAATTCCTTGGTAAGTCTTTTCTCCCCCTCTGGTGAGGGGCCCTCCTCTGTATCACCTCCTGTACCCACTTTATCACCTCCTTCTTTCCCTTATAATCAAGCTAGTTGCTCTTCCTCCCTTTCTTCCTCTTCTTCTAATAAAATTCATGGGGTAGATTCACACAAGAAGGCCAGGGGTAAGCAGATTCCTCGCAGATTTTTGTTGGAATTGGCCATTAGATGCCAAGCTTGTTTAGCTCTCCCTGAGTTTGTGGAAGATCCAATTATCCTGCCAGAGTTAGAAATTGAGGATTCTATCGCTTCTAATGAGGGTTTGGGTGTCTATGAAATCATGAATGATGAAGACCCTATTGAAGAGGGGGATCAAGGTTATGAAGAATATGAGGACGAGGCTGATGCTTTTGCTAGTGGTATGAGAAGATTCGACGAACCATCAGCCTCCGTAGAAGAACCTACCAAAGAAATCAATTTGGGTACTGAGGAAGACCCTAGGATTGTCCTCATTAGCAAAAATTTGCCGCCCTCCGAAGAGGAGGCGCTCATTTTAGTTCTTCAAGAATACAAAGACACGTTCGCATGGAGTTATGAAGATATGCCTGGATTAGACCCTGCGCTTGTTGAACATCGCCTTACACTTAAACCGGGGTCTGTCCCGGTAAAACAACGGTTGAGGCGTTTCCACCCTAGCATGGCTTTGAAAATGAAAGAAGAGGTCGATAAACTCCACAAGGCTAGATTCGTTAGAGTCGTCCTTTATCCCAATTGGGTGGCTAACATTGTCCCGGTTATGAAGAAAGATGGAAAAGTTCAGATTTGCATAGATTTCCGGGACCTCAACCGGGCGTGTCCTAAGGATGACTTCCCCCTCCCTCATATTGATGTGTTGATTGATAACACGGCAGGATTTGAGACTCTTTCTTTCATGGATGGCTTTTCAGGCTATAATCAGATTCGCCTGGCCGAAGAAGATCAAGAGAAAACTTCATTCACTACACCATGGGGCACATATTGTTATGTGGTCATGCCCTTTGGACTTAAGAATGCTGGAGCCACTTATCAAAGGGCCATGATGGCAATTTTTCATGACATGATTCATATTTATATTGAGGTGTATGTGGATGACCTGGTTGTGAAATCAAGAACAAGGATTGAGCATCCTGGGGTTCTGGCTAAGGTTTTGCAGAGATCCCGAGAATTTCAATTAAAAATGAACCCCAAGAAGTGCGTATTTGGCGTTTCTTCAGGGAAGTTGCTTGGTTTCATTGTTAGCAAGAGGGGAATTGAAGTTGATCCCAACAAGGCAAAAGCCATTAGAGATATGCCTCCTCCCAAGAATTTGAAGGAAGTCCGAGGATTAATCGGGAGGTTGCAATTCATTCGCCGCTTCGTCTCCCAGCACTCGCAGAGGTGTAGGCCGTTCTACGAGCTTACTAAGCCGGGAGTCAAGTTTAATTGGGATGACAAATGTCAGGCAGCCTTTGACGGATTGAAGGACTATTTGGTCAATCCTCCTGTCCTGAGGCCGCCAATTCCAGGCAAGCCACTTATTCTCTATGTTTCGGTCCTGGATGACTCCGTAGGTGCTGTCTTAGCTCAAGTGGATGAGGAAGGTAAGGAGAGGGCAGCATACTACTTGTCTAAACTTCTTAACCCCTGTGAGCAGAGATACTCAGCCATGGAGAAGACTTGTGCAGCTTTGGTTTGGGTAGTTCAGAAGCTAAAACACTATTTCCTAGCTCACGAGGTTCACCTCATTGCTCGCATGAATCCAATCAAATTCCTCCTTGAAAAATCTGTCCTCACTGATCGATTGGCACGCTGGCAAAGCTTCCTTTCTCAATTTGACATCACTTACATTCAGCAAAAAGCTATCAAAGGTTATGCCATTGCCGAGCATCTTGCTCACCACCCTCTCCCCCGCTTTGATCCGGTCAATTCAGAGTTCCCAGATGAAGAATTAATGTCCATTAATCAACCCCCTGATCCTATGTGGACATTACATTTTGATGGAGCTCTTAATTCTCAAGGAAGAGGGATCGGCATGGTTCTTTTAACACCCGAAGGGGTCACCATTCCATTCGCAGCTCGGCTCACTTTTCCCGTCACCAATAACATAGCCGAGTATGAAGCTCTTTTGGCCGGTCTTAAAACCGCTCATCAATATGGTGTCACTCATTTGCGAATTGTCGGTGATAGTCAGCTTATTCTACGCCAAGTGTTGGTCAAGTGCCGCACCATCAATCCTAAGCTCAAGCCCTATCAGGAACTCGCTTCAGCTTACGCCAAACTCTTCACTAAATTGATTTTCGTTCATGTCCCGCGTAGCCAGAACATCTTGGCCGACGCACTTGCTTCTTTAGCTTCCGCTTTAGTCTTCCCTCCTGAGCGTGATTTTCATGTCCCCCTGATCCATCAGCGTGATACTCCAGCCATTAGGGATCGTGCTTTTCTCGATATTAGGGATCAGGTGCTTGAAAAGGTTAGACGGGAAGAAGCTCTTGAAGGCAAAGAGGTCATGTTATTGGATTGGCAAGAAGAGTTGGCTGATGAAGAAAAGCCTTGGTATTATGAGATTGCCAGATACTGTAAAGATCAGTCTTATCCCGAGGAAGCCACAACAGAAGAAAAGAAAGCAATTAGGAGAGTGGCTCAACGTTATACTTTGGTTGGAGGTGTGCTCTACAGAAGAGGGCTCACCGGTGTTTTATTGAGATGCCTCGATGATGATGAATCTTGGAAAGTTGTGGAAGAGGCGCATTCTGGTGTGTGTGGTGGTCATGTGAACAGGCAGATGCTAGCTAAGAAGATTCTTAGACTAGGTTTCTATTGGCCCACTCTAGAAGAGGATTGTTCTATCTATGTTCGAAGGTGTGTTAAGTGCCAACTGCACGTCGACAAGATTCATTCTCCTGCTTCTTCACTCCATCCTACGTCCTCCCCATGGCCTTTTTCCATGTGGGCTTTTGATATCATTGGACCCCTTGGCGATTCGAACCTCCTGACCAAGCAAAAATCATTCATTCTCACGGCAACGGAATACTTCACCAAGTGGGCGGAAGCAGAAGCTTACGTGGAAATTAAAACATCAACCGTCTGCAAATTTATCATGAAGAACATCATCACGAGGTTCGGCATCCCAAGCACCATCGTCACCGACAATGGGCCTCAATTTATCTCTCAAGATCTCAAGGATCTCTGCAACAGGTATAACATTGCATTGCATCATTCTTCTCCCTATTATCCGCAGGGCAATGGCCAAGCAGAGGCCACTAATAAAACCTTAATCAAGATTGTTAAGAAGACGTGCGAGGCTAATAAATTCTCGGACTGGCCAGACAAGCTGGTTGAGGCTCTTTGGGCCTACCGCACTTCTATTCGAACCCCCACTGGGCAAACTCCTTTTGCCCTTACTTATGGAATGGAGGCCGTAGTCCCTTATGAGATTCTTATCCCCTCTCTGCGAGTACAATTGGATGAGGAGCTCTCTATCGATGAACGTCGTGATTCACTCCTTGCCCAATTGGAACTCCTAGATGAGAAGCGTCTGGTCGCCGCTGAGCATGCGCGCGTTTATCAAAACAGGCTCTCACGTTTTTATCAAAAGAAGGTAATTGAGAGAAAATTTAAGGTCGGTGAAATGGTAATCAAAAGAATTTTTGTAAAACCCGGTGGCCCTCGTTCAAAGCTCCAACCAAACTGGGAAGGGCCGTTCGTCATAAAAGATGTTTATCCTGGCAATGCTTATAAACTGGTTAATGCTGAAGGAGAGGAATTAACTCACCCCTGGAACGGTTTGTATCTCAAGAAATATTACCCCTGAACAAAAATCCAAACAAAATTTCAAAACTTCATAAAAATCCAAAGAAAATAGAAATCTCCCGAATAAGCAAAAAAATCGAATATTTTTAAAATCAAAAACAAAAAAAAGAGAGTTTTCTTTCATGGTTCTCCTTTTTGGGCTGACATGACAGGCAAAGGTCCATGGTCCGAAAGGTCAAAATTCAAAATCCATTCATCATTCTTGCCAATTTAAAATGGGAGTTGACCCCGCACACACTACACACTTTACTCTTGAGCTCAAGCAGTGCAAAATCTGATGGAAAGTCGAAACCAGACTAAAGGTGAAAGATGATATCCATTCTTTTCTTATTCGGCCCACAAGGGAGGAAGGGAGGTCTCGAGGTAGACACGCCAAGCCTATCCGCCGCCCTAGTAGGAGGAAGTCAGGGCCCAAAAGGGAACAAATGCCACAAAAAACCCAAGTACAATTAGGTTGTTCATCAGTTCAAATCAATTCAATGCAAATCAATTCCAAATTGAAAGTCAAATGGTGAAAAGAAAAGCATGTCAAGAGGGCAAAGTCCCCGCAAGGAAAACCTTGGGCGTACGCATGCAATATGAAGAGGCAAAAGGCAACAAAGCGTCCCTACGCCAAAGACCGAACCCCAACAGGCATAGAGTAGGGGAGGTAGCTTTGCCTCAGGTATCTCTGAATCTTTTGTGGGCTTCCTTATACTTTCTTTTTTATTTTTGGAAAAGTCATGAACCAGCAGAATGGTCGAGACAAACTGAAGAGAATGCACTGTACGAAATCTTGTGTATAAGTTTAACCATATTCACGCCAATTCCCCTTTTAATTATTCAAGAAAGGTTAATGGATCTTAGATGATGACCGAGTAGGGCCCACCACCTTAATTTCTTTATCAGCTCAATTTGGGAGGAATAAAATTAACGCCTTTGTTCAAGGCGCTTTAATGTTAATTCACGCCTAGCTCTTAGTCGTTTCTTTAAAAATAACGCCTCTTGGAAGGTCGTGTTTTCAACAAAATTCAAAAATCTTTTCACAGTAACGCCGTATCCAAGGGCGTCTTTTACAAGAGTAACGACCTAATCTAAGGCGTGTTTTTCAGAAAATCCCTAAAAATATATATATATATACTGAAAAGAACAAAAAATAAATTCTTCATGTTGTATGAATTGAATTCTTGCCTGGACATCTTTTTATTGTTTGCATATGTGTGATTGCATGAGGCATTCCCCAGTTTTGATTATTTCATTTTGCCTTATTTTATTAAAAGGCTTGGCCCCTTGACCCATTACTAAGGTCAGAATATTGACACCCCTTGCTCATCGTGCAAGGGGCCAAGTCGAACAGATGAATTAACCTGTTTGTTCAAGAGAAAACCGCAGCCACAGATACAGGGCAAAGTAAAGCAAACACGAGGAACGTGGAAAGAAAAAAGTACACAAACACAAGTCCACAACCATACAAGTGCTCAGGTAACAAAAGCTCAAATCTTATATATATATATATCATCATGTCTATCATGTACAGGTGTGAAGGTGGAGGAGTACAAGTACAAAACTCTCAGCTCTCGCCTCCACCCTCCTCTACTCTCCTGCTCTCAACCTCCTCCTCACCGTCCCGAGCTGGCGCTGGTGGAGGAGGCATAGGCCCCCGCGAAGAAGCCGGAACCTGAACGTGTCCCCCTGCCTCGCTCCTCTCTAGGAGGGAAGAACCCGCCACGAAGGTGGAGCTGGTGAAGGAGTACCCCGCAGCCCGTGCTCGCTCACGGCCTCGCTGCAGCCGCTCCTCGGACACTCGCAGCCGCTCCTGGGAAAGGATCAACTGGGTCCTCGAGTCCGCCAGCTCACGCTCCCATGCCGCCAGCTGCTCCTGGAACCGGGCACGCTCCGCCTGGTGCTCCTCCCGCTCACGAGCCCGCTCCTCGTGCTCCCGAGCGCGCTCCCTCCTCTCCAGCTCCAGGGCAACTCGCAGCTCGGCTACGTCCTGAGGAAGCTCACTGCGGCGCTGCAGGGTCCGCTGATCGCGGATCGACAACTCGGTACGTATCGCCTTCAGCTGAGCAGCCTACAAACAGCTAAACAAATCATCAGTTCCACAGTTCAATAATTCATGAAATGAAATAACAACATGTGACTGAAGGTAGATCACGCACATGTGAGCTCGTCGCTCGGAAGCCCTCATCTACGCAGATAAGAGTGGCTCGAAGCTCTTCAGTCTATAAAAATGAATTTTTATCAGTGCACAATTTATATCTAATCATTATTTGAATGAGGTTTTGAGTTCAGAATTTACCCGTGAGGCAAGGTCACACTCCGCCGCCTCGGCTCGTGCTATCGCACCAGCCAGCTGCTCCTTCAGTACAGTCACCTCTGCACTAGGTCCCCTCGAGCTGGAGGCCTCCCCTGGATCTCTCCTCGCTGCTTCCTGCTGGGCACGCTGCATTCATTAAGACCGTCAGTGGCTAATCATTAATTCAACAAAACACAAAAATTCATTTGCATATAGGAATAATTTAAACACTCACTAGGGTCTCCAGGTCTGCCCGTGTGGCAGCTAGCTGGTCCTCCAGGCTGTGTAGGTGAGCCTGGGCATCTATCGCCGCTATGTCCCTCGCATCCTGCATTCATTACATGTTAGTCGCATAATAGTTACATAAGCATTTGCATTCAATTTAGAAATAAGCGCATTCATACATACCCCTAAGACCCTCATCTGAGGTCTGCCGGCGTGAACCTCCCAGTAGCGCCGGAGGTACTCGGAGCTGTCAGTCGCGTGGGAAACGACTGTGGTCCCGCCTCGCTGCTAGTCAGCGTACTGCTCCTCGAATCGCACCCTCCAGTCGGTCGTCTTGGTGCGACCGCGGGTCTTCTTGCCAATCCCTCGAGGCTCTCCGACCTCGATCCACTCCTGGGGCAGGCCCAGGGTCCTCATCACCAGCCGAAGCCGTAACGGCTCAATCTCGCTCAAGCAGTGTAGCCACAGCTCACGCCCGAAGCGAGGTCGCCCCGATACGACCCAAGGCTGGCCCTCATCTGTCATCCCCTCATATGGTCTCCACTGCACCTGCATTCATGAACACGCATCATTATCATTTCATCATATTCAAATAAACAACAAAAAGAAATGCATATCATTCATTCATACATACCAGTGAGGGAGGGAAGTCGCGGAACTCTCTCCGTAGAACCCACAACTCGTAGTCAAGTGGGGCACCGAAGACGACGGGCAACCAGCGTCGCGCCAGAGGGAAGGATCCCTCAGCTCCTGGCCGTGGGTCAACGCGCCCCATCGGCATGTATAGGTGGCTCCACACCTGCATCCATGCATTGCAATTAGTACTATATTCACATGCATCATAATAAAAAAAAGATAAGAAATGAGAAATTGCATACCTGAAGAAGAGGTGAGAAGCCACTGACGGTCGTCTCACGGCCTGTCCCCGTGGACAGATCGGCCATCAAATGCGCCAGCAGGGCCGCTCCCCAAGCATAAGTGCCAACCGTCTCCAGATCCTCGAGGATGCCTAAGAAGCGGCAGTTGATGACGTCGGCTTTCGTCCCCAGCAATAATCTCCCGAGCAGCAGCAGCAGGAACCTCCTCAAGTCTCGGTCCACTCTCTCATGGTCAGTCGGGTCCTGGCAGCATGCCGCTCTCACCCCGTCGGTCAGTCGCTGTGCAAACTCGCCTAAGGTCTCCCCCGACCTATGCCTGGCATCTCCTAGACCCATCGCTGTAGTCAGGTCCGTACGGAAAATGGTCCTACACTCGCTAGGTCCCACATAGACCATCTCAAGCCCTAGTAGCCTCTGGGCCATCTCCGTATAGTCAGAATAGGTGAACCCACTCACGGCCTCACCATCTACCCGTAAACCTGTGATCCTGGCTACATCCTCTAAACTAGGAACCATATGCCCCCAGGGCATCAGAAAAGTCCGGCTAACCCTATCCCATCTCTCCCTCAAAACCTGGATCAGTGCTAGGTCAGGTCTAAAAGGCTCGATGGATAGAAAAGCCCCAAACCCCATGGCCTCTACCCTAACCCTCTGGAAGTCGGGGAGACCCTGGTATGCTGCCCAGACCATGACCCATGAGATACGGGTCCTCATCAGCCCCTGCATGCATTAAAAGAGAATTATTTTTCTTAATTATTTGAATATCCATGTGGAATTACATTTGATTTGGGTTAAATATTGAATTTTAGCATTTTGGAATTCACGGCCACCCTCAGGTCGTTTCTTGATAAATTCACGCCCCTGTGGGGGGCGTTTTTCTGAATGAACTTAATGTAACGCCCTTGATGAGGGCGTTTTTCATGTTTATCACGCCCCCGTCTTAGGCGTATTTTGGTGGCTGCTTTGCTATTTCTAAAACATATTTCTAATCACGCCTCGGTGTTGGGCGTTTCTTGTTGAGGTCACGCCCTGTGGCAGGGCGTTTTCCTTAGGGTGGTTAATTTTAGACCGTTAATGAATGAAGCAACGCCCTCTGGTTTGGGCATCTCTTGTTGAATTAACGCCCTACTGGAGGGCGTGGGTTTCTTAATTTAACAGAAAATCAAATAGCTAACGGCATGCGAAATACTTCATGAAAAATATTTTTGGAAATTGTTTAATGAGCATGGAATTCATGAAAAATCATAAGTTTTAAGAAACGACATGCTTCAGGGCGTTTTTCATGGAGGTTAATTGATTTTCAGAAATTAGAAATAATTAACGCCCTGGGTTAGGGCGTTTTGTTTGTGAGTAACGCCCCCGTGGGAGGCGTGTCTTTTCCGAGTTGCAGGTTTTGTGCCCGAGGGCTATGGAAAATCGAGAAAAATATAAATAAAATAAAATAAAATGGAATTTGGGAGGGGGGAACTCACCTTCTTGTGTTTCTGGGGTTGTGGCCGAGGCAGTGGTCGTCTGGGCCGCCGGAGTTGGCCCCGGGGAACGACCGCCGCCGTGGGCGGTGGTCCTTCTTCTTCTCCATCTTCCTCATCTTCCTCGTCTTCTTCTTCTCCACCTTCTCCAACTTCTGCATCTTCTGTTGCTTCGCCCGTTGTTCCGTCGGCCTCGTCGCCGCCGGCCATCGCCGCCTCTTCTTCGAAGGCCACGACAGCGAGCTCCTCCACAGAGATTTCTTCCTCTTGGGCGTGGGAGGCGTCAAGATCAACTACATCAGGGGCGCTAACTCTTTGGCGTTTGGCCATGGCTAGGGTTTAGGGGGAGTGAGATTGAGTGAGTTGGAGAGAGTGAGGGAGGAGAGCGAGAGAGAGGCTTTGAGGGCTTCGGTTAGGGTTTGCAGAGAAAGGGTGAAATGAGAATGGAAGGAGGAAGGAGAAGGAGGCCCGATGGCTTTTGGGTTTCGAAAATAAGAAACGCCCTTGCTAAAGGCGTGTATAATAGAATTCACGTCCATTCATTGGGCGTTTTCTGGAAGTTGACGACGATGATTAAGGCGTTAATTTATTTCGCATGGGGAACGATAACCGTCGTCAGGCGCATTGAATGGGCGTTGATTGATGTGAGAGAAGTCATCATTGCTGTTTGAAGTAATGCCTCTGGTAAAGGCGTGTTACACTTGAAACGTGACCAAGGAAAAGGCGTTATTTTTGATGAGTCAACGATTATTTTCTTTTGGGTTTGAATCTAGTCACGCCTTGTTTGAGGATGTTATTTAAAGTTACGCCCACTCGTGCAGGCGTCATTTGTTGACAAAGGGCCACTGGAAGCACCTTTAGGTAAGGCGTGTATATTTGAATTCACGGCATTCTTGGAGGCGTTATTCACAATAGAAATACAGGTTTTTGGATGATTTCGATCATAATCACAGTGGCAGTTGGCTCAATCAGAAAACAATCTTTATTATTATTTTGAAGAAGGAGCTACCATGACTAATGAGCCACTTTGGGCCTTAATTTTCTCAATAAAGTTACATAATTTTTCCACTGTTCCTTGTCTTCATCCAAGTCTTCTACAGGTTGATGAAGCTTGCTTAGCCTCCATAGAGCTTGAATGGTGATAACCTCCTCTCCATCTTCATTGCTGCCTAGGTCTCTTGATCTGATTGGAGGGAGATGAGAGATGTCTTCTAAGTGTTGCCTTGGGAGCCCAAGCTGAGGAAGGCACCGGTGTGCATTATATAAGACGAAGTCCAAAGCACCAATAAGACGAAGGTCCGTCCCGATGGAGAAGCGTGCACGAAGCTCCTGCATTTTGAATACACCCGGGGCACAAGTAAAAAGATTCTTTGGCATTACCTTTAAATGCTCCCTCCAATCCCCTCTCTTCTTGATTTGAGGAATCCGGTTGGTCACTCTATTGCTTATACCTAATGAGCCGGTTATATATGAGAGTGGGCTCTTTGAGAAAATTCTTGAGGGTTGTTGGGCTTCGTGGCATGAGTCGAATTTGAAGTGTAGATCAACCCAGCTTGAGAGTGCTAGCATGCACCCGTAGATGGGCCTTCCCATGGCCGCCGATGTAAGCCCGCTATAGAGATATGCTAGGATCGCCGGTCCAACTCTCTCTTCTTCCCATAAGCTCACCACTGCGCTCAATTGGGACTCCTCTAGAAAGTCCTCCGTGGTTGGGAATAGGAGTGCTCCTGCCAAGCACACCACGAAGGCTTTGGTCACTCTTTCTATCTCCTCTTCCTCTTTAGCTTGACCCGCTCTCTTGTACACCCACGAGGCGAGCTTCAAGAGGTTAACTCCTTTAGTGACCTTGATTTGGTTCACTATATTTGGGCTAGGTATTAACGAGGTTAGCAATTCATGGGAGGAGATGGGCCTTGGCATGCTGGCCATCTTTTCTTCTTCTCCGTGTTTCATCCTTTTCAAGCCTAGGATCTTCTCTACTTCTTCTAGCAAGATGGTGGCCTCAAATGTGGAAAATAAGAAAGTATGGGTGGAAGGATGCCAGGTTTCAATCAATGCTCCTATGGCAGCCCAATCTATGTGGACTTGATCATAATGTTTAGCATGGGTGATCAACCCTAAGAGATGCCACCTAGCTACATATACCCTCATATCTGAAGTGAACTTGGAGAGGATGAGGGGCAACCATTTGATTTGGACATATCTTCTAGCCCCCGGAAGATTTGGATAGTCCTGTGAAGAACAGAACACATGCAGTAAACAAGCATGAGCATATGCAACGTGAAAGGAGAATTCGGCAGAAGGAGCATCGCAAAGCAACGGGCAGAAGAGAAAGCCTACCTGTTTCAAAGCAATGCGGTTGCTTATGTGCCCTTGTATTTCAGAGATTCTAGGAGTAGAAATCCTAGGTTTCTTCAGCATTCTGTCCATCGCCGCCTGCAGTTGAGAACAGAAGCAAGAAGCAGAACGAAAGGCCTGCAGAGAAGAAAGAAGGAAACAGTTCGGCTACAGAGGAAATTCTGATGATTTGGTTAAGAAAAACTGCTGTTTTATAAGGATTTGAAGAGTCCTAAAGAGTCCCGAAGATAGAAGTTTGATTGGGTTAAGGACTCTGTTCTTGATTTAGAAACGGAGGTTCGGGCTGAATTCACGCCTTGTGTAAGGGCGTGTCTTTTTGATTTGACGACTTAACCAGTGGTCGTGTTTTATGTCACGCCCTTGATGAGGTCGTGTTTCTTCTAAGCTTTCGCTGTTAGTTACGCCTTCTGTTAGGGCGTTATTTTTGATTTGACGACCTTATCAGCGGTCGTGTTTTATGTCACGCCCTTGATGAGGGCGTGTTTCTTCTAAGCTTCCGCTTTTGATTACGCCTTTGAGTAGGGCGTGTTCCAAATATTAACGACCTACGGTCAGGCGTCTTTCCTGCTGTTAACGCCCTATTCTTAGGCGTGTTTTATTGGCCTGCGTTTTTTCTTTGCCCTCTCCATGCTTTTGATGAACTTAAGTGCTATTATTTGATGAAATTGTTTATGATTAAGCACTTATGATCATGTCATGTTCTAAATTGATAAATGAAGTCTAATAAGTTTCAAAGTGCAGAAGTTTGCAGGATTCGAGGTGTTTGGATCGCTCATGGGAGTAACATCTTGTCACCTTGTATCGTTTCTTGTAAGCATTATTATTATATGATATCTACGATACTATAGTATATCAAGGACCTTGTGGTTCTGATGAACCTGAAATTTGAGTTCCCCTTCATCAAAAACGATGACGATTTCAGGAGAATCTTGATCACACAGATAGGCCGTTGAGTTGTTAAAGGTTTGGGATGATGGTTCCACTTTCTGAGTTGATGCGCGGACAAACGGGCTTCTGCTTAGTGTTAGCTCAGAAATATGGATTCTTGACCAGACCTAAACAGCTTAGCAATATTATCCTTGATTATTTTCTATTTTTAGTTTGTTTTAATCTTTTTCTTTTAACCCAGCATGCATCATGTAGGACCTTGAGTTTCATGCTGAAAATCTTCATATTATAGCGATAATGAAGTTCACTCATTTTCGATTGAGTTGACATGAGATATTCCATTCCAAATCAAGTACTTCGTTCTATTTGAAGCCATTCAGGCTGATTCCTTGAAAGTATCCCTTTGTTGGATCTCTATCCCAATTCTCTTTACTTTTCTGCAAAATTTACCTTGGTTGCAGCACGTCCACATTGGCTGGTAATCGCTCTCCAATGGTCTTTCCTGTCGTGCCCACGCGCACACCCTCTATTTACTTAGTTTAATCTCCTTTCATCCAACAAACCGATGTTTCCTTGGAACCACTCAGAGTTGTTTCACTCAGAATCTTGGAAAGATTTCAGATGCTTAGTGTTTGAGGCGTGTCACATCACACCTTGGCGTCTCCTTATCAGTTCATTCAACTTCATTCCTTTCATTACACTTCATTCCATTTCCGTCTCACTCCCTTGCAAAGCAGACGCCAAGGCGGGGCAGCTGTAGACACGCCAAAATTGACGTTTTGTTGATCAAATCTCATGTTATTATGTAAACGCCCAAGTGGACTTCAATATTCCTATAATATAAAGTTTTTCTATTTTTCATGAGTTTTCTGCATTTTTCCTGCATTTTCGTGAAACACGACTTGACTAAGGGCGTTACTTTCTAAAGTAACGACCTGTCATAGGGCGTTTTAAAAGAAAGGACGACCGTAGGTCAGGGCGTCAATTCCTGGTATTATCCGTTAATTTCTGGAATTATCTACTTTCAAAATAAAAGGCATTTTCTGAGTAACGCCCTTCCTCAGGGCGTGTTTTGAAGAAACGCCGTTTTCTCAGGCGTGTTCTCTCAGTTTTTAAACAGAGGAAGTTTTATTTCTAAAATTAAACCCAGGAAGAAACGGCCTTTCCTAGGTCGTGTTTCAAGAAACGCCTCTGTGCAGGTCGTCAATTCATAAAAAGACGCCCTGTCTCAAGGCGTGTTTTCACTCCAGAGTCCTTCTTTTTTCATCTTTCCCTTACAGTTCCCTACCATCCTTTGGACTCTTGCCCGATCTTAATCCTTCTTTGGATGCCTCATTACCCATTCTTATCATTTCCTTGTTTGATCACATCCGATTGAAGCTATAAAAGAAAACATCATTCGCTCGTAAAAGAGGTTAAGAATTTAAGTATTCAATAGGCACCCTGAGCATTTAGAGGTTAAGAAGTTAGTTATTGAACAAGCACGCAGGGCTTCCTCCTTTGGCTTTTCTTCATCCTGCTGCATCCGTTCCGCGTCTTCCCGGTTGCACCTTTACTCTCGTCAGGGAGAGCAGGGCTACATATTGTGCTTGTTTTGTTCATTTCATTCTCATCACATTATCATCACTGTGGTCTCTTGTCGTTAGTTCTTTTACTGCATTTAGCATATTATCTCCTTCCCTAGTTCTCTGCTAGGGGTTTTTTTTTAAAAAAAAAAGAGAGGTGCGCATGTTGACGTCGTTTCATCATTTTATGTTGGTTTTTGGAACGATACTACTGCACGTTGGCTGATCCCCTCTCTTTTGCTTGTTTTTTCATTGTTTTTTTTTACAAGGTAATCAATCAAGAAAACCCACTTCATCGGCCGGCCGATTGGAGTTGGAGGAGGAAATCCACATTTATCCCGCATCCCACTCTTCACCAGGTACACGCGATCTCATTTTCTTCTTATTGAGGGAAACCCTCTGGCGATCACAACCCCCCTTTAGCACCTCGTGCTATATTCTTTATCACATCTTATACATGTTGTCATCATTGTTATTTATTTTTCACTCCCAAAAGTGAGGATTTTTAATCCGATCTATAGGAAGCTGCCCAAAGCATGATGGATGGCATTGGGAATGATAGTCTTGTTGTTGATGGAAGAAAGCTTTTCTTTGAATATAGGTATGCACTGATGGAAAAATCCTATAACTTTAATTCCCAAATAAAATTAGCTGGCATATTCTGATTTCTGGAGAATTATCATAATGGTTGAGTCTAGAAAGATGATTAGTTTTGTTAGAGAGAGACCAGTTCTTAGAGTTTCCAATCATATTACCTTTGTGGTGTTGTTGCTTGGTGTACCCCTATTAATATTGTATTTGATTCAGACAATATCTTTCAGGATTCTCAAGGCACATATAAATTTGCGAAAGAGATATTTAGGCAGAAAAGCCAAATATTTTCTTTGTGCGTTAGATCCTTCTATGAATTGTCGTATGCATTAACATTACCCTAAACATTGTGAATATAATTACTTCACCTTTTTTATGGGTCTTGATTGTATAGCCTGGGGATGTTAAAATGCAACGCTTTCTTTATAAATGTATGTCCATTTTGAACTTGACATTTTCCTATTAATGAATTTGTCATATGTCTACATGCTTTGATTGTGTAGCAACTGGCTGCCGGTTCAAGCCAAAAGCTCTACTCTATCTCAGGTCTGGAAGAATATCTGCAAGAACATTGCTTTTATTGTTCCCATAGCCTTCAATGCAGGCAATGAGATGTGAGTTAAATTTTGGGAGGATGCATGGTCCGCTTGCATTTCCCTAGAGCAACAATTCGAGCACTTCTATGATATGAAATCCAAACAAAGGCAACGAGATTTGTTGTTTCTTTGATAAAACAATGTTATAAACTGAGCTCTTGGAAGTTTGAGTGGCATGACTTTGAACATAGAACTAGAAGATTCATAGTGTTGGAGATGGGAAAAATACGGAGGGACATTAGGGTCCTACATTAAAACTATTCAGGATGGTGGCTGTAGGATTAACTAACAAGCCAGGATTAGAAAGCATAAGTCCTAAATAAATCAAGTTTTTTTGGCTAGAAATTAGCTATAGGAAGACTGCCAGCAGCTGATAGACTGAAGAGGTGGATTTCAGATACGAGGAAGAAGTGTCTTTTCTATTCCTTCTTCAATGAACTTTTAGATCACCTTTTTATTTCATGTGGAATTACGAAGGTTGGCTTCGTCTCATTTTTAAAGGCTTACATGTCAGAGATTAGGAACCAGAGAACATGGTGGACTTGATGGAGCAATGAAAGTTAGATGTCCTGATCAAATGGAGATTATATGCCAGCCTATCATCTCACCAGCAATCCTGCGGACTATACTGGGAGAGAGAAACCACATTTTTTACGGAGAATTACAATAGTATGTTGATATCTTGAGAGAACAGTGGAGCTTGTGGAAGATTGGCTGCTACATTTGAAGAAGACAGAAGATTTGGTCCTTTTATGGAAAACCAAATGCTCATTCTTTTTTTTCAGTGTATTTCTTTATGTAAATGAGACAAAAGATGTGCAAGTTTATTTGTTGCACATAGTGACTGAGTTATTTGTCCTGATACTACTTTTGTAGGCTTGGTTTAGAGACCTTCCAACTGGAATCCTGGATTCTCTCACCCCTGAGCAAGTAATGCAATTCCAGACAGAAGAGGAATGTGCTCAACTTGTGGAGGTTCTATATGTTGGTCCAGATGTTGATATACTCCTTGTTCAACTGTCCGCCATTAGCTTTTATGCTGGCATGGCTTTTATGAACACTCCTTGTTTTCCTGCATCTCTATATGTTGGCCCAGATGTTGATATACAAGTATTTTTACACTAGAAATTTAGTTCCTTTTTAATTTTAGGTTTAGGACATGTATTTAAATATGCATTCAACATGGCCACATCAGGCTAATGCAGACAATTTTTTATTGGCGTGCCTATCCTTTTTATTCGGGTGCATACCAATAACATGAATCTCACCATTTGTTGATTGCAAATATTTAGAACTTCCTCAAAATGTTAAACACGTTGTTTATGAATTTACAGGATTCTGTTACTATTGTAGGATACACCCTTGGAGGAGATAACATATCTATCACGAAGGGCGTTGTTTCAGGGATAGAGGTTTGATTCTAGTCATACTTTCTAGCATATATGTGCAATGTTTGGTTATTATCATTATTTAAGCTAATTATTTCACTATGTTATCAAACACTTTGTTTCTGTTCTTTTACTTTACTACTCGAGCAATAGTAAGCTTCTCTAAATAAGAGTCTCATTTAACCTTCTTAAATGCTTGAGAAATTGTATTCTGATTCCTTTTCTTAGCCTAATGGCCAATTGTTGTAAGTTAAAATTCGAAGTGTCATGAAACAGATGATGGGAAAATGGTGATTTGTTGTGGCAAGTTTTCTGAGAAAGCGAAGAACTCCCATGGACAAGTTTTATTGAAAAATATGTTTTATTACAGGTAACTTCATATGCTCATGGAGCATCTGACTTGCTTGGCATTCAAATTGATGCGGCAATAAATCCTGGTCAGTGAACTCTTCTGTTCATTTTGTTTTCTTGATCTTTGTCCAGGTTTCTTATCGTGATGATCTGAGCTTTCTTCTAACTTCTTGAGGATTTCTTTTTTGAGTCTTGTGTTGTTGACAATTTTTTTTTGAAAGTGCCTGTGCTATTGATTATTGATAATATATATTGTGATTCTTTCAGGAAATAGTGTCTATGTTGTTTTCTCATTGTAAAGGTTTTATTTTTTTGGAATGTAGCTTTTGTATTATATTGTGCATTCTAAGATATGAATGGATGCACTATTATAGGGATATCATCATGGTTACGAGTGATACAATACATGAATGTGAAGATATAAATGGACGCACTATTATAGGTGATAAGAGAACATATAATATGTTTTTTTTTTAAAAAGATAACATGTTCCTACGTTTCTTATTAACCGACGTTAAACTAATTTCCTACGTTTTAAAGAGAATGACGCAAATACTTTTTCACACGTTTCTTTCACTACGTGGTCAAAAGTAATAACTGCGTTTCATAAATGTAGGTACAACCTCTTATATGCGTGTGTATATATGTTTTTAACCTACGCTTTTGTTGGACTATTCCTACGCTTTTGTTGGACTATTCCTACGCATAGGTTGATATCTACTTACGCTTTTTGCTATACTATTCCTACGCTTTGAAAACGTAGGGATAGGTCGAACTATAGCTATGTTTCATAGAAACGTAGGTATAACTTATAGTCACGCAAGCAAGTGCCACGCTTTGAAAGCGTGGCAAGCAAACGTGGCTAAAGGCTTTACCTACATTTTTTGGACCTATACCTATATTTTTCAAATGTAGGTAAAGGCCAATTTTCTTGTAGTGCGTTATGTCAATACGCCGACGGTGGGCGCCGTGCTCCTCTTCATCTTCCCCATCACCAAACCAATCTCCACTACCCCCATTGCCTGCATCACCATCTCCACCGTCTTCTCCGTTGTTACCTTCGCTAGAGCCTGAGCAAGCTTCACCTACACCCACGCATTCACCTCCACCTACGCTAGAGACTATCGTTGCCTCTACTCCACCACCACTTAAAAATGTCATATTTATTGAAGCCTCTACGCCTCCCAAACCTTCACCTTCGCCATCAGAGCCCACTACCTCCATCACTTCTCCATCCACTTCCACCCCACAGAGCAGGTGTGCGCTACCTTTGATGCCCCTTGGGTCTGATCCCCAGGGAGACGATGAGCCAAGTCAGGATGATTCGGTCTCGGTTATACACTTCAAGCCTCAAGACTTTGTTTGTCGGATGCTGATCCGTGTTCTGATCTCTGGTGCTTTTGGATATGATGTGCCTACATTCCCCATGACGGTTGCTAAGGAGAGCTCCCTCGCATTAGTGCCAGTTTCTTCCTAGGCGAGACCGGTGGCACTCTCATTGCTCGTCGGAGGTTCAATCATTGATGCTATATTTACCTCTCGCTCTGTTGCTGTTCAAGTTTCTGGTCAAGAGGGGTTCTCTACCCGTATTGTGCTCACTCATACGGCTGCCAAGAGTTTTATACATTCTACATTCAAGGGGCAATTGGCCGTATCTTCTACATTTTTGAAGGACATTCCGCAGATTCCAGGCAATCTCTCTCGGTTGATCAGCAAGCCGGCCACGTCAACGCCGCGCATTACTGATGGGAATCGACACCGAGCCACTACATTTTCATATTGCATTTATATCCTTTAGTTTATTTTTATATCCACGGGAAAGTATACGCGCAATTGTACGGCTTTATCGGCCAATGCGTCACTCCCGTAGATTGTGTGGGTTTCTATGTAATTTGTCAGTAGGACCAGCAAGGGGGCCCTCAGCCCTTTCCCATTGGTCCATGTCATCTTGTGGGGCTGGTCAACCATCCTAGGTGGACATCTAGAAGGTTGGACTAGTCATATGCCACATGGGTAGACAAAGGGTTAAGAATGTCAACATTCTACACCCATCCCACCTACCCCATTCAACCTTCTACTACATGGTGAAGGGGCGCCCCATTCCACTTGCCTTATTTTAATATTTTTTGTGTGTTATTAGAATGCAATCCCATCCCTTCAATCCTCTTCCCTAGATCTAAGGGTCCACATTGCATTTGATGTAAACCATATATAAGCTTGTATTTTCATGTGAAATTCAATGAAATTCAGAAAAAATTGTGAAAGTTTGAAGCTAGCTGCGCCCCAGCCCTCTCTCCTCTGGTTCTCCCCTTCCCAAACCCCCATTCTAGAGTGGTATCTCTTTTCCCCCACCTCCGGTGATCATCGGTGCCGCCGCCGCCGCCGTTCGTGCCGCCATCGAGCCGCCTCTGTAGTTCTATCTTCGTCCGACCACAGAAGCTTCCAAGAATTGTCTGTCTCCGCCACGAGCTTGGATTGATCTAAATTTTTTATGATGTGTTCTCCTTTTGAATCCAAGATCCACCTAAATTTTCATGACAAAATTCCATCGTTTCGTATTTTTACATTTTCGTCCAACCTGTCATCCCAGATCTGCCAGGTTTCTATCTACAGTGATAGAACCTCTGCGTTCTCCCCCTACAACCATCTTTTTGATTAGTACAAACCCTCCCAGTTTTACTGGGAGTTCTGTCCATCACCCCCTACCTCCACAAATTTTCTTAATTTTTTATCAGCCTTCTATCTATTTTTAGAAATTCGTGTTCTTCCTCTGATACAGTGTTTTTAGTCAGATCCCAGATCCGACCACCCTCCACTTAAAAAATTATAACAAATCACCACCGCCTCCAAATCCAGATCCAAAAATAGTCCTGGTTTCGTAACTTGATTTCCCACAACCTTACTGACGAACACATCTTCAAATTCGGACATGTACTTCACGGTCAAAGGCACTCAACAGGAAAGTTCTCTGCAGATCTGAGTCTTAGGTTACTGTACAGCAGCAGCATATAAAATTCGCCAACACAAAGTAAAAATCTGGTGAATTTTTCTGAAGGCCACTAGATTGTAGTACTTCGAAGCAGCTTTCCAACGGCTCTGATCTCGTCACATTCTGACACCGGTGCTGATCGCAGCGTCCGTTCTCGCCGGAGCGCGCGCTGAAATACAGAACCGGCAGATTTCTGATCGATTTTTCCGACCGGTGCCGAACGGAGCCGCCCGGCCTCCGGCCGGTGAACCAGCGTGCCGCTAGCCCGGGGAGCGCTTCTCCAAGTGTCTCTACTACAGCGGTACCACTGGGTCCCACAAGGCGCTTCCGGACAGAACGTGGGCCCCACGGTCGTGAACACGCGTGTAGCCGAATCAACACATGAAGCTGCCCGTCAACCCAAATTCGGTCCTCCCGGGCCCATTTGTATAGCCCTTTACCTCCCTGCGTGGAGTGGGCATGTTCCCATTGCTGTAATTATTGTGTGTTAAGTTTCCCGGGAGTACGAGTTTTCGGCCGGGTTCGTCGTCCCCACGCCGAGCGCGTGGAGGTATCGTTTTCACTCCCTTCTCGGCATTTTGCTTACTTCATATATATTTGTTTATGCCGCTGCTAGAGAGCATGTGTAGGGATATCTAGCTCGCTTTATCTATTCATTACCGCTGCTGCGAGAGAGTGCGAGACCGTCCCGTGACCCGATCAGGGCACGAAAGTGCGAGCCGACCACCCTAGCTCTTGCCGGTTTCTCAACCGCACACGTCCGACGCTTCCCTCGTTAAGGGACGATCGCGAGCTTGTCATGTCTGTGGTCCCATCCCGCATCAATTTGGTATCAGAGCGAGTTGAGTCTAGGGTGTCCAAAACAAAAAAAAAAGTGTCATTCATTAGTCATTTGTGTCAAAGTCGTGTTTAGGGTCATCATTGTTTTAAAACAAACAAAAAACAAAAAGTGTCTTTTTGCATTGCATCCCTTTACTCGGTATATCAAAAGGTGTTGTCCGAACGTTAGGCTACGCCTATCGGGAAGACCGCACACTTGCGCGAGTGACCTTCGGGTTGATTACCTCCGCCGCATACCGCGTTTTGGTTAAGTCTAGGCGCATCATTTTGCATTAGTGTGTTTTGCTTTAGTCGGCGTCTTCTAGTCGGTGTGTTTGCATGCCCACTCGTCGGGGTACTCAGTACTCACCCCCACCACCACCTATGGCCAACCCACGGGATACCTCGGGAGACATCCACTCCCTAGAAGAGGCGATGATGGCCATTATGACTAGGTTGGACCAATCCGATGCTAACTTTCGGACTTTCTCCGATAATATGGATGGTCGCCTTAGAGCCATGGAGGGGCGCTTGGAGACCTCGGATAGGTCGGTCCAAGACCTCGTTGGGCGGTTAGATAGGATGTCACACGGGGACCCTCCAGGGGCAGCCCAAGGCCCACCCGCACCTCCTCCCGCGGTGGCCCAAGTCCAACCCGCTCCCATGGCCCAAGTCCAGGACGCTCCCGCGGCCCAAAACCAGCCACCACAGGCTCCTCCACCCGCCCTTCCTCGGGTTCCCGAACTACCGCACCGTGACCTTGGTCTCGAGGACTATGGGTCCGACAATGCCTATGAGGGGTATGTTCAACACCGTCGTGGTTTTCAGCCACAACGAGATGAGGATGATGACCGGGTCCTTAAGACCGTGCGAGCGGACCCTCCCGCTTTTTACGGGTCTTTGGATCCGAAAGTCTACCTAGATTAGGAGTTCGGCATGGACCGTTACTTTGAGTGGTATGATATGTCGGAGCGTCGAAGGGTTCGATTCGCCACCATGAAAGTCATGGGGCAGGCACAAACCTATTGGAAGAATGTGGAGAGCCTGCTACTTCAGCGGCTAGAACCCCCGATCGACACATGGGCCGAGATGAAGAATAAACTTCGGCAAAAGTACCTTCCTCCCACATACCGCCAGCGACTCATCGATAGATGGCAAAGTCTTAGCCAGGGAGACCGGTCCGTCCCCGAATACATTGCAGAGTTTGATGAGTACTTTCTACGATGTGGTGTCACGGAGGAGAGTACCATGCCCGTGTCCCGCTTTCGACGTGGTTTGCGGCCACACTACCAGTATGAGCTTTTCCGCCGCAATGCCAAGACGTTGGAAGAGGCATACCAGGTTGCTCTCGAGATGGAGCAATTTGAGGGAGAGTTCGAGTCTAGCCATCGGTTGGGCCCCACCCCTCTCCGTAGTACCGAGCCCCGTCACTCCATAGGCCCACATCAGCGGCCTCCCATGGCTCGACCTCAGGAGCCCACCCCTCAGGAGCACTTCGCTCCACGGCCTCGTCCTCCTCCACCCCGGGATCTATTCCCACCCCAACCACCGGCACCCATTGCCCGTCCCCCGGCTCCTATAGCCCGTCCTCTTGCACCGGCACCCCCTCCACTATTGTCCAAGGCACCTACTTCTCCCCCTTTGCTGCCTACACCCCCTACCCGACGGGATGATAAGGGTAAGGCCCCTTTTATAGGAGAGAGTAGTCGGTCGAGAGTGCAGTGTTTCCACTGTCACGGGTTTGGCCACATTTCCAGCGAGTGTCCCGCTCACACCACCCTAGCCCTAGGTGTGGGAGAATCCGTACCTCCCGAGCTTGAGTATGTCAATTACATGGCCGATGAGGCACTAGCCGATGAATACTATGCCTTGGGGGAAGAGCTGGGCGACTCTCCGGCCGCCCAGGATGCCGCCACCTAGTGGGCTTGATGCTACCACCTTAGTCTCGAGTCGTGCATGAGTCAGTGTGTTTTCTTGTGTGGTTTGTTTGTGTGGTGTGTTTCGAGTCGATTGTTGTGTGTATTGCATGGTAAGTCTGCATGAGTCTTGTGCAAGCTCGTTGTCGGACTCTTATGAGTAAGAGGCGAGTGGACTCACTTGATGAGTATGGGGTCGATTCTACATCTATACCCGGATCAGTCACCTATAGGGACTCAGCGGTGATTCCTAGTGAGTCGTTGAGCCGCTTCCCTTCCTTTTAAGAGTACCCCCACCCGGAGTGTCCACCTTCAGGCCATAGCAGTTTGCGCATATCGAGTATATATGGAATGAGCAGGTGACGATCATTTGGAGTGGAGCGTACCCGCATTACTTGGCACGATGACGGATCCGCCGGAGTATTCGAGCATCCCTACCCCTACTCGACGGGGTCGAGTTCCTCCCACCCGGGGAGAGTTGATGGGAATCGACACCGAGCCAGTACCTTTTCATATTGCATTTATATCCTTTAGTTTATTTTTATATCCACGGGAAAGTATACGCGCAATTGTACGGCTTTATCGGCCAATGCGTCACTCCCGTAGATTATGTGAGTTTCTATGTAATTTGTCAGTATGACCAGCAAGGGGGCCCTCAGCCCTTTCCCATTTGTCCATGTCATCTTGTGGGGCTGGTCAACCATCCTAGGTGGACATCTAGAAGGTTGGACTAGTCATATGCCACATGGGTAGACAAAGGGTTAAGAATGTCAACATTCTACACCCATCCCACCTACCCCATTCAACCTTCTACTACATGGTCAAGGGGCGCCCCATTCCACTTGCCTTATTTTAACATTTTTTGTGTGTTATTAGAATGCAATCCCAGCCCTTCAATCCTCTTCCCTAGATCTAAGGGTCCACATAGCATTTGATGTAAACCATATATAAGCTTGTATTTTCATGTGAAATTCAATGAAATTCAGAAAAATTTGTGAATGTTTGAAGCTAGCTGCGCCCCAGCCCTCTCTCCTCTGGTTCTCCCCTTCCCAAACCCCGATTCTAGAGTGGTATCTCCTTTCCCCCACCTCCGGTGATCATCGGTGCTGCCGCCGCCGCCGTTCGTGCCGCCATCGAGCCGCCTCTACAGTTCTATCTTCGTCCGACTACAGAAGCTTCCACGAATTGTCTGTCTCCGCCACGAGCTTGGATTGATCTGAATTTTTTATGGTGTGTTCTACCCTTGAATCCCAAGATCCAACTAAATTGTCACGATAAAATTCCATCGTTTCATATTTTTACATTTTCATCCAACCTGTCATCCCAGATCTGTCATGTTTCTATCTACAGTGACAGAACCTCTGAGTTCTCCCCCTACGACCATCTTTTTGATTTGTACAAATCCTCCCAATTTTACTGGGAGTTCTGTCCATCACCCCCTACCTCCACAAATGTTCTTAATTATTTATCAGCCTTCTATCTATTTTTAGAAATTCGTGTTCTTCCTCTGATACAGTGTTTTTAGTCAGATCCCAGATCTGACCACCCTCCAATTCCAAAATCATAACAAATCACCACCACCTCAAATCCAGATCCAAAAATAGTCCTAATTTCGTAACTTGATTTCCCACAACCTTGCTGAAGAACACATCTTCAAATTTGGACATCTACTTCACGGTCAAAGGCACTCAACAAGAAAGTTCTCTGCAGATCTAAGTCTTAGGTTACTGTACAACAGCAGCATATAAAATTCGCCAACACAAAGTACAAATCTGGTGAATTTTTCTGAAGGCCACTAGATTGTAGTACTTCGAAGCATCTTTCCAACGGCTCTGATCTCGTCGCATTCCGACACCGGTGCTGATCGCAGCGTCCGTTCTCGCCGGAGCGCGTGCTGAAATACAGAACCGGCAGATTTCTGATCAGTTTTTCCGACCGGTGCCGAACGGAGCCGCCCGGCCTCCGGCCGGCGAACCAGCGTGCCGCCAGCCTGGGGAGCGCTTCTCCAAGTGTCTCCACTACAGCGGTACCACCGGGTCCCACACGGCCCTTCCGGATAGCACGTGGGCCCCACGGTCGTGAACACGCGTGTAGCCGAATCAACACACGAAGCTGCCCGTCAACCCGAATTCGGTCCTCTCGGGCCCATTTGTATAGCCCTTTACCTCCCTGCATGGAGTGGGCATGTTCCCATTGCTGTAATTATTGTGTGTTAAGTTTCCCGGGAGTACGAGTTTTCGGCCGGGTCCGTCGTCCCCACTCTGGGCGCGTGGAGGTATCGTTTTCGCTCCCTTCTCTGCATTTTGCTTACTTCATATATATTTGTTTATGCCGCTGCTAGAGAGCATGTGTAGGGATATCTAGCTCACTTTATCTATTCATTACCGCTGCTGCGAGAGAGTGCGAGACCGTCCCGTGACCCGATCCGGGCACGAAAGTGCGAGCCGACCACCCTAGCTCTTGCCGGTTTCTCAACCGCGCACGTCCGACGCTTCCCTCGTTAAGGGATGATCGCGAGCTTGTCGTGTCCGTGGTCCCATCCCGCATCAATTACTCTCCCGCAGTTTCATCCTACTCTTCTATCAAGGGAGCTATGCTTCTTATCTGATTACTGAATGGAGTTGTTGAATCTCAGGCTCCTTATGCCGAGTTTTTGCAATGTTGATTTGTCTAAGGAGTCACCTATTCAAGAATGTCCTGATATTGTTAGCACTGGGTGTCTATAGGCAACTGCCACAATGAGGCTGTATATTAATAATCGGGCCAGGCCGTCTACCAGGTGGGACCGTTATTTGAATAGATATTACAGATTGAGAAGTCCAAAGGTCCAAGTCCGTGCCAAGTGGGTCCATGTTCGAGAGGTTTTTGCTAAGAAGAAGCCACGGCGCAAGTTCAAAAGCTGATTATTATGCACTCAGAGGGTCACTTCTCCGTCTTCATCTTCCTTTCATTCATCATTTCTTCTACTCAGCTCCCACCCTTGGGTTGTGTACCTTCCTCCCTCCAATCTGATTTCTATGATTTTCTCTTCTCTTCCCGTGTCCGCGAACCCCCGTTATTCTTCTTTTCATCTGGATTCTCCAGATTTTCCTCATCTCCACGATTCTAGGCCTCGGCCTATGCCCTCCTATCACCCCAATTTCGGGGCACTTTTTGATTCATCTTCTTCTCATCTGGAGCCTCCAGATCATCTCCTCCATCCCTTCGATCCTCAATCTTCATCTGATTCTTCTCCTCCAAAATTTTCAGCTCTATTTTTGATCCTTCTCTGACCCTGTCAGATGATCACTATTCTCCCTCTCCGACCTCGTCACATGATCACTCCTTTTCTTCCTTATCTCCACAACAATCTTCCCGTTGTTTTTCTATTCTTTCTTCCTCAACCTTTTAGGGTTATTGCCCGTTTTCGTGCTATTTTTGAGGCTTTAGTCTACCTTGATCTCAACTAATCTCTATTTATTCTGTATGTCATTCCATATCATCAGGGTCTCTGTACCATAGCGGGGTGTTCTAGCCCTCACCTCTCTTCCCTTTTATGCTTCTTCGTCCAGTTTGGTGTCTGTCGCTCCTCCGTGTAGAGGAATCTTTAATCCTTATTATTCTCCATTTTATCCTGTCAAGCAAGGAATACAAAGCTCGTGCTACTCAAAACTCGATGGTTAAAATTACTTTAGGATGCTAGTTTTCACTCCATGGATTTACAAGGTATCTTTTATTGCGTAAGAACATGCTGTTATTTCTATCATTTCTATTTCTACGCATGGTTGTAATGTTGGTTCCTTAGCTCGGTCGAGTGGCTTTAGGAAGTTTGCTTAATTTAGTCAAAATTATCAGTTTGCTTTTACAGTATTCTTAGACTGGTGATAGCTCCATGCGGGGAGTCTAGTTCTTTCCCCGATCGTTGAGGGTGACCTTTGCATGGGTTTTTCACAAACTTCACGATGAGCTATAGCCGATTCCTCTAGGCCACATCGTTGCTGCTTTGGCCATACTTTGGGTATGCACAAAGGCCTTTTTATTTTCTCTGCTCGGTCAAGTGCAGGGACAAGAGATTGATGGATGAGATGCCCAACCTAGGCGCTCCCTAATACGAGAGAGGTCTCAAATAGGGGTAGTCTTGACCCTTGAAAAATGAGCTTTCATCTTGTAACAGACTGTAGTCTCAAAATCAAAGACACAATGTCCCGGTGCAACAGACTGTATCTTTGAGGGATAGTGTCCTGGAAGGAATTCAAGTCCTGATATCTCCCATCTTGTATGAAGCTTATCCCCAATGTTCTTATATTTCTCCCTCTTAAGCTAGGTTGTATCCCTGGTATGGCCTTAGTAGGGGCACCATTCTTTAAAGGCGGTTGGTTGTGGCGAGCCACCCTCATATGCGCGCCCTGCTCAAGGGAAGTCTTTAATGAGAAGGGAGGGATGAGCACCCCTAGCCAGTAGTTTGAGCCTGTCTTTGGGTGCTACAGATTGCTTTGTCAAAAAAATAAAAAAAAAATCAAATACATCAAAAATCTAAAAAATTAAATATTTTAGAAATCCAAAAAATCAAATATTTTAAAATCCAAAAAATATCAAAATGTTCAAAAATTTAAAAAAACCATATATTATCAAAAACAAAAAAAAACAAAAAAATGTTGAAAAAAAATCAAAAAAATGTGTCTTTTTGTCCCTTTTTCTATTTTGTCTTGAGGATAAGTATGTAATCTGTTTGCTAAATGTGCAAGTCGTAGGTTCAAGCTTTCCTTACGCCTTATCATTTGCTCTATCTGGTTCTTGTACACATCTTTCGAATCTGTTCTCTCCTTTAATCCACTCTCTCGATCTTTCTAAAGCTTATGTCCTTCTTAGCTTTTGCTCACCACGCTTTATCATATCTTCATGAGAGGGCATTTCCTTACGATTATGATCCTGGCTGTTCTGCTTCATCTGATCTTGGGCTATGGTTGAAGAGCATATTTATCGTGCCTTTTGTCCTCCCGTGTCTTTGTCACACGTGTCTATGTCCCTCCGTGTCATCCCACACGTGTTATGTTATCCCCCGTGGTCGGTCGTCCCACTATGTTTTTGTCCTACTATGTCGCCATGCCATGTGTTGTTGTTGTCATCCCACACATATGCTGACCGTGTCTTTTATCCCCCATGGTTGTCTCCGACGTGTGCTGTCCCACCATGTTTTTGTCCCGCCATGGTCTTGTCCCATCGCGCGTGCTGTCCAACTGTCTTGTTGTGTTGTCTTGCCCCACAGTGTTCTTTAATCCCACGCACGCTTGCCATTTGATCTTGTGGTGTTTGTTATGTTGTTATGTTTCGTTCATCCTCGTTATGTTATGTGTAGTTCATTTTCACTATGTTTCGCTCATCTTTTTCATGCTGTGTTTCCATTATATATGTGTCATGTTATGTCATGTTATCCTCATGCTTATCTTGTTGTTTGTGTCTTATTCAAAATTCAAAAAAAAAAGGTCAAAAAATCAAAAAAATGTTGTTTCGCTTGGCAGGTAAGTTAGGTATGGCTCTCTATCCCTTCTCATTATTACATTACTATATGGTATCTACGTTATTATAGCCTCTCAAGGACCGGCTGGTTGTCCGTGTGTTCTCGGATCTGATGTTACCCTTTAACAAAAATGATGATGATCTAGGAGCATACTGTTAATCATTGGATAAGCCGTTATGTTGAGTCGGGTGGGGGACGATAGTTTCTATCTCGCACGTCGTGGTTGCAAGAAGACTCTTGACCCCTTCTTGCTCAGTCTAGCAATAGTATCCTTGAGTACTTTCTTTTTTATCCTTTCTTTGCATTCGTTTTGATGATTTCTTTATTTTAGCCCAGCATGCATCATGTCATTTTTTGAGCATTCACGTCTCATGATTCTTTCAAGATGTCTCCTCAGCAATGGTTAATTGCACTTCAACTCTCTTGGATAAGAGATTTTCATTCCACTCCGAATTTAAATGTTTTCTTTGATCTGCCCGCTTGGTCTGGTTGGCCAGCGTGATTCCTGTCTGGATTTTTATCTCAGTTTTACTTTCCCTTTTCCAACTTTTCAGTTGTGTTCTTCTGATTCCCTCATTATCTGTGGATTGTGTCCCCCAATGTGGTTGGTCGTGTTTCCTTTTCCTCCCTTAGTTAGTTCTCCAAACATGTCTCATCCGTGTCACTCGTTCTGGGTGGTTAGCTCGGCGTTTTCAGAAGAATTCATGTTGCTTGTTGGTTGTGACGGGTGTCTTTTGCCTTGATGCTGGCTTTTCAATTCTCTCTGCTTCATCTCCATTTCTCATCGCTGTTGCTTTCGCTCCATCTCCTTTCCATTTTGACTCTGCGTCACTTTCACTTGCTCCCTTGCAAAGCGGGCATCAAGGAGGGGCATCTGTTGACACCCGTTTTCAGCCTGCAACTCGAGTTATTTCTCTTATTCACCTTTCAAATGCTCTGAATTAACCGTTATTTTGGAGTCCAATTTCACTATATTTCGAGCCCATTTCTTGATCTTTTTTCGAGCCCATTGAGCTTTGGAGGCTTTTAGCTTTGATTCCCCCACTTTTGGGACCGTTTCAGGCCTTTCGGATGGCTGAACGGGCACCCGAAAATACCCCGCGCAATTCTCTGAAGGCGGTCTCCTAGGAGTCCGCGTTCATGAGAACGCGGTGTCCATGGAGACCGCCTTCTCAGTGAACAATATTTATTTATTTATTTTTATTCGCCATGGTAGCGGTCTCCCAAGAGACCACTTTCATGAGAAGGCTGTCTCCTAGGAGACCGCATTCTGCCCATTTTTTTAATTATTTTTATTTTTATTTTTATTTTCTATAATTTTTAAAAGGCAAGTGACGGTCTTCTTGGGACTGCCACCTTCAGGTAGCGGTCTCCTGAAGACCATCTTCTCAAAAATTGTTCTAGAGGCATCCTGGATGCCCCAACTAGGCCGTTTGAACTTCTTTCTGGTCCATTCAAGTTGTGGTCCCACCATGACCATTTTTTGAAGGTTGCGGTCGTGCGATAGGCCGCTATCTTGTTGCAGAATTCGGATGATTCCGAACTCCATTTTCTTTGACTGAGGACTCTTTGGAGTCCTTGTTTCATCCATTTTCGAAGGAGATAGGCCTCCACCTAGACTTCCATCGATTTTGGGCTCTTGTCCTTGATATTATCTTGAGGTTTATCATCTATATTCTCCTATTTTGGGTGTTTCTCTCGAATTCTAACCCTAGGGTTTCTGCTTTCTATAAATAGCACCCAGTTCGCAGTGTATGAGAGGGGGCTCTTCTTCGATTAGGGGCGAAGCCATGCCGCACCGCCATCTCGTTTCTTTGACCCCAACCTGTTGAGGGAAGTATTGGTTTCAATTTCCATCGCTTTGGGCTCTTTATTCTCGCTTATTTTCTTAGTTCTTTGTCCTCCATTTTTGGAAATAATCACAGTTTCTGCATTTCTGAACTGCATGCACATTTTCCCATTTTACGTTGCTTCTTCCCATAGTTATGCTGCGTGTTAATTCAATCTTTTAACTCATATGCATTCACAATACACAGACCTATTTTTTCCACCCTTCCATAGAGGTTAAAAATTTCCCCCGAGTGCGTTCTTCCCCTTTCATTGCACCTCTTTTATGCACTTTGGGATTGATACTACACTTGCATATTCTAATGGGTTTTTCTGCTTGTGTTTATCTTTGTTTTGGAGGAAAAGCAAGAGAACATGAGGCCCTCTTCTTCTAGCCGGTTGGAAGGCAAGGAGGTCAGATTCCACATCGTTTCTCGCATCCCTCATCCACGCACGATCAAGTCTTAGTGGTCTCTTCCTTGGGCCACATCTTCTTCTCCTTATTTCAAGGTACGCGGCGCATGTTACTACCTTTTCCTTAGTCTTTTGTTCGCTGTTAAACTTGATGGCGATCACGGTCTATTGTCACATCTTCATCGCCCCTTCCCCTTTGCTTTCATGCTATTTCATGCTTATATGCATTGTTTGCTTAGTTTCGAGCGGCTAGATATAAGCATCTGCAATGATGAGGTTGCCATGCTTGAAGGCTCGCTGCTTGATGAGCTTATCGTAGGCACACGCCATGCGGGCCTAGTATACTTGCAGGTGCTTGTAGGCTTCAAGCCCTTTACCTTCTAGATCGGTGAGCTCCTCTAGCCTCCTATGGTATTCATCTGCATCTGGGATGGCGAAGCCATTGTGCACCGCTACGCTGTAAGAGGCTAACTGGATTTCGATGGGGATGACGACTTCTGCTCCATAAACGAGAGAGAATGGTGAGCATCCCGTAGGGTCTTGTAGATTGTTTGGTAAGCCCATAATTCCTCGAACACCCTTTCACCTCAATCTCGCTTCCGGTGGCTAACCATTTTAGGCAGAAGCTTGTAGAGGGTTTTATTGAAGGCCTCCACCAGGATGTTAGCTTGAGGGTTGTAGACCAAAGAGGTTCTCCAATCGATGTGGAATTTGGCCGCTAATTGATATACGACCCTATTCTTGAATGGTGTGCCATTGTCTGACACTATGCGGCTGGGAGTACCAAATCGGTAGATAATGTGGTGTCGAACAAATCAGGCAACTATTTCACCAGTGACCTCCCACAGGGGAAGGGCCACAGCCCATCGGGAGAAGTAGTCGGTGGTGGCCAGAATGTACTTGTGGCCCTTGGAAGATGGCGGGAAGGGTCCCGCGATGTCCATTCCCCACTCCGCGAACGGCCACGTGGGGGCCGTGGGACGCAGCGGGTTTGGAGCTCTTCTGGGTACTGGGCAAAGGCTTGCCATTGATGACATGTATGGGCATACTGAGTGCAATCCACGTTAAAGGTTGGCTAATAGAAGCCTTTGATCTTGATGTTGTTCTTCATCATGTCTCCGGCCTGGTGAGCGCCGCATAGTCCTGAATGGACTTCGTGCATGATGACTCGAGCTTCGACTGGGGAGACGCATCTCAAGAGAACGAACTTGTCCTTTTCATGGACAAGTCTATTCAGAGAGTCACCGATCAACTCATATGATGTTGCCTGGTGAAGTGACTAGACTCTTTGAGCTCGGTCAAGAGGGAGCCAACCTTGCTTGAATTTAAAGATTGGCTTACGCCAATCTTCTTCTTTTGGAGGAGCAGTTTGGTCGAGGCTATAGACCTCATAGGCAGTGAGGCCGGATTCACCTTTGAGTGTAGTCGGCATTAGCCTTATGTGCTTGACAGTGATGTGGACTTCACTTTCAGGTGGAAGCTTGATGGACACAGCCAATTTGGCTAGGGCATCAGCCTGAGCGTTGCTGCTCATGGGAACATGATCTATTTCGAAGAAATAGAACTTCTGAGTGAGTCTGGTGACATCGGCATGGTGTGGAACTAACTCCTATTTCCGTACGTCGTAAATGTCGAGGACTTGTCAGACTACGAGTTGGGAGTTCTCGTAGGCTTTAAGGCACTTGATGCCCATGTCGAGAGCATTCTGGAGCCTAATGATTAGAGCTCCATACTCGGCTTCATTATTGGTCAGGGATTTCATGAGGGCACATGAGATGTATAAAACTCCACCCTGAGGGGTCAGGAAGACGATGTCGGCACCTGTCATGATGGCTGGACTTTGATTACTCCGGGTATTCCCTCGGGAATCCCCATCGAAGTAGAGCTCCTAGCAAGGTACATTGGCTTTGAGGGTGTCTTGCTACCAGTAATTCAAGACATCTTCCCTCTGTTCAACCGGTTGTTGTGACTAGACAGCAAGGGACTCCTCGTCAGGGAGCTCAGTGTTGAGAGGCAAGTCATCTAGTACTGGATGGGCTGCCAAGAATTTAGCCATGCCCTGTCCCTTGATCGCTTTTCTTGGGACATAAGTAATATCGTACTCCATTAGCAGGAGAGCCCATTTTACCAGGCAGCCTGAGAGAACTGGTTGCCTGAGGAGATATTTGAGTGGGTCATGCTTAGATATAAGCTCAACCCGATGGGCCAAGATGTAGTGCCGTAGCTTCTTGATGGTGAATACCAATGCCAAGCAGACTTTCTCCATGGGGGAGTAGCGATACTCAATGCCGATTAGTTTCTAGCTACGGTAGTAGAGCAGCTGCTCTTTACCCTCCTCATTGATTAGAATCAACAGAGCTCCTAGCGAATCGTCCGTGGCAGCGATGTAGAGGATAAGGGGTTTGCCCTTGACTGGTGCCCCCAGGACTAGGGGAGTGAGAAGATACTCCTTGATTTACTCAAGATCCACAGGCATTCCGAGTCCCATATGAAGTGGGCGTCTTTGTTCATTAATTTACTGAAAGGCGTGTTGTGCATCCCTAGTTTTGATGATGACAATCCACAAATCATTAAGATACTCACTTAAACATGAGTTCTCCAATTTATGAATCAATAAGAACTTCATTCTTCCATGAATCTAGGTACTGATGACATTGCAGGCAGTGGTAAAGTGATATTCACTCCAAGGGCTTCACTGATCAATAGTTTGATGGAAGAGATTGAGCGTATTGGTGCATGAAGCTTCAAGTCTGCACATCGGTAGCCAGTGCATGCATTAATCTAGCAGGTCTATACACTGGCAGCATGCCTCCATCAAGTCTATACACTGCATCACTATTCACATGCATCAAGTATGTACATTCCAGCATCTTAATCAGCGTCTCATATGCATGTTTGAGACTGAAAGTGTGTACAGCCTACCGTCTCATCCATCGTCTCTATCAGTGTCTCACTGGTCTAGTATGCATAGACTTTAGCGTCTCATGTTGCGTCTCCTGAAAGTCTATACAACGCTACATGCATTTCTTCAAAGTCTGTACAGTCTCCACAGAATCTTCAATGTCTATACACTCGTCTTCAAGTGAGCAAGTCTATACATTGGTTCAAGCCATTCAAAGTCTGTACACTGGCCTCTCGCTATCAAAGTCTATAAATTGGTCGGTGGAAAGTCTATACATCCACCGCTGAACCTTTGAGAAGCCAAAGTCTATACATTGGAGCTCGTCCAGCAAGCAAAGTCTGTACAATGGCTTGCTGCGAGTAATTGAAGTCTGTACACTGGTGATACTGTACGGGAAGCAAGTCTGTACATCGTGGGCTTATGGCTTTCATTCGAAGTCTATACACTGGATGTTTGAAGTCTATACATTGGGCTGCTCAAAGGCTCACAAAGTCTATACATCGTGGCCTTGAACTCTCAAGTCTGTACACTGGCCATTGCCATGCGAAGCTCAAAGTCTGTACACTCAGTTGCAGGCAGCAGTAAAGTCTGTACATTGGCGTGCTTAACAACACACAAGTATATACATCCGTTGCGTGAGGCCTGTCAAAGCCTGCATAGAACCTACAGAAACTAATTCCGATCTGAAGGCCTAAAAATCTGGAAAGAAGTTGAAGATGGCATGTGGATAAAGGCGTGGAAGAATCTTCTGCTCGATCTGTTGCTGCATCTGTGGAAGACTTAGTCAACCCTATAAATCGGATTGAAGGAGCTAAACAGTTTTCTGTTCTAAAAACCCGCAAAGAATCTGAGCGCTAATTTTTGAATGGCTCAAGCTTTGTTTCGTGCCAACTTTTGAAAGAGAGAAAGAGAAGGAAATAGAAGATATACAGATATCAAGAGTTAGAGGGAGTCGGTGTGCCACAAGAAAGAGTGGAGGAAACAGTATCTGAAAGAGAAGAGCATGTCGTGATCAAGCCCTAGTGTGCAGTCTTTGTAGCCGCAAGAAGATCTGCTGCTGAAGATAATGGGGATCCAGCTGTGCAAGGGCTTAACCACCTGAAGGCTACCCAGCTCAGAGATCGTGATATCAATGCGCCAGCAGCCCTATGCACTTGAATTTGTCAAAACTCTGAAATCTCATATCTTCAGTTTAATGGTTCCTTATTTTTCTTAAATCAACTATTTCTTCTGATTGCATCAAGCTGTGAGGTAGCAGTGTCAAGCTGTAAGTCAGCGTGTGTGCAAGCTGTGTGTCAGCGTGTGTACAAGCTGTGAGGCAGCAGTGTTGATTGAGCAAGGGTCTCTTGGTAGTGAAGCCTCACTCAAGTTGAGTGAGGGGTGGATGTAAGTCTCGTGTAGAGACTGAACCACCTAAAAAGATCATCTTGCATGTGTGATGATTCTTGGTGTGACTGCTCTTGTTGCATGTTAGTCTATAACCTTGATGCTTAAGTAGCTAGACCATATTGAAACTCTAGTGTGCTGCATTAACTCTAGCAATAGTTCAAATAAAGTTGGAATAAATTGAAAAAGGGGGAAAGATCTATTCACCCCCCCTCTAGATCTATTCAATCCTCACACAACACGTGGTATCAGAGCCTGGCTCTCCAATATGTGGTCTAACAACCAGGAGAGAACAGGAGGATTGATGTCTAAGGGTCTGACAGCTGAGGGACACTCAGTGAGCAGACCACCATACTTTAATGGAAATGACTACTCATACTGGAAAAATCGTATGCAGGTATTTCTAAGGGCTCAAGATCATGAAATGTGGAAAGTAGTAAGTCGCGGCCCCTATGAGCTCCCTGAAGATGAGGACTCGTGGACGAGAGAACAGATTCGAAAATCAACTATCAACTGGGGCACAATGAATGTAATGCAGTGTGCACTACATCGCACGGAGTTCTCAAGAGTCTCTCAATGCACAACCGCGAAAGCCATGTGGGACAGGCTGGAAGTCATATACAAAGGTACATCTGAGGTAAGAGAAACTAAAGCCAACATGTTAATCTCAGAGTATGAAATGTTCAAGATGAAAACTGATGAAAGCATATCTGAAATGTATGCAAGATTGATGCAATTGACTAACAGCTTGAAAAGTCTAGGTAAGACTTACACAGATCAAGAATTGGTAAGAAAAATTCTCAGGTCTCTTACTCCTGTGTGGCATACCAAAGCCACAGTCATTGAAGATTCAAAAGACCTCACCACTATGAAAGTGGACCAGCTAATTAGGTCCGTAATGACGTACGAGATCAATCTCAAGAGAAGTGAAAACGAGGACAAAAAGAAAAGGCCAGTAGCCTTGAAAGCCAGCCTCCTCTGAGACAAGTGAGTCCTCAAGCACTGAGGAAGACAACGGTGAGTTTGCTATGCTAACCCGAAAGTTCAGGAAGTTTCTTCGAAGAGAAGGTAAGGGATTCAACAATAAGAAGGGAATGGTAAGAAAGTTTTCTCAGCACAAGTTTGATCAACGCAAGAAATCCTCTAACAAAGTAGTTTGCTATAACTGCAGGAAACCAGGTCACATGAAGGCTGAATGCCCTGAGGCCTCCAAAGGCATGACCTCTAAGTGGAGAGGGAAGAAGCCTAAGGCTATGGTAAGTACCTGGAGCGAAGAAGAATAAGACAGTGAGGAAGAGATGTCATCCGATAAAGATGAAGGGAAATTGTGTCTCATGGCAGAAGGAGAAAGTGAAGATCTTGAGGTAACTTCTCCTTTCAAGCATTTCTCTGTTTCAGATTGGGAAGACGCATACACTGAATTATTAGATCAATATGATTTAATCAGAAAAGAGAATAAAAGCCTGAAAAAGAAAATCAACAGCATAAGTCACGATACTAGCTCAATCAACAAGTGCGCTGACTTAGAACTAGAGATCTCCAATCTGCACAAAAAATTGAGTGAACAGGAATTAGATGAAAACACGTTTAAATCTCAGGAAGAAGAAAATGAATTATTGAGGAAAACAATTGATGAACTAAAGTTAAAAGTGCAAAGCTGTGAACAGGAGACAAAATTGACCAATGAAAAGGCTAACGCGATGAAGGAAGAAAGTAACAAACTTCTGGAAGAAATCAAAAGAACTCAGAAAGCATTGGAAGACAAACAAGAGAGTCTAGAGAAAATGGTAGGAGGAGAAGAAAACTTGAATGCCATGCTCGAAACAAAAGTAAATTATCAAAAGGAAGGTTTGGGGTATAATGCTAATGCCAAAAAGGAATTTCAAATGAAAACCATTACCTTTGTGGCCGGAGTAGATCCTAAAGGAAAGAGACCTCTTATAAACATGTATGAAGCTGAAGAGTCAAGTGACACAAATGCAAGAGAAAAAGATTCTAACAAAAATGACTTGGAAGACTCGAGGGTAAAAGGCCAAAACTCTCAAAAGCTCTTCTTGAAACATGGCCAATCATCTAATAAGGAAACAAACTCAATCAAGTCATTCAAAGCAAGAAATAAAGAGTTTTGGAATCAAGAAAGTCAGCTCAGAAACCCCCCCGAGCCGACCACAGGCAAAGCCAGACGAAATGCTGAATTCTGGTAGAACCGAAGTCGACCACGACCCCCTCAGGTGTCGACCACAGCCAGTAACAGAAAGTGGGAAAACCACTGGGATGTCAGAGGCTGACACCCAGGGCTCCATAAGCCGACCACGGCTTCTAACAGCAACCATGCTCCAGTGAGCAGAAATCAGAATTGGCTCCGACCCACAAGATCCACCAATCAAATATGGATTCTTAAATCTTTCTTAAAATATTTGAGTGACCTTACTAGACATATTGAACCCAAGAGCAGCTGGGTTCCAAAAATCTTCACATGATGTGTCATGCAGGAATGTTTAGCGGCCGTCCACAACAAATAGTATCTTGATAGTGGCTGCTCGAGACACATGATCGGAGACAAGAAGAAGTTTTATCAGCTGATTAAAAAGGATGGTGGACACGTAACCTTTGGTGGAAACAACAAAGGTAAAATCGTCGGCACAGGTAAGATAGGTAAGAAGCCTTCAAATTGCATTGAGAATGTGTTATTGATAGATGGCTTAGAGCATAATTTACCGAGCATTAGCTAACTATGTGATAAGGGACACAAGGTGATATTTGACTCGGAAAGCTGCAAAATAATGGAACCTAATTTAGATCTAGTAAAATTCTTAGGCAAAAGAGTGAACAATGTTTACATGATAGACTTAAATGATCCTGTTCATTCTAACTTGTGTCTGACTGCTAAAAAGGATGATGTGATCTGGTTATGGCACCGCAGGTTAGGACATGTCAGCTTTAGAATTTTGCATAAATTGGTTAAAAAGAACATGGTAAGAGGGCTGCCTGAAATTACCTTTAGTCAAAACATCAAACTATGTGCTGCATGCGCCCAAGGAAAGCAAACTAGAAAAACCTTCAAAAGCAAATCTGAAAACCAGTCCTCTAAACCACTAGAATTAGTGCATATGGACCTATTTGGGCCAACAAGAACAGCAAGCATCAGTGGGAAGAGATATGGCTATGTGTTAGTAGATGATTTTCAAGATTTACTTGGGTGTTTTTCTTATCCCAAAAGAATGATGCATTTCATGAATTTCAGACCTTCTACAAAAGATTGAAACAGGATGGTAAGTTCAAAATATGCTCAATCTTATCTGACCATGGCAGAGAATTCGAGAATTCTGAATTTGATACATTTTGCAGGAGCAAAGGAATAACGCACAGATTCTCAGCACCCCGAACGCCAGAACAAAATGTGGTGGTTGAAAGAAGGAATCGAACTCTGGTAGAGATGGCGAGAACAATGTTGGCAGAAGGGAACCTTGCAAGAAAATAATGGGCAGAAGCAGTTAACACCACATGCTACATTGTGAATCGTGCAATGGTAAGACCATCTAGTGCAAAAACTCCATATGAAATGTTCAAAGGTAAGAAACCATCTCTAGCCCACTTCAGAATATTTGGTACAAAGTGTTTCATCCATAACAATGACAAGAAAGACTTGGACAAATTTGAAACCAAGAGTGACCCAGGAATACTCTTGGGATACTCTGACAAATCAAGAGCTTATAGAGTGTTCAATATCAAAGATCAAGTAGTCGAGGAATCTCCTCACATTTCATTTGATGAAACTGATGAATCTATGGATGATGAACAGGTCAACAAGAAAAATGAAGATGGAGAATTTATGGAACCCAAGGATGAGCCAGATGAGCAAAGTAAGGAATCGAGCCATGAAGGAGAACAAGGTAACAACTCTGGCGAACCAAATGCAAATGAGGATGGATCAGGTAACAATCTTGTAAATATAAGAGTGCTTAAGGATCACCCCCTTGATAGCATAATTGGTAATGTAAATGAACCAAGGAAAACAAGATCTCAGTGGAGAGCTGTTAATGAATTAGACCAACTTGCACTAGTCTCCCAAATTGAGCCAAAAACTATAGAATAAGCCTTGAATGATGAATCCTGGATAGATGCAATGCATGAGGAGTTAAATCAATTTGAGAGAAACAAAGTTTGGAATCTTGTTCCCAGACCAACCTCTCACTCTGTCATTGGAACCAGGTGGGTGTTTAGAAATAAATTAAGTGAGAAAGGGGAGGTCATTAGAAACAAGGCTAGACTTGTAGCCAAGGGGTACAACCAGGAATTTGGTATTGATTTCGAAGAATCATATGCCCCTGTGGCCAGATTAGAAGCCATCAGGATTTTACTCGCTTTTGCATCTTCTCATGGAATCAAACTACAACAAATGGATGTAAAAAGTGCCTTTCTAAATGGAGTCATCAAGGAAGAGGTCTATGTAGAGCAACCTCCTGGGTTTGAGAATGAGGGTTTCCCTAACCATATTTTTAAACTCAATAAAGCATTATATGGTTTGAAACAGGCTCCACGTGCATGGTACGAGAGGCTAAGTTCATTTCTTGCCAACAAGGGTTATTCAAGAGGTAAAATAGACCAGACCTTATTTTCAAAGATCCAAGGTAAGGATATTCTCATTGTGCAAATTTATGTTGACGACATTATATTTGGGTCTACAAAACCCCAATTATGTAATGAATTTGCAAACTTGATGACTGCGGAATTTGAAATGAGTTTGATGGGGGACTTACAATTCTTCCTTGGACTGCAGGTCATACAATGCAAGGATGGATACTTCATAAATCAGTCCAAGTACATCAAGGAGATGTTGAAAAGATTTGGCATGGAGAGCTGCAAAGCCATTGGAACGCCGATGAGCACAAATGTAACACTAGATGCTGATGAAAGAGGTAATCTGGTTGACACAAAAACATACAGAGGTATGATTGGCTCCTTGCTCTACTTAACTGCCTCTAGACCAGATATACAGTTTAGTGTTTGCATGTGTGCTAGATACCAAGCATGTCCTAAAGAATCATACTTAGGAGCCGTCAAGCGTATTCTCCGATACCTTGCCGGCACCCAAGATTTGGGACTTTGGTATCCCGCTTTCTGTGATTTAGATTTAATTTCATACTCAGATGCGGATTATGCTGGATGCAAAATAGATAGAAAAAGCACGAGTGGCTACTGCCAATTCTTGGGCGGATGTCTGATCACTTGGGCTTCTAAGAAGCAACATTCCGTTGCACTCTCCACTGCTGAGGCAGAATATGTCACAGTAGGGAGTTGTGGGACACAGGTTCTATAGATCAAACATCAGCTCCAGGATTACAACATAGATATTGGATGTGCACCAATATTGTGTGATAACACGAGCGCCATTAATCTATCAAAAAATCCAATCCAACATTCTAGAACAAAACACATAGAAATCCGCCATCACTTCATAAGAGATGAAGTCAGCAAAGGCAACTTTGTGCTGCATTTTATTGAAACTGAAAAACAACTTGCTGACATTTTCACAAAACCCCTCAATAATGATAGATTCACCGCCCTGAGAAGAGAATTGGGGTTATGCAGATCTCCTCATGAAAATCCATAACAACCTTTCTGCAACAATTTTTCTATACTGATCACCGATTATTTTCTGGAAAATAAATGTTACATTAAGGGGGAGTCTAGGTTAGTGATGTTCAGCATGCATGCATATGGCCAGCTCAGTCAGCATGTCTTCTTTAGTTAGCATCTCATGATAGGTACTAGTGTCACTAGTCTTCTAGCTGAAACTGGTGGAAATGGAGCAGATTGAGCCGACTTCTTGGCATGATCCTTCTCCTTGTTGCCTAAATCCTGATCATGTTTTTATACCTCTACAAACCCAATTCAACCAAACTCTTCGTAGCCTACATCAACAAAATCTCACTTCCTCTAACTCTGCAAAGACTCTTGAACTAAGGGGGAGGGTTTGTATACACCTCTTCTATTATGAAATCGTTGGGCTGTCACAAGCCACCACTGATCCACTATATGATGAACATAATTCTGAGAACATAGTAAGAACAAGTTTGGTTGGCTGTAAAATGAGCTTGATTTGTCATGCTTCAATAAACTAAACATATAGGAATATGCCATTTACATGTCCTTGAATCTTATAATTGAGAGTAGTAAAGTTATCGTACTCAAAGTGCTCATGCTGTCAAATGAAAATCAAATTCAACTAATTCTTGAATGCCTTGGGAATACGCTATTATCATGTCTGTCAGGCAGAGCAATGGAATGGCCTCTGAGAAACTGCTGTCTCTCCCTACAAAAAGAGTGATGTATAAAAAGGGAGAAACACGTGTGTCATGAAGAGCTAAGCTACCTCTGTCGGTATGAATAAGGGGGTGGGAGTACTGAGTAACTGGGGATACTGGCGTCTAATCAACGTGTATCCTCACGCAAAAAAGTGCTCACCAATTCCCAATGAGACGGTTAGGCATGCAAAGTAGCCGAGGTCTCTGGCGTGTAAAAATCGTGTTACCTCGTGCAGAAATGTATGTGATAAATCTGACCACTCGTCAATCAATTAATCAAAAAAATTTTTTTGTGTGTATGCAGTTCAAATTTTTTTCAGTCAAAAATGACAGACAAGTTAGATGGTTGACCCTTGGCACCTCATGACAACAAAACTTTCCTGAATTCATATTGCAGCTGGCATTTTGGTCAAATTAACTTGTGCCAAATCCATTATAAGGTTACTAGATCATGTAAACAACCATATCCCACTTTGTTGAAGTTTATTCCTGCCTTGACAATCAAACACACTGATAAAGCTCCAAATTTATTTCACTAAATTCTTCAGAATGAAATTCATTAAGTTAGTGGACAAATTAACTAATATGATTCCTTATGGAAAGGGTTTAAACAAAAGCCCCCCTTTCAATTTAAGGTCTTTGCGGGTTTGTCTACAAAACTCACATTCTTCTCTTCAAAAACTCTCATTCGCATCAAACGCCGTCTCCTTTCGACTATCCTTCGCCCATATGGTTGAACAGTTGGAAACATTTGAACAAGAGTCTGCCTCTCTTATTCACCAGAACACTGATATTGCAAATGCTCAGATGGCAGTTCAAGCACAACTTAATGACATAGCCAACAGACTGAATTGGATTGAGTAGCAGTTAGCTCCACTGCCTCCACCAGGGTCTCCTAGTAACTCCTCTTCGGGTAGGACCCCCCCTTCTTTTGCTGATGACAAAGGGGGAGAAGTATGATAAGGATGATGTTAGTCATTGTAGGTTTTTTTTTTTTGGTTTTAGGAGTCAACGCTGCATTTCATTAACATTTGCAAACACTTTTGGTGTGTTAGATAGTTCCTTCTTGATCAGTCATGTAATTCAGTTCTCAATGAGATGTTTGGCTTGGCTACAGTTTTCAACTGCACTGCAATTAGGTACTCATATTTGATATATTGATTACAAGGGCTTCACAATGACTTTTGGTTGTCATCACCAAAAAGGGGGAGAATGTTGTGCATCCCTAGTTTTGATGATGACAATCCTCAAATCATTGAGATACTCACTTAAACATGAGTTCTCCAATTTATGAATCAATAAGAACTTTATTCTTCCATGAATCTAGGTATTGATGACATTACAGACAGTGGTAAAGTGATATTCACTCCAAGGGCTTCACTGATCAACAGTTTGATGGAAGAGATTGAGCGTATTGGTGCATGAAACTTCAAGTCTGCACATCGGTAGCCAGTGCATGCATTAATCTAGCAGGTCTATACACTGGCAGCATGCCTCCATCAAGTCTGTACACTACATCACTGTTCACATGCATCAAGTATGTACATTCCAGCATCTTAATCAGCATCTCATATGCATGTTTGAGACTGAAAGTGTGTACAGCCTACCGTCTCATCCATCGTCTCTATCAGTGTCTCACTGGTCTAGTCTACATAGACTTTAGCGTCTCATGTTGCGTCTCCTGAAAGTCTATACAACGCTACATGCGTTTCTTCAAAGTCTGTACAGTCTCCATAGAATCTTCAAAGTCTATACACTCATCTTCAAGTGAGCAAGTCTGTACATTGGTTCAAGCCATTAAAAGTCTGTACACTGGCCTCCCGCTATCAAAGTCTATAAATTGGTCGGTGGAAAGTCTATACATCCACCGCTGAACCTTTGAGAAGCCAAAGTCTTTACATTGGAGCTCGTCCAGCAAGCAAAGTCTGTACAATGGCTTGCTGCGAGTAATTGAAGTCTGTACACTGGCGATATTGTACGGGAAGCAAGTCTGTACATCGTGGGCTTCTGGCCTTCATTCAAAGTCTATACACTAGACGTTTGAAGTCTGTACACTGGGCTGCTCAAAGGCTCACAAAGTCTATACATCGTGGCCTTGAACTCTCAAGTCTGTACACTGGCCGTTGCCATGCGAAGCTCAAAGTCTGTACACTCAGTTGCAGGCATCAGTAAAGTCTGTACATTGGCGTACTTAACAACACACAAGTATATACATCCGTTGCGTGAGGCCTATCAAAGCCTGGATAGAACCTCCAGAAACTAATTCTGATATGAAGGCCTAAAAATCTGGAAAGAAGTTGAAGATGGCATGTGGATAAAGGCGTGGAAGAATCTTCTGCTCGATCTGTTGCTGCATCTGTGGAAGACTTAGTCAACCCTGCGAATCGGATTGAAGGAGCTAAACAGTTTTCTGTTCTAAAAACCCGCAGAGAATCTAAGCGCTAATTTTTAAATGGCTCAAGCTTTGTTTCGCGCCAACTTTTGAAAGAGAGAAAGAGAAGGAAATAGAAGATATACAGATATCAAGAGTTAGAGGGAGTCGGTGTGCCACAAGAAAGAGTGGAGGAAACAGTATTTGAAAGAGAAGAGCAGGTCGTGATCAAGCCCTAGTGTGCAGTCTTTGTAGCCGCAAGAAGATCTACTGCTGAAGATAATGGGGATCCAGCTATGCAAGGGCTCAACCACCTGAGGGCTACCCAACTCAGAGATCGTGATCTCAATGCGCCAGCAGCCCTATGCACTTGGATTTATCAAAACTCTGAAATCTTATATCTTCAGTTTAATGGTTCCTTGTTTTTCTTAAATCAACTATTTCTTCTAATTGCATCAAGCTGTGAGGCAGCAGTGTCAAGCTGTGAGGCAATAGTGTGTGCAAGCTGTGTGTCAGCGTGTGTACAAGCTGTGAGGCATCAGTGTTGATTGAGACAAAGGTCTCTTGGTAGTGAAGCCTCACTCAAGTTGAGTGAGGGGTGGATGTAAGTCTCGTGTAGAGACTGAACCACCTAAAAAGATCATCTTGTTCTTGGTGTGACTGCTCTTGTTGCATATTAGTTTATAACCTTGATGCTTAAGTAGCTAGACCATATTGAAACTCTAGTGTGCTGCATTAACTCTAGCAATAGTTCAAATAAAGTTGGAATAAATTGAAAAAGGGGGAAAGATCTATTCACCCCCCCTCTAGATCTATTCAATGCTCACACAACAAGGCGCACATCGACCGGAGAGATTGGAGATGAACCTTCGAATGTAGGCCAGTCTTCCTTGGAAGGACCTGAGCAAGGTGAGGTTTGTGGGCGGTGGAAGCACCCAGATCGCTTTGATCTTGCTGGGGTCCACCTCGATTCCTCGGTATCTGACGATGAAACTGAGAAATTTGTCGCTAGATATGCCGAAGGCATACTTCATATGGTTCATCTTGAGCCCATATTGTTGGAGTCGATTGAAGACTTGGGACAACTCATGTAGATGGTCTTCGCGCCTTTTTGTTTTGACGACGAGGTCGTCGACATAACACTTGACGATGTTGTGCAGCATCTCATCAAATATTTTGGTCATGGCTCTTCGGTAAGTAACACCAGCATTCTTCAAACCAAAGGGCATGCGCTTGTAGTTACAAATCCCTTTGGGGGATCGGAAGGCAGTGTGGTTCTTATCCTTGAGGGACATCTAAATTTGGTTGTAGTCGGATGACCCATCCATGAAAGATAAGGCTTCATGTCCGGTGGTCATGTCGACCATGGTTTCAGTGATCGGAATTGGGAAGTCGTCCTTCAGACATGCTTTGTTGAGGTCTCGGAAGTCGACGCAAATGCGGACTTGACCATTTTTATTTTTCCCTAGGACTATGTTGGCGAGCCAGATCGTGTAGATACACGGCTCGATGAAGTCGACCTCTGCCATTTTGTTGACTTCGGCCGAAACTTTGAGTTCCAGCTCATGGCGCATGCGCTGCTGTGGCTGTTTGACTGGGGTTGCTGTGGGAGAGATTGCTAACTCATGCTCTACTATGGAGGGATCTAGCCCTGGCATCTCCTTGTATGTCCAAGCGAAGCGGTCTTTGTATTCAAGTAGGAGTTGCTTGTAATCCTGCCTTTCTACTTCAGTAAGGAGAGCGCTGACGAATGTTGGCTGGTGGGCTTCATCTTCACCCAAGTTGATTTCGATGAGTTCATCAACGGTCGCCTAGCCACCGTCCTCCAACTCGGAAGGAGCGGGCTGGAAGTCGATGAAATCCTCATCATCGGTGTCAGCTTCGTGTATTTCTTTATTTTCAAAGCCACTGGTTGACGCCGACGAGACTAGAAAATTGTTGTTGCTGGACTAAATCAAGGACTGGTCTGGACCGCTAGCTTCTTCCTAGCAGTTGTCGACTGGTGGTGCTGAGGTTTCCCTGGAGTTGCCTGTAAAAGCTGATAATCTTTTATTGCCAGTGCTCTGGGTGCCTTCCTCATCGGGAAGGTTTGTCGAACTGGTTTCTTTAACCGGTTGGGTGGCAGGAGGGGCTTCTTCTGCCCTGAGATTTTTGCAGGGAGGCGAGGAGGATTTCTCGACTGCTTGAGCCAGAGTGTTGGCTTTAACAGGGATCGGGATGAAGATCTCCCCTTCCTCGTCCCCGGAGCTGTCGAATTTTGTCTCGACTTTAGCCTTATCATCGACTGGCTATGTCAAGCCTACGACATTGACCGCGTAGTAGACACAGAAGTCCAGGTCTTGGTCACAGCCAAGTCCCATGGTATCCTTACGAAAGGATGGGGGTTGCCCCTAGACCTGGGAAGGGGTCCACAACTGGCGAAAAGATCTCCGATGTGCGGCAGGTTGCCATTGAGGGATGTGTTGCTTCAGACACATCTCCCAAATATATGGCAGTAGGTTGTCCAGTACTTGGACTACCTCAGGTGTATCATCGGGTCGTTTGGACCAACCGAAGTCGTCGTCTGGTGGGGCTTGAGGGACCATGTCTCCCTTATAGAAGACAATGGGCTTGTCCCTGTTAGCCTTTTTCTTATTTCTACGTTTTTGCTTGAACATAATGACAAATGTCAATAGCGACTCAACCCTGCGCTCTTCTGATGCACATGGGAGTTGGATATAGTCTGGTAGTAGGCATATGCTTTTATGGATGGATCGGCTAATGAGGTTAGCCTCGAAGTCGATTTTGCGCCTCGTGGGGCGGTATGGGGTTGACTTGGAGCGGAGGCGTAGCCGATGAAGCTTGGCCTTCTCGTCAAGGGGGAAGAGATCATCCTCATCTTCCTCCAAGCGCCAGCCATTGCTTTTTCTCTTGATTACGGGGTAAGGACTGATTCCCCCGAAATAGAGTGTAGCATCAGAGAGATTGCATTCTGCTAGAGTGAATGGTGACAGGTCTGCAAAGACTATGTGCTGTTCCTCGTCCTTGGCATACTTACTGCATTGGTGGAGAGTTGATGGGATGACCTAATTTTCATGCAGCCAGGGTTTGCATAGTAGCACTTTATAGGATGTGTTGGCATCGATGATGTAGAATGTCACCTTGAAGGTGAAATCATCGAGCACCAAATTGACATCCACCCGGTCGAGGACATCCTCGGTGTCTTGGTTCAAGCCGGATATCGTGACTGCTTGAACCTTCTGGAGGTATGGGGTCAGATATAAGGTCTTGAATGTTTTGAGTGGCATGATGTTTATAGCAGCACCGACGTCCACCGGGATCCAGTTTACCTCATGCCCATTGACCTTCCCCTACATGTAGAGGGGACTGTTGTGGCACGGAGGAGAGAGCAGCATGTCTTTCTCTATGAAGGAGACAGTGGCTGTAAAGGCTTCATAGGCAGCCACCTTCATCTCCGTGACATGTGCTTCATAGGCTTCTGGCTCTTGGAGTATTTTGATAAGAGTTTCTCTTAGCTCTTTACTCCAAGCAATGGCTTCCCAGATTGTAATGCTGGCGGGAAACCGCTTCATCTGGTGGAGGACCTGTCAGTCGGCTTGAGCTCGAGCATCCTCCAATGATGGTAATATGTCATGCTGAGCTTTCAATGGGCTGCTGTGCTGCTCCCCGTCGGGGAGTTGCACTGCCTTACCTTTGCCACTGGGATCAGACTGACTCTGATCACCTATGGACTCCTGGAATAGGGGTGCCAATGATGGCTCTTCTAAGAGTGGCTGGCGAGTTGGCTCGTCCTTACCGGACGGTCCTGCTTTATCTTCGAAAGAGAACAGAATTGGTGCAGGGACTAGAATGCTGGCAGCTGTCCCCTCCGTGCCGGAGGGGTCGAAGATGCCGACCCCTTACCAAATTTCTACCTCCAGAATGGGGGCAGGTTCCTCTCCTTGAAAGAGCATAATCTACTCCGGGTCGAAGGTAGACGGGCGAAGAGGTAGGTCGGGAATCCTCCCCCTCTACCGCGTCCCCGGCCATGACCTCAACCGCGGCTGGTGTAATCCGGAGCTGGCTGTAACCAGAGCGGGGTGATGGTTCTTTGTCTGGTTTGGGAGGCCACTGGCTCGCCTCGCCGAGAGGTGTTGATGTTATCAGGGGGTGGAATGGCCACCATGTTGCAGGTGCAGCCCCGAAGTATTTCTTCCAGCTGCTCTATTGTAATCTCTCTATCTTTATAGAACAAGGAGAGTTCTTCTGGGATGAGAAGCTTTTCGCCGTTCTTGATCTTCTGAATCATCTCTTGGACCCAACTTCTGATGTGAACTCGTCTCTACATTTCTTCCCACAGGATATAGCTATCGAGCGGGGGAGCTCTAGGAGGATGAAGAGGGATTTATTCCTTTAGGTCGTCAATGAACCGCTGGAGCCTCTGGCGAGGCGTTGGCTTAGTTGGAGCCTGTAAGGCAGCTGCTTGCTCAGCTTGTTTCTTGAGCTGCCTTTTGAGGTTCTTCCTCCTATTTTTCTCCTGTTTCTTGGCGATGGCCGCCTCCAGGGGAGTAGGAGGGAGAGGTGTTAGAGCCGGAGTTGATAAATCCCCATGAGGATATCTCCGAGCTAAAGTCTTGGTCGGGTGAGGTCGCCGGCTTTTCTTTACCCAGATTTAAATCCAGCCACCTTCCGCTTGTTGTATTTAGAAGGTGGCGTTGATCGCCTGCTCGATTACCTCAGGTGGTAGCTCCTTGTATGCTGGAATATGGGACTGGCGTCCAAAGACGTATGCGAGGTTTGATGCCTTACCCGCGATGGCGAAGGAGGCCTGTGGTAGGCTAGCATACTGGTGCTGCCATCTGAAAACGTATGCACGGTTTGATGCCATACCAGGGGTGGCGAAGGAGGTGTCTCCTGATGAGCTGGTATACTGGGGCTGGCGTCCAAAGATGCATGCGCGGTTTGATGCCTTACCCACGGTGGCGAAGCTCTTTGATGAGATGTAAACTTGGGGACTCGCTGGGAGTCCTGCTCCTTAGCCTTGCCTTTACCATCTGGCTTGGAGCGGGATAGGGTAGTAACTGACAGTGTAGCAGGGTGTCGCCGCTCCTGGTAGTCATCTCAACTTCGTGCATTGACTGGGCCTTGTGGTAAAGGACCAGACTTGTTGGCCAGAGTCACTGAAGACTCCGAAGATGTCTTTTCTATGATCAGGACTGGGCTGCAGGGTATATAGGGAGGGCCCGAGGGCTCGCCGGCCAAAGGGACGCGACACGATCGTGCTGGAACCTCACCCTACTTTTGCTTCCCCTTCCAATCTCCTGATACCAGAGATGGAGGTAGGGTATGAGGGGAGTGAGAGACGCTTGGGTCCCCATCATCATCTCGCTCACCAGGACATCCTCTTGGCCGAGAAGGACTCGGAGGAGCCTGGCGGTATGCACCCTGGAGAATGGGAGAGACTCCAGCTCTTGCCAGGGCCGCCATTGCACGGCCGAAGTGGCAGGCGCTGGTCGGATGGTTATCGATGTCTGGGCATCTAGAGGAGCTGGGGTGGCGGGAGGATGGATGACATTGATCGAGAAACCACTTGGGTCCACCTCCTGGCTGGCGTCCCGCTCCTTGCGCCTTTACAGGCGCTCGAGAGCCTCTCGATCATCGGTTCAAAACGCGAGCCATTCTGGGGTATGTTGATAACGAAGCCCATGCCCATTTTCTTGAGGAGGGTTTGGTTGCTCGGGTGCATTTCTGGCGATGCTCATGGTCTCTTCAACGGCTTCTCGTAGCCTCAAGGTCGCCATAGAGTTCCCTTCAACATCGATCTACTCCCACTGGATCTATTCCTAGATTAGGTGTTGAACTTCCTCGCATGATTCGATCGCGTGACAGATTCTAGCATGAAAAGGGCAATACTGGGGATGACTAAAGTCCCATTGGGTGTAGTCCATCGGTGGATCACAGGGCAAGATTTGCCCCCTCTTGATGAGGACATCGAAGAGCTACCGGGTTCTTTCTCTTGGGAAGGAGAGGGGTATGCAGTCATGCCAAGGTCTCCACCCCGGGTACCAAAGTGAATGCTCGCCTTGGCTGGTACTAGGCTCCTCTGCTTCATTATCAGAGAGAGAGAATGCAGCCATCATGTGAATCACGCTAGCTATGTAGTGAATCACACGTGCCACCTTGGCTGGCCTGGACCACGCATTTGGCTACGGGGGATCGACGAGACCACTCTTCATTTTAATGAGGCCATCTCGGATCAGCTTCTGTGCCTGAGTCTTGAAGACGTAGTAGTCTTCAAGCGGATGGCCTAGCATGCGATGATATGGGCAATAGCTAGGGTCATCAGTTTTCTTGGCCCCGTCTGGCTTGCAAGCTTCTGGCAGCTCGATAATCTTCTGGGCCATGCAGAGGTCGAAGAGCATCTTCTTGTGTTCCTTTTAAAGGAGAAGGGTGTCTTCATACGCTCTGAAAAGGAAGGAGCGGTTGGCTTGTCCACTGGCTTTTTGTCAGAGTTGCTTGGCTCAGCCTCCTTACTGGATTTGGTGGTGGGTGAACTCAATGATATTCACCTCCTTACCGGGCAGGCGTTCTCGCATCTGCTTACCCTTTGTTAAAGTGCAGCTTGGGTTATCGGCGAAGAACATCTCTATGTCGGCGACGGCCGAGTTGAGCTGATTAAAGCCGTTGATATTGGTGCCGAGGACTTTTTCGCTGACCTCGGCCACCAAGCCCCTGCGGCATATGGTGATGGCGTCCTCTTGGACTGGCGAGTTGATACACCTCATTCTGAGGTCTCGCCATTTCTTGATGAAGTCGATGGCGCTCTCAACCTTCTTATGTCAGAGAGAACAAATCTTGGCCAGGAAGATCTTAGACTCAGCCGTCTGGAAATGATCGAGGAACTTCTTCTGGAGATCTACCCAGTCGATCACTGAGTTGGGCTTCAGGCGAGAATAACACTGAAAGGTCATTCCCATGAGTGAGGTGGTGAAGTAGTGGAGGAGATATGACTCATCTAACGCTAGCTCGCCCATGGCCGTAATGTAGTAGGCTAAGTTCTCATGTGGAGACCCTTGCGCATCGAACTTTTGTAGCTTCGGGGGCTTGGCGTACTCCGGAGGGAGCTTTTTCAACTGGTGATGGAGCGGGTAGGGGACACTATAGAGGTCTATAGTGGCAACCCCTTCCCCATATTGGGTGAGCTTTGTCTCGACAATCCACCCAATCATCTGGCGCTGTGCCATAAGATTTTATGGCACTAGCGTATTGGAGGCCCGCGGATGAGCTTCGACTGGGGCCGTGCCGAACCTTGATGCTATTGGGGTTCGGGCAGCTGCCGCTGAAGTGTTGGCATCATTGTGCCCCACTGGCAAGGTAGGTACTTCGGCCGGAGGCCTAGCAGGTTGCTGAGGGTGAAGGTCTCATTCATGAAGGAGGTCTTGCAGGAGGGCCTTAAAATGTTGGTTCTCCTTCACGACAGTCTCGAGGGTCACCTATTGAACTTCGTTATCCGAAGGATCATTGTTGTCTATGTCTATGTTGATAGGTGTGCCATAGTCCACGGTTGGGACTTCTTCTGCACGTTCCGATGCCTGAGGTCCAGTGGAAGTGTCGATGTGACCTAACTGTGCCAGAGGTTGAGTTTGATGGCGAGGCCACCTGAGCTGGATAAGAGGCCGGTTCAGGTCATCGGACTGTGTATCGGGTTGGTGTCCGGTGGTATAACACGCGAACACCCAAACCGCGTTGTTGATGAGCCGAATCGTCCACTTTTTCTGGGATTGCTTCTCACAGTGGAGTGGTACCCCCAGCCTATCGAAGACCGATGTTCGTTGTGGTGGAGCCTCCACCATGGTGTCGACCTGAGGAGAACTTGGAATTGAGTGCTGGCGGGGCTCGGAACAAGCCCTTCTTTGTTTCTGCTTATTTAAGCGGGGGATGCTGAGTGGCTGGGTGTCATCAGACTGTGCCCATGTAGACGCAGCTGCGTCCTGCCCGACGACATGCCTGAGTGCTCAGAAGGGGTTCTTAGTATGTGCCGTCCGAACAGCTTGAGCCTCTTCTAAGGTAACCCAGATTCTTCTCAGGCTAAGTTGTCGATCTCCCCTATCGTTGTCCCTTTGACGAGACTTGGGAGACTGAGTACTGGGCTGGTGCAGGTGCCCCCAGTTTGTTACCAAGGTGCCTGCTTCTTGAGCTCCACTTTATCCTCTTGCGTTCGCCGCAAGAGGCTAAAGCGGTTGGTGGTGGGGACCATAGGCACGGTCCACTCCCAGGGTACGATTGGTTCACCCCCGTTGAGTCGAATCCATAGGTCGCCGACAAGGATGGTCTTGTCGAAATTGCTGGTTGCAGCGATGAGTCGCCTGTCCATACGGCCGTGGCGACGCTTCTTCTGGGGAGCCGAGCAAGATCCTGCTCCGAGGTGGTAGATTGGGAAGACCCGATCTCCCACTGTTGGCAGTGTTACACCATTAGCCAAAACTGTTAGGATCGGCCTCCAGGGCACGGGGCCCATTCCAAGAGCCGATGGCTAGGTGACTCGGGCGTAAGCTCTTACCCGGGACGACAGCAGTGTTGTTGATGCTCAAGATGGCACTCTTGCACTGAGAACTGTTGGTGTAGAAGATATTGGGGTGCCAGCAACCTGAGCTTGTAAACCTGCGTTGAGTGCTGACGTTGCTAGAGAGTGAGATAGAGGGCACATAGCGGGCACTGAGATTGCCGCATCCCAAAGAGGGAGACCTATGCTGGGAGTTGGCATTGCTGGATGGTAGGGGGAGACCCCGTGGTAAAGTTGGGAGGCCGGGGGCCCGAGGCGGAGAGCCCGCGTTGAGGACTGACCATGGTAAGACCTAGGGTTGTATGCTTGGGCTGGATGTTGGGGAGCCTCGAACTCGAGGTTGGGAACCCGTATTGAGTGATGGCTTGTTCAGGGTTCACGTCGGAAGGCCGGAATAGAACGCTGAGGAGCCTTGGCCCGGGTGCGGAAGATCTGTCCTGGGGACTGGCTCGGCTGGGACTCGGGACCGAGGGTCTATGTAATATGCTAAGGAGCCGCAAATCTGAGGCTGGGAGCCTGAGTCGGATGCTGGGTTGGCAGGGGCTCGAGATCGGGAACCCGAGTGAGGAGTTGGAGAGCCTTGGCCCTGGGGCGGAAGACCCATGTGGAGGGCAGGCTTGGTTGAGACTCGAGACTGAGAGCCCGATTAAGATGTTGAGGGGCTAGGGACTAGGGGCAAGGTGCCCGTGTCCGGTGCCGACTTGGCTGAGGCTCGGGGTTGAAGACCCGAGTGAAATGCTATAGTGGTGGCTGAAGTCTGGGGCATAGAGCTCGTGTTGGAGATCGATCGGTGCTAGGCCCGGAAGCTGGCGCTTGTCCAGGCAGAAGGTAATGTACGGTCCCTTCGGGGACCGGTGGTGGGGGCCCCGAGCCTGACGCTTGGATAGGCCACCGATGCTGGAGAAGGGTGCGGCACGTGGACCACATGAACGAGCATAGGCACTGGGAGCGACTATGAAACAGCCACAGAGACCACCCTCAGAAACTAGGGCGATCCGACGACGGGGGCGAAGCTGCCGAAAGCGATCGGCGTCGCCAATTAGCCCACCCGTGCATGGGTGGCGATGACAATGAGGCCATAGGTCACGGCCACCATAGTTGCTGGAGCACTGGACATTGGATTGGGGCGACGGTCGAAGATAGTTGCTAGGCGCAATCCAGCTGTCAGAACGCGAACTGGAAGCTGTTGAGAAGTGCACACACGTGCGCGACTCCTCTACCTCTCCTGCAAGGATAGGAAAAAGGGCACCACGGCTTCAGGGCTGGCACAGGCTTCTCTTCAGCAGAAATAAGAAAGGTGAGAGACGTCCCACCGGGCGTGCTATCCTTGTCATATGCATCGGGGATCGATGACCGGTGTGAGGCTAGGAATAAAGTGGGAAAGGAAAATATGGGAGTTTGATATATCTCGGGCATCCTCCTTCTGATGTGACACCACCTTGGGGGTTATAGTAACAAGACCATGCACCTTGGACCTTATCAAGCAAGCACAATTCACAATAGAAATGGACCGATATCGACGGTCACACACCCAACACTCACCCAAATCCTGAGGTAACTCGGTGATGCCGAGTGGAGGTTGTGAGGGTTGAACCCTTACTGGTAGAGGGCCAGCAGGGCTATGGAACTTCACAAGGGTATGGAGGTCCAATTAAAAGGGACCTACCGGGTGCCAATGGGCACGGGTCACACTCTCACCCACGGCGGTCACTCGAAGCAATGGGGCTTGAGGATCGGGCGCTCTCACTCACGGACCAGCGGAGTTTATGAACTAATATTGAAGGAACATGGCATCCAAAGGAGAGCAAGGGTAGAGAACTTACTCGACCGGTTTGAAGAAACTGGTCCCGTTCGAAGACGAGGGCGAGCGGGGAAGCGTGGGTTCCCTACACGCCGCGCTGGTGTAGCTTTGACATGTTCAAGGTTTTACATCACTACGCCCCAAGCAAGGGGGTTGAACTTGGGGAAGGGAAGCCAAAATTACATTCAAACACTACCTCTCACGGGGAGGGGCTGTAAGCCGGCCAGGCGGGAAGGGGAGAATCAATCTAGGGACTTAACAAAAGAAAATCAACGGTTATGTCCGCCCTCTAGAACAGGGGACTGTAGACACACTAAAATTGACATCATTTTGAGCATATCTCCTATCACACTGGGATGCCCCATTTGACCCTCAAATTGACTTATTTGTGTGGTTTTCCTCTCTTTTTTTGAATATCCAACTTCCCCAATAGTCACACATCTTTTCCTATTTTTTCCAGATTTTTCTGAGCTTTTTCTCCAATTTTTCGGGCCTTAAATCAAATGGTGGCAGGGGGCGTCCATTTCCAGCTGAGTCCAATTTGGTCGTTTTTGAAATCTATGAATTAGCGACACTCCGGAAGGTCGTCAATTCTTTAATTAGTGACCGTCTGCAAGGGCGCTGATTCTTTTATTCATATTTTGAGCTGAATTCAGATTATCCTTGATTCTACGACTTCCCGGAAGGTCGCTAATTCATAAATGAGCGCCCGGTTGCAAAGTCGCCAATTTCCTTGCCTAATTTTGAGCATTTAACTTCGTCCAAAATTGGCGACCGCTTCATGGGCGTCAATTCTTTTCTAATTTTGGAATGTCCTAATCCGTCTTAAAATGCCTCAGAATGGGCGACGTTTCGAGCAGGCACTCTTTTAATCAGCGACCACTCGGTCTGACGCCATTTCTTACAGAATTTTGATTTCGAACAGAATCCTTTCCCTTCCTCCCTTAAACTCCTTTTCCATTTGGGAAAGGGTTACTATGGCTTCCTAATATTGTAAGGACACTTGGAGGAAGGATCCCTCTTTCCAAATCTCACCAAAACTCAGTTTTCTAATTTTTTTAGAATTAAACTCCGAATTTCCTTTCCCTTCCTAACTTAAACACCTTTTCCACTTGGGAAAGGGTTCCTATGGCTTCCTAATATTGTAAGGACACTTGGAGGAAGGATCCCCCTTTCCAAATCCCACCAAAACTCAGTTTTCTAATTTTTATGTAATTAAACTCCGAATTTCACTTCCCTCCCTCACTTTAACCTCCTTTTCCACTTGGGAAAGGGTTCCTATGACTTTCTAAGGTTGGGAGGACACTTGTCCAATAACTATCTCCCTCCAAATCCCATTAAAACATGTTTTCCTAAATTTTCTTAGACTTAAATTCGGAATTTCACCCCTATAAATAGGACCCCTCTCTCCCTTGTGTTGAGGAGGATATTAATATCAATCAAAGGGGAGGTGCTGTTGGACCAAAGGCTCAAGGAGGAGGCTCCCATGAACCTACAAGCTTCATCCATGGAGTTCTTCTTCCCCCCTTGAAGATCTTGGAGCCAATTGGAGAAAACCACTAAGCTTTCCCCCTCCTATCTTTTATTTTGCTTTAGTTAATTGCATGCATCATATCATATTCCTCTTTTATTCCTTTTTTTATCTTAATATTGAGATCTTCCCACGTTGTGCACTCTAGCACATCTCCACAGTGCAACACTTGCACATCTCCCTCTATTCTTCATCATACATCATCTTTTACCCACCCTTTTGCATAGGGGTTTAAAGGCCAAACACCAATAAGGTGTGTTCATATCCATGCTTTCTATGACCATATTTATATTTGGATTTGATGTTACACATCTTGATTTCTAATCCATGTTTGTTTATTGGTGTTTGTTAATTTTGCAAGGGTAATCAACAAGTGAAACTCTCTTCATCGGCCGGCCGATAGAAAGAGAAGGTGCACTCACAATCTCCCCCGCTTCCTTTAAGGTATTCTTCGCGATCCCTTCTATTTTCATTGTTATATTCATTTGAGGCCCTCGCGTCTCTAGCGATCACATTCCCCTTAGCATCCTCGCATGCTTCCCTTTTCTCCTCTTTCCCCTTCTTTTTCCCCTTTAATTATTCTTAATTTTTCCTAAGTTGATTTCTTAGAATCTACAAATTGGCGATCACGGTGGGACTACCATTGTTTTTCTTTTGATTACCCTTCCCCTTGAGCACCCACGTGTGCCATATCCCCTTTGCACCCACGGTGCACCTCCTTTTGTGCTCCATCTAGCACTCTCCCTAAGTGGTTGTTAGTTTGTTAGATTTTAAGAAAGTCCATTTATCCATCTCTTAAAAAAAATGATGAGCATGCTATATTCTATTTCATGTTCTTATTGATTGCCATGATTTTTATCTTGTGATTGTGAGTGTTTTCATTCCTTCGTATTGGTATTTTTATCACTGTTTAAGCTTTCTGGCCGTTGGAGTGTTTTTGGGACACAGGGAATTAGCGCCCTTCACAGGGGCGCTGTTTCTCCATTTGCCAATAGGGTGCAGGGCGCCATTTCATGATATAGTGCCCCCTCAAAGGGCACTATTTTACCATTTGACGGCAGAGTCGGGGGGGGCATTTAGTTTTTTTGAAAAAAAAAAGAAAAAGAGAAGAAGAAAACGCACAGGGATTGACGCCCACTCACAGGGACACTGTTTTCCCATATAGCGACAGGGACAGGGGCGCTATTTCCCTGCACCGTTGGAAAAAAATTCTCACAGAAATTGACGCCCTTCACAGGGGGGCCTTTTCATGATTTAGCGGCAGGGGTAAGGGCGTCATTTCCCTGAGTGTTTGCATTAATCTCTTTTCCTGTGTGTTCTGCCTCATTCTTATCATATCATGTTCATACATATATATTGTCTCTATTTTGCATTAGTTTTGCATTCATCTTTGCATTTGGCTTGGAAGACCTCCTCTCCCCACACCTTCTAGGATCCACACCCCCTCTTGGTTAAGGAAGGACCCTCCATTGAGCATTCCGTCTCTTTGGACTGAAAATTCCTAAACCAAGCCTCTGTAAGTCCTCTCTCCCGTGGATTCCCTCACGGAAGCTTGGGCAGGTTGTACCCTTTGAAGTCCCCGGGTTTAGTTGGCCTAATTCGTGGTGAGAATCAACCTAGTTGGCACCGGAGAAAACCACATTTTAAAACTAGGTTCATAACCTTGAGTGATCACATCAACTTTATTAAAATCATTTAGTTCATCAAGGTTTAACAATAAAAATCAAACGTGAACATTTCAACTTGTTTGGACTTTGCAGCCTGTTTTGATTAAATATTGTTTGCTTGCATGATGTTTCGATTTGATAATCAAACCAACATGTTTTTTTCTAACTACAATCATGTGGATGCACAACCCAGCACATCCTACATTCCTCAATTTCAACTTGTCTATCATGATCTTCATCACAATTCTTTAAATAGGCCATGTCCGTATTCTTATGGTATTGCCCGACCCCTGGGCAATGTCCAATCTCATGGCCCCTCGATTCAATCACAAGCCACTATTCCTTCGGGACCGTCTCGTCCCAGCGATGAGAAGGTCTCCCTAATCATTCGTGCGTTAGATCATCTCACCACTCAACAAATCCAGGCCCTTAAGGCCGGTGTTGAGGGTGTAGATATATTTTCTCCTCTTACTTAAAGGGAGGTGGTGTTTATGAATAAATCAATATGCGATGGGTAAGTGAAAGATAGTAAGAGGAGAACGGAAAATGAAAATGACCGTGATCGCCACCAAAGCACCGAACGTGATGAACACGCCGTGCTTTGGAAAGGAAGGGGGGACACTCGCCTAGCTGCAGCACAGGGAAGATGAGCGGTTGACGAAGAACCGCCTATAGACGCACGGTCTTACGATAGATCGCCTAAGGGTGCTGCAGAAGATGCGGGAGGAAGCGCTCCTGGATGTTGAACGGCTCTGTAACGACCGTCGGACGAAGTAGAACGGTTGAAGATGCACCGCACGTCTCTTCGCACGGACAGAAGAGAACCACTCGAGACCACCGAACGAGAAGTCACAAAGGGGTCCAACCTCCACCCTCTCCAGCCGGCAAGAGGGGATGGGCCTCGTGTTGATGATTGCTGACCTGCAAAACAACGTAAAAACACACAGAAAACCTCACTTAGAACTAAATGGTGTAGTAACTACAAAACAATAAGGAGTGAACATGACTAAGTGGAAAGGGGATACCTGGGGGGTTTTAGACCCCTAGGGTGTCAAAACGTGGGTGGATGTGTGCATGATGATGAGAATGAAGAAAAAAACGTGGGGGAAAGTAGTGAAAGTAATGCAGACAATGAGAAATGACGAAAGCTATGAAACACAAACGGCTCAAAACCGGACTACTCCCTGGAAAGGAGGCTTGTATGGACGTATAAAGCCTCCCTCCTTGGTGCTAGGTCGCTTAAGAATGCGGCATGGCTTTGCCGTCGACCAAAATCTCCCCCCTTTTCAAACCCGGCTCTTAGGGTCTATTTATAGAGCACCTAGAAAGCCTGGCTCGAAATTAGGGTTTAGAGTCATTTTTAGGTCGAGATTATCAAACGAATATCGTAGATAAATGAATCATCTTTTATCCAGTCAAAATGGTAGCTAAAATGGTTGATTATCCGCGGAGAAATTGTTGAAAGAAGTTGGGGATAAAACCACAGGTAAAAGGGATAAAATCTATTGAAATTCAGGAATCGACGGGATGAACGGTCTTACGATAGACCGCTCAACGGGATATGCAGCCATGTCCGGACCGTACAACCCTGTCGGTGGAAATTCAAAATAAATCTGAGATAATCCAGATTATCCCTCGAACTGACCGAAACGTTGGCCGTTGGACTCTCATAGATGAACGGCTCAGATAAGACCGTCCCAAAATTAGAGCGGCCAAGGACCCACCGTTCTATCCTTGTCGGTGATAATTCAATTATTTGGATAATTATCTGAGAAAACCATCGAGCGCAGGACTCTGAGATATGAGCGGTTACTATCCATCCGTCCATTATGTTAAACGGCTATATTAGGACCGCATAAATTCTTGTCGGTGAAAATTCAGAAAATTAACCAAAATGTTCCAAAATACATGGACGGCTCATAGTCGACCACACATTGATTGAGCGGTCGTGGGTGAACCGTGCGTGCACATGGACTTTAAAACTCATGACAAGGCCCAATCAACTAAAGCCAAGGCCCCTTAAGCCCTGAAATGAAACAATCCTAGCCAAGGAGGGAGGCAACCCATAAAATTGGCCAAAAACGTGCCTGAAAACAGCCCCGATGAGTGATGGACAACTCGAGGCATCAACAAATGGGAGTTAGCGGAACGACTCAACTTATCGGTAAAAAAATGGGTGTCAACAGATGCCCCTCCTTAACGTCCTCTTTGCAGGGGAGCGAGCGGATGTGAAGCGAGAGTGACATGGAACATGGAGGTGAACTGGAGATGCAGTGGAGTGGACCGGAAAAACGGGCGTTAAGGTAAAACAACACCCGTTTTTACCAACAAGTGACAGGAATCTTCCGGAAAACTTTGAGCCAAACGCAAGGAATGATTAAACCAAAAGCGACACCAATCTGAAGGAGCTAAACTAAATGAAATAAATCGATAAGACCAACCTCATGGGGGACTCAATCTCGCGGTCCAATGAGGAGGCCACAAAAAATAGGCATCAAAAGTAAAGGAAACAGGCTAAAGCTCCAGACGGGGACCTTTCAATCAAACAAACCAAATGAATCGACCAAAGAGAACCTTCCAACTCATAATGGAATTAGTTCCTCTTACTCAAACACTGAACGTATAGCTAACCATCACTGATGGGACATTTTTCAAGCAAATCATAGGTCATGAATGCTCAAAAGATGCGTATGATGCATGTTGGGCTAAAATAAAAGAAATCGTTAAAACAAATGCAAAGAAAGATTAAAAAATACTCGAGAATTATATTGCTAAGCTGGGAAAATCAGAGTTAAGATACCATCCGCAACAACAGCTTGTCGGATAGAACCATCCTCCCCAGGTTTTCCCGACCTAACGGCCTATCCGAAGATTAAACACGTGAACCTAGATCATCATCATTTTTATTGAAGGGGAACATCAGATCCTAGAACATATAGATAACCAACTGGTTCTCGAGATAATATATTATAATACCATATAATAATGCAATAGGGGTGATAAGGATAGAAGGCCATACCTAGCTTACCTGTGCAGGTGAAACGGCGCTTTTTGGATTTTCTTTTCTAATTTTTATGGATTTTTCATGAATAAGACAAATGGGATAGACATAGCAGAGATAACACAATGATTAACTAAACGACAAACAACATGACATAACGTAACGATCAAATAAAATGGGAGACAATGCAACATAACATAACAAAGGCAAATGAGCACATATGCAATGGCATGAACAGACAACATGCATGCATGAACACGGTGTGACAAGACAACAACGTGGTGGGACCACACACGGTTGGGAAAAGAAGATGACGGATGACCACATGGTTGGGACAACACATGGAACATGGAGGGACGACATTCAACATGCAAGATAACTAACAACATGCGGTGAGGAGCAAAACAACATGTATGGGATAACACGGTGGGACATGGTCATGAGACAAAGATACAGTGGGACAAAGAGACATAAACAAAACACGTTCTTCAATCAAGACTCGAGATCAGAATGAAGCAGAACCGCCAGGTTCACAATCGTGAGGCAAAGCCCTCTCATAAAGATATTATCATTGCAAACAAAAGCTGAGAAGGACATGAGCTTCAGAACAGATCGTGAGATATGATTGAAGAGAAGAACATATCAAAGATGTAAATAGGAGGCAGATAGAACAAAGTATGGGCAAGGAAAGCTTGAGTACCTATAACTGCACACTTAGCAAATAGATTACGTATCTGTTCTCAATATAAATCCGAATGCATGGAAAGGAAAACAAAAAGACACATTTTTTTGGCTCTTTTGGTAATTTTATGATTTTTTTGGATTTTGAATAGTATTTCATTTTTATAGATTTTTTGACAATAACTTATTTTTTTAGATTTTTTACAATATCTCATTTTTTGATTTTTTAAATAGCAATCCGCAGCACCCAAAGATGGGCTCAAACTACTAGTCAGGGATCGACGTTCCTACCCCTTTCATTAAAGGCTTCCCTTAAGCAGGGCGTGCATGTAAGGGTAGCTTACCACAACCAACCGCTTCTAAAGAACGGTGCCTCTACTAAGGCCATACCCGGGATACAACATAGCCTAAGAGGGAGGAGCAGAAGAAGAAAAATTGGAGACAAGCTTTGTGCAGGATGAGAGATATCAAGGTTCGAATCCCTTCTAGGGCGCTACCCCTCAATGAGATAGCTTGTTGCGCTGGGACTTTGTGTCTTTCATTTTTAGACCCATATTTATCAGGCACGCATGCGACCGAGCTCATGACGTCCCGCGGGGAACTATACTGCCACTCTTGCCATGCCTCTGATTCATAATTTTGCATATTGATTCATTTTCTCATTCATAGCCTTTACTGACTAGATTTAGCGTGAAAGCTCACTTTTGAGGGCCAAGACTGCCCCTATTTGAGACCTCTCTCGTATTAGGGAGCGCCTAGGTTAGTCACCTCATCCATCAATCTCTTGCCCCTGCACTTGGCCGAGCAGAGAAAAGAAAAGACCTTTGTGCATACCCAAAGTATGGCCAAAGCAGCAACGTTGTTGCACTAGAGGGGTCAGCTATGGCTCGCCGTGCTGTGTGTGAAAAACTCATACTCATAGGTCACCCTCAACAATCGAGGAAAGAAACTAGACTCCCAACGCGGAGCTATCACCAGCCTAAGGATGCTACAGAAGATAACTTTTATTTGACTAATTAAGAAAATTCAACTAAAGCCACTCAACCATGTTGAGGAACCAATGTTATAAGCATGTGCAGAAGTAATAAGAGTAATAGCAATGATAACATATTCTTGCACAAAATAACAATACCTTTGCAAATCCATGACGCGAAAACCGACATTCTGAAGTGAACATGATCATCGAGCTTTTGATCGACACGAGCTTTATATTCCTTGCTTTCCAGGATAAAAGGGTGAAAAGGATAGCAATGTGTAGATATTCTTTGACATGGAGGAGCGGCATACATCAAACTGGACAAAGAAGGGATAAAAAGGAAGAGAGACGAGGGCTAGAACTCCCTCATTAAGGCACTGAGGCCCTGATAACAAGGAACCAAGTACAGAACAACCAGTGATTAACTTAGATCAAGGTGGGCTAAAGCCTCGAAAACTGCAAGAAAAAGGGTAAGAACCCTGAAAGGGTGAGGAGGAAAGAACAGAAAGATGATGAAAAGATAACTGTGAAGATAAAGTAGAAAGAAAAAGATCATTCGACGTGGTCGGAAGAAAGGAATAACGATCACCCGCTAGGGGCGGGGAAGAAAATGTATGAACACCCGACAAGGTCGGGGAAAAGGAATGAGAGCCACCCGACGTAGTCGGGGAAAGATTAGAAAAGCCACCCGACAAGGTCGGGGAATGAGCACAAGGAATCCCCAACAGGACCGAGGAACAAGGATGAGAAGCAGAATCCGGACGTATCCGGGGAGAAAAATTACGAGAGGATGCCCCTTGCTCAGAGGAAGAGGGGGACATAGGCCGAGGCCTAGAATGGTGAAAATAGGAAGAGATGGTAGAAATATGACCTGGTGATGGAAGGTACACCACCCAAGGATAAGAACTGAGCAACAGAAAAGATGAATGGACAGAAGAAGGAGATGAGGTAGTGGACCCCAGAGTGCACAACTGACGGCCCTTGAACTTACGTCGCCGCCTCTTCTTAGCCGTAATCTTCTTGAAACAACGCCGCCTGGCGTAGGCTCGGACCTTCAGGCTTCTTGTCTTGCAATACTTTCTCAAATAACGAGCCCATCTGACAGACGGCCTGGCCCGACTACGAACATGGAATTTCATCGGGGCGGCTGCCCCTAGCTGTGCGGTGCTAACCTCAGAAGGACATTCTAGAACAGTCAACTCCTTAGGATGAGCATCAGGAAGCAGGGAAGTTTTGTCATTCGGTACTAGAGGCATAAGATTCGGCAACTTCACTCGGCAATCGGGCATGAAGCATAACTCCCTTGCTAGAAGCGCAGTACAGAACTGAGGGAGAGTTACGCGCGGCGTTGACGTGGCCGGCATGCTAATACATTGAGGGAAGTTGCACAGCAAGTGCAGAATGTTCTTCGAAAGTGCAGAAGATGCAGCCAATTGCCCCTTGAATAGGGAATCCATCAGGCCCCGGGCGGCCGTACGTGTTAGCATAATCTGAGTAGAGAACCCCTCTCGGCCAGTGAACTAATAGCAATCGAGCGTGAGGTAATAACATCATTAATGATGAACTTCCCGGCGAGCAAAGAGATTGCTACCGACTTCACCTTTGAAGAAACTGGCACCAACACGAGGGAACTCTTCTTTGCAACCGTTCTCGTAGTAAATGCAGGCTCATTACCCCTAAAATGGCCAGGAACCAGGACTTGGACTGGCATGCGGGAAATAACATCTTGGGTCTTGAAATGCACAATTAAAACCTAGCTTGGCTCCTTTTCTCCCTGGGGACTAGACCCGAGGGGCACCAAAGGTAGCGTGTACCTGCTCCGTGAAGTGGGAAGCGATAGGGGGAGGTTGGAAGGAGGAGGTTTGAAGGGCGCGGGTGGCGTTGGTGCAAGCGATGGAGAAATAATGATGATGATCGGCATGGGTGGAGGTAAAGGCAAAAGTGGGGGCATGGGTTTAGGGTCGGCCTGCTCGGGCTTAGAGGACGATGGCGAAAGAAGTGACATCGGTTGTGGGGATGGTTGTGAAGGTGACAGAATAGGGGTTATCACGAGGGGAGGTGATGAAGACAGTAGTGAGGATAATAGGGATAATGGAGAGGGTGACGATGGAGATGTGGCCAATGGAGGCGGCGAAGACGGGGGTGAAGAAGGTGTCGGCAAAGGGGGTGACGTGGTTGATGGAGATAGTGAAGGGGACGAAGGAGGAGAAGAAGGTAGTGGCATAGTGGAGGAAGTGGCGGGTGGGGGCGCTCTTCGGTGTATCTTTACAACACGTCGAGAGGCGTTGGTGACAGGGGTGGTGGTGGAAACGGAGGGTGAAAGAGAAATTGCCCGAGCAGAGGCTGAAATAGGTAAAGGTGGTGGAGGAGATGGGATAGAGGAAGGAGTGGACAACAGAGCAGGTACCTTATTAACTGAAGAAACACCAGGGTGCCCCTGGTCATGACATGGAGATGGTTGCTTAGGTGGCACGGCTTGTTGCTGATGCTGCTTGTTGCTGAGGTCTGAAACAACTTGGCGCATGGTAGCCCACTCAATCATCTTCTTGTCTTCTAGACTATAAACAAGTTCTCAGAACTCGGAGCAATTCTCGACCACATGCCCCTGTTGACGATGGAATTCATAGAACTGGAGCAAATTCCCGATCGCGGGTCGGCAAGGCACAATTGGAGGGAGTTGCAACGCATGGGTAGCCGCCAAAGCCCTGAAAACATCTGTAAGAGATTCCGGCAACGAAGAGTGAGAAGCCTACTTCGGGCAAGGTGGATGCCGAGGGGTGTGAGAAGGTGGTGGGGATGGTAGCGGAGGTTGCGTAGGCAAGGGGGATTACGTAGGTGAAAGCGGAGGGCTAGAATGACATGGCGACGTGGAGGGATTGGGAATGTAATGGACGACATCCACCCGCTCTGGGTATAGTGTTTCCTTGACCAGAGGTGGAGGGTTGTGGTGAGATGAAATAGCGAAGGGCTGACTTGTGGGGGGATGTAGGGTGGAGCACATGGAGGTATAGGGAGCGGAAGGCCGTCTCGTGGAGGGATATATAGTGGAGGGCTGACTTGCTGTGGAGGGCGGAGGGAAAGTGTATGTAGAAGGTGACGATGGAGGAGACTCATGGTCAAAGGAAACTAGGAGTTGTTGGCTAATGAAGCGGGCTCGATTGTAAAGCTGTTGCCAAGATGTGATATTGTTCAGGGCTAAGATGCACCTGAACTCGGGTGTTGCATTAGAAATAACCATCTTGATCTGCTCACCCTCTGGAATATGCCTGGGAACTTGTGCGGCTAGGCGACGCCAGCGGTCGGCGAACATGGAGAATTCCTCGCCGGTCTTCATCTTCTCTTGGGCCAGATCAACCATAGAATATCTGGGCCTTGTGGAAGCCGAGGAATCCACTCAAGGAGAAGAAAATGAACTAAACTACGGACAATCAAGCGACTAAAAATTAAGAAGGATTATGAAACGTGCCAATATGAGGAAAGAGCATGCGTAGGATGCTAAAGGGATGTGATCGCCAGAGGGGTTACCTCAAAGAAACGAAATGATCGCATGTACCTTGTATTGAGCGCGGAGATTGTGACTCCTCGAGAGCGGGAAATGGCAGGTTGCTTCTTCCTCCCCCTTCGGCCGGCCGACGGAGAGGGCTTTCCTCAGGTACCCTTGCAAAACAACAACAAACAAGTAACGGGTGGATCAGAAAGATGAAGGTGCAGTATTCAAATTCTAACGACGCAAATAACGAAATGATGGCAAGACACACACCTGGTTGGTGTTGTCTTTAAAACCCCTCTCGGACACGAGTAGGAGGAAAATGCTTATGATGAATGGTAATTATTCCGATGTAGAAACGAGAAGAGACTCCCTCATAAAAGGGGGGGGGGTAGAAGATATGATATGATGAATGCAAGATAACTAGAAAAGAAGAGGAGAGAATGGCTTATTGGATGGTCGATGGCGAGATCCGACGGAGCTTCGGCAGCGTAGGGACGACGAGGTAGCGCGGCGGGCGAAGGCGACCTCTCTCCTGCGAGCACGGGCACCCGAGGATCCGGCATGACCTCCCCTACAAAACACCCACGGGTTAAGAATAGAATCCGGTAGCCTCCTGGCGCTCTTTTTCGACCCTTGAACTGAGGGGGGTAGGCCTCTATTTATAGAGGTCGGGAGGATGGGGGCGTCCAGAGGCTTGGACGCCTCCATAACTTGGATTTTCTTCAAACGACAGACTGAGCGACGGTCAGTCGATGGTCAGGGGGTCACCCGTGAGCTATTTGATGGAGGCGTCCAGGGGCCTGGACGCCTCCATAACTTGGATTTTATTCAAACGATAGGCTGAGCAACGGTTAGTCGATGGTCGGGGGTCGCCCGTGAGCTGGTTGATGGAGGCGTCCAGGGGCCTGGACGCTTTCATAACTTGGATTTTATTCAAACGACAGGCTGAGCAACGGTCAGTCGATGGCCCGGGGTCGCCCTTGAGCTGGTTGATGGAGGCGTCCAGGGGCCTGACGCTTTCATAACTTGGATTTTATTCAAACGACAGGCTGAGCAACGGTCAGTCGATGGCCCGGGGTCGCCCGTGAGCTGGTTGATGGAGGCGTCCATGGGCCTGGACGCCTCCATAACTTAGATTTTATTCAAACGACAAGCTGAGCAACAGTCAGTCGATGGCCCGGGGTCGCCCGTGAGCTGGTTGATGGAGGCGTCCAGGGGCCTGACGCTTTCATAACTTGGATTTTATTCAAACGACAGGCTGAGCAACGGTCAGTCGATGGCCCGGGGTCGCCCGTGAGCTGGTTAATGGAGGCGTCCATGGGCCTGGACGCCTCCATACCTTGGATTTTCTTCAAACGACATACTGAGTAACGGTCAGTCGATGGTCGGGGGTCACCCGTGAGCTGGTTGATGGAGGCGTCCATGGGCCTGGACGCCTCCATGAAATTATATATATTTTTTGTTCAATCCTATATATATATATATTTTGTCAATATTTTGTATTGATGGAGGCGTCCAGGAGCCTGGACGCCTCCATGATGACCCCCAGATTCCCCCGAAAAGTGCATCAGCAGTCGTCCGTTAGGCATTTTCCTGGTCTCGGTAACTTCTGGTGCATGCGATTGATGTTGATGCCGTTCGAATGCCGCATGATTTCCACAACGAGGCGGTTTCCGGATGCCGAAGGAGCGTTACGCTACTCGCCCAGAAGAAGAGAGAAGACTCAAAGATTGGAAACACTCAAGTGATTCAAAATGCGAAAGCCGCTGCGGGGCGTCGCGTGGTAATATGAGATTTTCTCAGGGGACGTCAGGAATAGCATGTCTACAGCTGCCCTGCCTTGGCGTCTGCTTTGCAAGGGAGTGACACGTAATGGAATGGTATTGAAGTGGAGTGAAATGGAGTGGGAATGGACTGATAAGTTGATGCCAAGGTGTGATGAGACACGCTTTTGACATGACTGTTTGGAATCTTTCCTGTAGTTTCAATGAGGTGACCTTGAAGGGGGTCTTTCAAATTTGACGATTGTTTGGACGGAAATCAAACAAGGGAGGGTGAGATGTGCGCTCAGGCACGAAAATAAAGGAGACCAACTTCTCGGTGTGGAAGTACATGGGTCATAAACCTGCAGGTTTCACCTTTGGGGAGCGGTTACCAGCCAATGTGGAAGTGCTGCAGCCAAGGTGGATCAAACAAGGAAAAAAGTAAAGGAATATCTGAGGGTCTGTCCAAACAAGGGTCTCGTTTGGAAGGGCAGCGTAGGGCCGTTTCAAGGAAACTCAATATTTCATTCAGAATGGAATATCTCATATCTGTAAGAATTGAAGCACAACGGCTTTCGCAATCGAATCACTTGAATGATCTTTCACAATAGACTCAAAGTCCTATATGAATGCGTGCTGGGTTTAAAGAAAAATTTAAAACAAACTAGAATAGAAAATAGCCAGGGATAATATTATCAACTCGTTAAGCATGGGTCAGGACACCGATCCAGTGAGCTGATACTGAGCTGGGGCCCGTTTATCCATGCATCGACTCACTGAATGGAACCATCGTTCCCACGCTATCACTAGTTAACGGCCTATCCATACAACCCAAATTCTTCTGGAATCATCACTGCTTTTGTTGAAGGGGAACTCAAATCCCAGATTTGTTCGGGTCGCAAGGTCCTTGACGTGTTCTAATAGCGTAAATATCATATAGTATGATGCATGACACGTGGGACCAAACACTGAAGGATGGTTTACAAGATAGGGCGAAAAACGCCCGTTGGTACAACCTGCACAGACCATCATAGATTAAATAATCATAAAGCAGCAGAAATATAATAGAATCGTGCCACAGTACAAGGATAAAACACTGACGACTTGACCACTCATGTGACACGTCCCGTCCCGTAGCACCTCTCCTTTCCTATAAGTACCTCCCTTAGGCTAGTTTATTCAAATGTACCAAGGGGAGTTTTGAAAGTTCAGGAGGAGGAGAAGAGGAGGGTCTAGGGATTTTAGGATGAAAGGAGAGTCTTCCCGCGTTATGAAGAGGGGCAGGCCTAGCAATGAGATCAGGCGACTTTCTGACCTCGAGGGTCATCTGAGTGGGACGATCCAGTCGCATATGGTAAGTTAATTTATTTCAAATTTACTGCATGGACTCTCTCCTCACTTTCCTTCCTTTCTCTTCTTCTTTCCAGCCGTATCCACTCTTTTCGGGCCCGAGGAAGTTTTCCAAACTGCCATGGCTTTCAGAGCTAACTTCCAACATCTCCATTGGCATGAGGGCTATACTCTCGAAGTGGCATCTTTAGGGGCTCCTTATTAACGCCAAACACTACGAGAGAATCAGTATGCACTGGGCGGCTATGGGCGCAATAGTGGAGATCTGGCATCCCCAGTCACACACTTTCATCTTCCCGACGTTCGAGGCGACCATTCTCCTCGAGGAGGTGGAACTTCTGCTCGGATTGAAGAAATTCAAGAGTGACGGGAAGGTGAAGGCTATGCGAATGCTGACCCAGGGGACTTCCGAGAGCGTCCTTGGAAGCTTCATGCCATCCGACGCAGTCAGAAAGGTCCGCACTCAAAAGGGAATTGACTTGCAAAGGCTCGCGGTATGGGTTATGGATGCCTTGAAAGGGTCACCAGATGATGAACATTTGGAAGGAATTATGAGAGGGTTCACCATCTGTCTGGCGGGTGCTCTCTTGTTCCCTTATACCGACAACATAGTGGAAGAAACCCAACTGAGTGCCATCTGCGGGATCTGGAGTGGAAAGAGGATGGGACCCGCCGTCCTTGCCTACCTTTACAGCGGTCTTACCGCCTCGAGCATGGGTAGGCCTCCTTTTTGTTGCGCACTTGTTCTGAGTTGCTGGGTCGATTGGCACTTCAAATTCGACCACCGTGAGGGGATGCCGACTGTTTCAAAGCTTTTCCAACAAAGCCCCCTTTATCACATAGCTGATGTGTTAGGCTTCGGTGGCACTGTGGCGAACCATGTTCCGTGGCTGAAGAAACGGGAAGACTGGCGGCCTCACTTTCGAACCATGAGACAAAGCTTCTTCACTTGCGCACCGGCATGTCTACTTTCACTTGAACTCCTCATGAGGTCTTCTCCTGAAGCTGAACTCCAACTGATCGGCGTGACGGAGTTTGTCCTTTATAACGCACATCGGTGCTGCCTCCAGATCGGCATTCCACGCCACTCGTTCCCACTGTTGACCGGCATTGTCCCTTTGAAGAAGAGGGAGTTGGGCACGGAAGCGGACGCGAGGGAAGCGAAGGCCGTTAAAGCACCCAGGAAGACAAGTGTTGCGGGAAAGGCCTTAGCGCACGTGGGGGAAGAATGTGAGCTGTGGAGAGCTTATGTAACCGAACTGGGGAAGTTGAGGCCCAGAGTACCTAGGCCCTTGATGTAGCCCGCTCTGTTTTCTGATGGAATAAAATCTGGTAGTTTGTCATTTTGGACCATTGTTCCCTGAATTATTAATTTTTTATGATTTTTATTTTTATTTTTGCTTTTTGTCTTTTCTCCTTTGTGTTCTGGTTTATTCATATCATGGTCATATATATATATATATATAGTATATGTGCTTAAATGGGGGCGTCCAGGGGTCTGGATGCCCCTAATTTTTTGAAAAAAATTTTTTGAGAAAAATTGTTCTTTTTGTGGGGGCGTCCAGGGGCCTGGACGCCTCTATCTTTTCTTTTTATTATTTTTTTTGTATTTTTTTTTTTAATGTGGGGGCGGCCAGGAGCCTGGACGCCCCTATATTTTCTTTTTCAATTTTTTTTTATTTTTCAGTTGTGGGGGCGTCCAGGCGCTTGGACGCCCCTATATTTTCTTTTTCAAATTTTTTTTTCAGTTGTGGGGGCATCCAGGCGTTTGGACACCCCTATGTTTTTTTGAATTTTTTAATAAAATAAAAAAGTGGGGGCGTCCAGGTGCCTGGACGCCCCAAATCCTGGTGATTTTCTATATAAAGGGGGGTCTCACCCCCTGTTCTCTTCTACTATTCATTCTAACGACCCATTTCCAGTTCCCAATGGAGCAAGAAGGCCCGAGCCAGGGTGGAGAGAGGCGGAAACGACGGGCTCATCGTCCGAGGAGGTCGAGGGATCATGCCGAGGAGGCTACTGTGGGAGAGGAGATTGCCGCAGAAGAGGAGATTGCCGAGGAACAGGAGGCGCCTCCTTTGGCCGTGCAGGGTCCTGCGGGTGCTGGCGACGCTGGAGAGGATGAGCACGACCCTGTAAGCCCCTTAGAACTCCAATTTTTTGGTTTAATAGGCTAAACAGGCGGGCGAGAGATGGTGTGGAGAAGGCCGGTGAGTGGGGGAAGGAGGCGTCCAGAGGCCTGGACGCCTCCAACTTTTCTCTATTTTTTTATTTTATTATTATTATTTTTTTGAGTTATTATGTAAAAAAATAAAATTAAAAATAAGGAGGCGTCCACTTATTTGGACGCCTTCATGATTATTTTTATTTTATTTTTTATTTGTTTTTGTTTTTGCTAAAATAAAATAAAGGAAGTAAAATGAAAGCGTCAAGGGGGGTGGACGCCTTTAAATATATATATTTTTAAAATAATAATAATAAAATAAATAAATATTATGTACGGTGTTGTTGTTTATTATTATCCATGATGCTGATGTGTTTCTTTTTTTATTATTTGTTTTTTGTGGTGTGCAGGGCGTGATGAAGAGCCGGATCAGCTGGTCCCTGGTGGTGGCAGCGTACCATGGGCTGCCGGACTTTCAGAGGGCGCGGGTGGATGCCATGGGTTTTGGAGCTTTCCTGCCGATCGAGCCCTTCCGGCTTGACCTTCCTCTTATTCAGGCGTTGAGGGAGCGGTGGCACGTGCCGAGCCGGGCGTTTCTGATGCCCCGGGGGCATATGGTGCCGACACTGGAGGACGTGGCTCGGATCACCGAGCTACGGGTTGACGGAGAGGCAGTCAGCGGGGTGACTTACCCCGATTACCGAGAGAGTGCCCTGGACCTGTTGTGGCTAGAGACGAGCGCGACTGATAGAGACAGCATGGTAGTCGGCCGAGTGGAGATTATGGAGGCGCTCGGGTTCGGTGACCCGCACCAGCGGGTTAGCGAGACTGGAGCGGAGTTTCTGGCACGACTGGAGGGAGACGCTCGTGCAGCTTTCACCCAGGACCCGAGCGAGCGGGAGCTGGTGGATCTAGACCTCCGGAGGTTCCTCTTCTTTTTCCTGGGGTGCCTCCTGCTGGGGACGAAGGGTGACGGCATCCACTGCCGCTTCCTCGGGATCCTGGCGGATCTGGACAGAGTGGGGGACTATGCGTGGGGAGCGGCTCTGCTTGCCCATTTGATCGCCGATCTCTCCCATACTTCAGAGAGGGAGACGACAGTCAGCGGCTTCTCACCTTTTCTCTAGGTAAACATTTTATTTATGAATTTTACCGTAGCTAAATATGCAATTAATCGGGCTAATGATGTATGATGGATGCAGGTGTGGAACTACTACTACTTCCCGATGGGAAGAGCCAGACAGGGGAACAGGAGAGCCGTCCCTCTGGCGCGACAGTGGAGGCCGGTCATGGTCGTGGCACCCCACGGCTACCCGCTGGCGTCACTTCGTTGGGAGCTGAGCGAGTACCCCGAGGCTATGGTATGATGCGTATGATTTTTTTTGGGTGTTTTTACGCATGTGACTCAATTGAGCGAAATAGCAACTATCATGATGCATGTATGGTGATGCGGGTGGTGTGGAGGCCCTACCTGGGCATGGCCGATGCCGGCCAGCCTTGGGTTGTAGCGGGTCATCCTCATTTTGGGCGGGACGTGTGGGTCCATTGCCTGAACGAGAACGAGCCGCTCCGGCTTAGGCTGGTTATGAGGACGTTGGGATTAGCCAAGGAGTGGATTGACGTAGATGAACCGGTCCGCGTCGGGCGGAAGACCAAGAGGAAGGCAAAGATCGTGGACTGGCATACACGCTTCCCTGCACAGTACCAGGACTGGCAGCAGGGTGGGGTCCCAGTGGTGTCTCATGTACCGGATAGCACCGATTACCTGAGACGGTACCGGGCTACGTACGGGGAGCGTCTCTTCCTTGGTGGCATGGCAGGGGTAAGTGTCAAATGGAAATGTCCTCCTTTCTATACGTATATGCATGTGACACTAAATTTCATGCGGTGTAGGATGCTCGTGACAACATGATTGCCGACCTGCGAGCCCAGCTGGCAGACGCCAGGCGGCAGTTGGTGGCCATCCTATAGGAGTTGGAGATCCTGGTGAGTCTATGCAATGCATTTTTTTTGTGACCTGGATTTTGATGCTTGCCTCTGACCGTCGTTTGCTTTGTGTTTCAGCGGGCCCACCAGGCAGCGACAGTCGGGATGGCTGGTGGAGCGGGTTCCAGTTAGTGGGGCCCTCCTCCGGAGGTTTCTGTCCTTCAGGAGTAGTTGGCGTACGCAGTGGCCCGGGCTGAAGAGGCCGAGCATGACCGCGCGGCTCGAGGGAGTCCTACTTGACCCTGACTTCTTTCCAGTTGCCCTTCTTCTTTCACTGCTCTCTTACGGTGCATGTAGGTTTTGGCAGGTGGCCGAGATTCAAGAGGCCCTGGCCCGTGCTATTCGTGCCTAGCAAGAGCGCGACGCCTGGGCGGCAGAGCGTGACGCCCGGATTGCAGAGCTGGAGGAGGAGCAGCGACGGGAGGCTGAGGAGCTCCCTCGCGACGTGCGGGATTTGCGGTTTGCCCTCGAGCTGTCGAGGAGAGAGGTGATGCGGGAGAGAGAGGAGAGGGAGAGGGAGAGAGAGGACAGGTAGAGGGAGAGAGAGGACACAGAGAGAGAGAGGATAGGTAGAGGGAGAGAGAGGACACAGAGAGAGAGAGGACAGGAGAGCGGAGCGACTGCGAGAACGGGATGAGAGGAGGGCTCTGGAGGCCCAGCTGACGGAGCTCCGATTGAGTCTCGGCACTATGGAGGGGAAGCTTCGGGAGAGCGAGGAGCGGTATCAGAGGGCGAAGGAGCGCGGGGCGCGACTTCGTCAGTCTGGTTCTTTCTCCATGGGCAGCTTTCTGGTTTCTTCGGCCAAGGAGCGTCGCCGAGCCTTTGAGGCTGGCGTGCCACCATAGGGCGAGGCGAGCACCGCCTCTCAGAGTTCGCGGAGGCCCCCTAGGGATCCCCGTCAGAGGAGGGAGGAGATAGATGATCAGGAGGGTGGTAGCGAGAGTTAGAGAGTTGCTTGTACACTCCACCTTCCTCACTTTATGATGTATAACTGACTATTTGCTTCTGTGCAATGAAACGGTTCCTTTTGTCGTATGTACTTCCCCTTTTCCATGCTTCTTCTCTTGCATCGAGTTGTTTCGAGGCACGCTTCACGAGACCTTACCCTGAAAAGCAGGGAACTACGCCTTGCACGGAGAGATCATCCTTCTCTTTTTTTATTTATATATTTTTTTTGGCGCGTCCTGGCGCGAGGATGCATCTTATCCTTCGAATTCAAATTTAAAGAGCCAGGCGGCCTTCCTTTCTTTGTGCCTTACCCACAAAAGCGCCCGCTGTGAGCGACGTCACGCGGTTAAGGGAGCGAAGAAGACGTGGATGCGCGCGGGCTCCTTTTTGTTTGCTGCAACACAGAAATAAGAGAAAAGAGAAGGGGCCACCACGGGAGATTGCTCCGGCGGGGCGAGCGGGATAAATGTAATATAGCAAGATATGGGGGTTAAACGGCCATAGCGGGAAGTGACTCACCGCGGCCTCGGGGGGACGGGAATGGTGCAGAAATTAAATAGCAAGAACTGAAATAGCCATTGGAGAAGTGACTCACCGCGGCCTCGAGAATATGAGCAGATAAGAATATAACAGAATATAAGGAGAATATAAAGAGCGGGAATTTAAACGGCCATTAGGGAAGTGACTCGCCGTGACCTCGAGAATATGAATAGATAAGAATATAACAGGATATAAAGAGAATATAAGAGCGGGAATTTAAACGGCCATTGGGGAAGTGACTCGCCGCGGCCTCGAGAACATGAATAGATAAGAATATAGCATATAAGAACGGGAATTTAAACGACCATTGGGGAAGTGACTCGCCGCGGCCTCGAGAACAAGATGTGATCGCCAGGGGCCAAAGACCCCAAAATAAAGATGTGATCGCCGGGTTGCTTCTTCCTCCCCCTTTGGCCGGCCAACGGAGAGGGCTTTCCTTGGTTACCCTTGCAAAACAGTAGACAATAAACGAACGGAATTAGAAAATGGCAGTGTAGTAACAATTCCTTGCAATAAAAGTAACGAGATCGTGACCTGACACACACCTGGTTGGTGTGGTTTTAAACCCCTCTCGGACTCGAGTAGGAGGAAAATGCGATGATGAATGCAAGAAGTTTGCAAGAGACGGCGCCCTTATGTAGGGAGATAGAGGATGCAGTATGATGAATGTAAAGAACTATGGAGAAAAGGGGGAAGAAAAGGCTTATTGGATGAGCCGAGGGTGAGATCCGGCGGAGCTCCGGCAGCGTAGGGACGACGTGGAAGCGCGGTGGATGAAGACGACCTTCCTCTCGCGAGCGTGGGCACCCGAGAAGCCGGTAGAACCTCCACCTACAAAAGACCCCACGGGTTAGAAATGACTCCGGTAGCCTCTGGGCTCCGGCAGCCTATCGGATCTCTTAGAAGCTCTCCCAGAACTGAGGGGGGGGGGCCTCTATTTATAGGGCTCCGGAGGGTGGAGGTGTCCAGGACCCTGGACACCTCCATCAGGGCAAAAAAGATATTTTATTCTATTTTTATTCATTTTTTTTGAATATTTTCGTGGAGGCGTCCAGGGACCCGGACGCCTCCATAAGTCCCACCGAACTCCACCGAAAGTCGCACGCGGTTTAACACAACACGTGATTTTGGAGCGGCGACCCATGATTTGGAAATGGGCGCATCCAGCCAGCTGGACGTCTCCACAATTTAGATTTTTTCACACACGACAAACCATCGTTCGGTGGGCGGCGCCCCGTGAGTGAGTTGATGGAGGCGTCCAGGGGCTTGGACGCCTCCAAGAAAATATTTTTTTATTAATTTTGCTTTGTTTTTTATGCCAACTGGCATTTTAATTTTTTTATATTTGTTTTATGGAGGCGTCCAGGGACCTGGACGCCTCCATTAATATATTATTTTTTATTTGGTTTTGGGCCTTGAAAAATAAATTAAAAGGATGGGGGCGTCCAGGGGCCTGGACGCCCCCATAAAGACCCACCCGAGTCCTCAGTTCAGGTGTTGGCGGCCGCCCGGCAGACACCCTTCCTGGTTTCGGAACCTCTGATGCGTCTGACTGGGGTTGATGCCATCCGAATGTCGTGACGAGACGATTCCGGATGCCGAAAAAGGCAGAAGAAGACCCAAGAAAAGGAAGCACTTAAGAGATTCGAAATGCGTAAGCCGTCGCGGGGCGTCGTATAGTAATATGAGACTTTCTCAGGAGACGTAAGGAATGGCGTGTCTACAGCTGCCCCGTCTTGGCGTCTGCTTTGTAAGGGAGTGACACGTAGTGGAATGGTATCGAAGTGGAGTGAAATGAAGTGGGAGCGGACTGATAAGTTGATGCCAAGGTGTGATGAGACACGCTTTTGACGTTACTGTTTGGAATCTTTCCTGAAGTTTCAATGAGGCGACCTTGAAGGAGGTCTTTCAAATTTTGACGATTTACTTGGACGGAGATCAAATAAGGGAGGGTGAGATGTGCGCTCAGGCACGAAACAAAAAGAGACCAACTTCTCTGTGTGGAAGTACCTGGGTCATAAATCTGTAGGTTTCACCTTTGGGGAGCGGTTACCAGCCAACGTGGAAGTGCTGCGGCCAAGGTGGGTCAAGCAAGGTAAAAAGCAAAGGAATATCTGAGGGTCTGTCTAAACAAGGGTCTCCTTTGGAAGAGCAGCGTAGGGCCGTTTCAAGGAAACTCAGTATTTCATACGGAGTGGAATATCTCATATTTGTAAGAATTGAAGCACAGCGGGTTTCGCAATCGAATCACTTGAATGATCTTCCGTAATAAATCAAAGTCCTATATGAATGCATGCTGGGCTTAAAGAAAAATTTAAAACAAACTAAAATAGAAAATAGCCAAGGATAATATTGTCAACTTGTTAAGAATGGGTCAGGATACCGATCTGGTGAGCCGACACTAGGCTGGGGCCCATTTATCCGCGCACTAACTCACTGAATGGAACCGTCGTCCCTATGCTACCACAAGTTAACGGCCTATCCGTGCAACCCAAATTCTTCCGGGATCATCATTGTTTTTGTTGAAGGGGAACTCAAATCCCAGATTCGTTCGGGCCGCAAGGTCCTTGACATGTTCTAGTAGCGTAGGTATCACATACTACGATGCATGACATGGTGGGACCAACCATTGAAAGGTGGGACAGGAGATAGGACAAAGACGTCCGTTAGTAAAACCTGCACAGGCCAGCATGGATTAATAACATCAGAAAGTAATAGAATCGTAACAGAATCGCACCACAATGGAAAGGAGATCTAGCCAAAATCCTGACATTGACTGCTGATGTGACATGTTCTGTCTTGTAGCGATCATCCCTTCCTATAAGAACTCCCCTTAGGCTAGTTCATTCAAATGCACCAAGGTGGGTTTTGGAAGCTCAGGAGAGGAAGGAGAGGAGAATCTAGAGATTTCAGGATGGAAGGAGAGTCTTCCCGCGTTATGAAGAGGAGCAGGCCTAGCAGCGAGATCAGGCGACTCTCCGACCTCGAGGGTCATCTGAGTGGGACGATCATGTCGCATATAGTAAGCTGATTCTTTTCAAATTTCTCCACGTGAACCTTCTTCTTACTTCCATCATTTCTTCTTCTTTCTTTTCTCTTCTAGTCATATCCACTCTTCCCAGGCCCGAGGAAGTTTTCCAAACTGCCATGGCTTTCAAAGCTAACTTCCAACATCTCCATCGGCATGAGGGCCATACTCTCGAAGTGGCATCTGCAGGGGCTCCTTATTTACGCCAAACACTACGAGAAGATTCGTATGGACTGGGCGGCAATGGGCGCACTAGTGGAGATCTGGCATCCCCAGACCCACACTTTTATCTTCCCGACCTTCGAGGTGACCATCCTCCTCGAGGAGGTGGAACTTTTGCTCGGATTGAAGAAATTCAAGAGTGACGGGAAGGTGAAGGCTATGAGGATGCTGACACGGGGGACTTCCGAAAGCGTCCTTGGAAGCTTCATGCCGCTCGATGCAGCCCGAAAGGTTCGTACTCAAAATGGAATTGATTTGCAAAAGCTCGCGGAATGGGTCATGGAGGCCCTGAGAGGGTTACCAGACGATGACTATTTGGAGAGAATCATGAATGGGTTCACCATTTGTCTGACGGGTGCTCTCTTGTTTCCTTATACCGACAACATGGTGGAGGAAGACCAACTGAGTGCCATCTGCGGGATCTGGCGTGGAAAGAGGGTGGGACCCGCTGTCCTTGCCTACCTATATAGTGGCCATACTGCCTCAAGCATGGGTAAGCGTCCTTTTGGTTGCGCACTTGTCCTGAATTGCTGGCTGGATTTGCATTTCAAATTCCACCACCGTGAGGGAATGCCAACTGCTTCGAAACTCTTCCAACAAAGCCCTCTTCATCACATAGCCGACGTGTTAGGCTTCGGTGGTACTGTAGTGAACCGCGTTCCGTGGCTGAAGAAACGTGAAGACTGGCGGTCTCACTTCCTCACCGTGACACAAGGCTTCTTTTACTTGCGCACCGGCATGTTTACTTTCGCTTGATCTCCTCATGAGGCCTTCCCCCAAAGTTGATCTTCAACTGATCGGCGCGACCGAGTTTGTTCTTTACAACGTGCATCGGTGCTGCCTCCAGATTGGCATCCCACGCCATTCGTTCCCGCCATCGACTGGCATCGTTCCTTTGAATAAGAGGGAGTTGGGCACTGAAGCGGACGTGAAGGAAGCGAAGGCCATTAAAGCTCCCTGGAAGACAAGTGTTGCGGGAAAGGCATTAGCGCACGTGGTGGAAGAATGCGAGCCGTGGAGGGCTTATGTAACCGAACTGGGGAAGTTAAGGCCTAAGACGCCTAAACCCCTGATGTAGCTCATTCTGCTTTCTGATGGAATAAAATCTGGCATTTGGATGTTTCGGACCCCCGTCCCCGTCAATTATGATCTTCAACTGATTGGCGTGACCGAGTTCGTCCTTTATAATGTGCATCGGTGTTGCCTCCAGATTGGCATCCCACGCCATTCGTTCCCAATATTGACTGGCATCGTTCCTTTGAAGAAGAGGGAGTTGGGCACTGAAGCGGACGTGAAGGAAGCGAAGGCCGTCAAAGCACCCTGGAAGACAAGTGTTGCGGGAAAGGCCTTAGCGCACGTGGTGGAAGAATGTGAGCTGTGGAGAGCTTATATAACCGAACTGGGGATGTTAAGGCCTAAGGCGCCTAAACCCCTGATGTAGCTCGTTCTGCTTTCTGATGGAATAAAATCTGGCATTTTGATGTTTTGGACCAGTTCCCTTTGTTATGATTTTTATTTTTCCCTTTTTCTATTTTTATGTTTTCTTTCTTTTTATGTACCTATTTATTCACAATATGATCTTATGTAAATATATATATTAAAAATATATATTTTTAATGGGGGCGTCCAGGGGCCTAAACGCCTCCAATTTTTTTATTTATTTTTTTTTATTTTGGGGGCGTCCAGGCGCTTGGACGCCCCTATATTTTCTTTTTATTAATTTTTTTTTTAAATTTTGTTTGGGGGCGTCCAGGCACCTGGACGCCCCTAAATTTTTTTAAATTTTTGAAAAAAAAGAAAGGACGCCGCCAAAAAGGGGTTTTTCTTATATAAGGGGGGACTCACCCCCCTTTCACTTCTACTGTTCATTCTGACGACTCGTTCACCCTAAACGACCCATTCCCAATTCCAATGGAGCAAGGAAGCCCGAGCCAGGGTGGGGAGAAGCGGAAACGATGGGCTCGTCGTCCCAGGAGGCTGAGAGATGACGCCGAGGAGGCTGCCGTGGCGGAGGAGATTAAAAATAAGGAGGTGTCTAGGGCTTGGGACGCCTCCATGATATTATATATATATTTTTTATTTATTTTTGTTTTGGTTTTTGGGTTTTTATAAAAATAAAATAAACAAAATGTAAAGGAGGCGTCCATGGTGTTGGACGCCTCCAAAAAAACATAAATATTTTTTAAAAAATAAAAATAAAATAAATAAGTAGTATATACAGTGTTATTGTTTATTACTATTCATGATGCTGATGTGTTCTTTGTTGGTTTTGTGGTGTGCAGGCATGATGAAGGGCCAGATCAGCTGGTCCCTAGTGGTGGCAACATACCGTGGGCTGCCAGACTTTCAGAGGGTGCGTGTGGACGCCATGGGCTTCGGAGCTTTCCTTAGGATCGAGCCCTTTCGGCTCGACCTTCCTCTTATCCAGGCATTGAGGGAGCGGTGGCACGCACCGAGCCGGGCTTTTCTGATGCCCTGGGGGCACATGGTGCCGACACTCGAGGACGTGGCTCGGATCACCGGGCTACTGGTTGACGGAGAGGCGGTGAGCAGAGTCACCTACCCCGACTACCGAGAGAGTGTCCTGGACCTGCTGCGGTTAGAGACGAGCGTGACTGACAGGGACAGCAGGGTAGTTGGCCGAGTGGAGATCATGGAGGCGCTCGGATTCGTCGACCCGCGCCAGCGGGTTAGCGAGACTGGAGCGGAGTTTCTGGCACGACTCGAGGGAGACGCTCGTGCAGCTTTCACCCAGGACCCGAGCGAGCGGGAGCTGGTGGATCTAGACCTTGGAGGTTTCTTTTCTTCTTCTTGGGCCGCCTTCTGCTGGGGACGAAGGGGGATGGCATCCACTGTCGTTTCCTCGGGATCTTGGCGGATCTGGACAGAGTGGGACACTACGCGTGGGGAGCGGCTCTGCTTGCCCATCTTATTGCCGATCTCTCCCAGACTTCGGGGAAGGAGACGACAGTCAGTGGCTTCGCACCTTTTCTCCAGGTAAACATTTTATTTATGCATTCCCACAGTTAAATATGTAATTATTGTACTAATGATGTATGATAGATGCAGGTGTGGAGCTATTACTATTTCCCGATGGGGAGGGCTAGGCATGGGAACAGGAGGGCCGTTCCTCTAGCACGACAGTGGAGGCCGGTCGTGGTTGCAGCACCCCACGGCTACCAGCTGGCGTCGTTTCGTCGGGAGCTGAGCGAGTATCCCGAGGCCATGGTATGATGCGTATGATTTTTTTGTGTTTTCTTATGTGACTGAATGTCAACTAATATGATGCATGTATTATGATGTAGGTGGTGTGGAGGCTCTACCTGGGCATGGGTGACGCTGGTCAGCCTTGGGTTGTAGCGGGTCTTCCTCGTTTCAGGCGGGACGTGTGGGTCCATTGCCTGAACGAGATCGAGCCGCTTCGGCTGAGGCTGGTTATTAGGACGTTGGGGCTAGCCCAGGAGTGGGTTGATGTAGATGAGCCGGCCCGCATCGGGCGGAAGACCAAGGGGAAGGCAAAGATTGTGGACTGGCACATGCGCTTCCTAGCACAGTACCAGGACTGGAAGCAGGGCGGGGTCCCAGTGGTGTCCCATGTACAGGACAACGCTGATTACATGAGACGGTACCGAGCTATGTACGGGGACCGCCTCTCCTTGGGTGGTATGGCAGGGGTAAGTGTAAAATGAAAATGCTTCATGCTTCTATGTGTATATGCATGTGATACTAACTTATATGAAATGCAGGATGCTCGTGACGACATGATTGCCGACCTGCGGGCCCAGCTGGCAGACGCCAGGCGGCAGTTAGTGGCCATCCGACAGGAGTTGGAGATCTTGGTGAGTCTATGCAATGCATTTTTTTGTGACCTGGATTTTTGATGCTTAGCCTTTGACTGACGTTTGCCCCGTGTTTCTGCGGGCCCACCTGGCAGCGACAGCCGGGATGGCTGGTGGAGCGGGTTCCAGTTCGCGGGGCCCTCCTCCGGAGGTTTCTGCCCTCCATGAGCAACTGGCGTATGCGGTGGCTCGCGCTGAGGAGGCCGAGCGTGACCGCGGGGCTCGAGTGAGTGTCTGCCTGACCTCGACTCTCCTTCTGGCTGCTCTCCTTCTATCAATGTTCTCTTACGGTGCATGCGTGCTTTGACAGGTGGCCGAGATTCGGGAGGCCCTGGCCCGTGCTGTTCGTGCTGAGCAGGAGCACGATGCCTGGGTGGCAGAGCGTGACGTCCAGATTACGGAGCTAGAGGAGGAGCGGCGACGGGAGGCTGAGGAGCTTCCTCGCGACGTAGTGGATCTGCGGATCGCCCTCGAGCTGTCGAGGAGAGAGGCGATGAGGGAGAGAGAGGAGAGGGAGAGGGATAGGGAGAGCGTGGAGAGAGAGAGGGAGAGGGATAGGGAGACCCTAGAGAGAGAGAGAGGGAGAGGGATAGGGAGACCATAGAGAAAGAGAGGGAGTACAGGATGGCAGAGCGACATCGAGATTGGGACGAGAGGAGAGCTCTGGTGGCCCTGGTGTCGGAGCTCCGGCTGAGTCTTGGCACGGCGGAGGGGAGACTTCGGGAGAGTGAGGAGCGGTATCAGAGGGTGAAGGAGCACGGGGCGCAACTTCGTCAATCCGGTTCCTTTTCTGTGGGCAGCTTTCTAGTTTATTCGGCTGAGGAGCGTCGCCGCACCTTGGAGGCCGGCATGGTGCCACCTGGAGAGGTGAGCACGGCATCTCAGGGTTCGCAGAGGTCGCAGAGGCCCCCTAGGGATCCCCGTCAGAGGAGAGAGATGACCAGGAGGGTGATGGTGAGAGTTAGAGAGTTGCTTGTACACTCCACCCTCCTTACTGCATGATGTACTTTTGGCTATTATATGAAATGAAAATGGCTTTCTTATGTTCTGTGTACTTTTCTCTCTCCCACACTTTCTTCTTTACACTGAGTTGTCCTTCGAGGCACGCTCCATGAGACCTTGCCCTGAACAGCGGGGAACTACGCTTTGCATGGGGGGATTTTGTTTCCTTTAACCCTTTTTTTTTTGGGCGCGTCCAGGCGCGAGGACGCGTCTTAATCCTCAAATTCAAATTTAAAGCGACGGGTGGCCTTCTTCTCCCGTGCCCTACCCGCAAACGAGCCTGCCTTCCGCCGAAACTCGCTTGCCCGTCTTTGTCTTCTTCCCCTCGATCGATGGAATTCGGCAGGCTGGACCACGGCGAAGGTGGAGAGGGACACGGGACCCCTCGCTTGAGGAGGGATGCGCCAGAGCACGGAACGGCGTCCATGGAGGAGGAAGGGCCGCTTCGGGCCCCGAGGGACCCGAGGGGCCCGATGTCGCGGAGGGAGGTGAACACGGTCTGGTAGGTCCTCCGATCTCTTCCTCTTTTGATCCATTTTGAGTTTTAAAGCGAGCCGCGCGAGGGGGGAAAGGGTTCGGCGAGTGTTGCACTCAAATGATGGACGCGTCCTAGACAGGGGACACGTTCTTTGTTATGATGCGAAGTCCTTCTTTCTTGGTGCAGGACATGGTGAGGACCCTAGGCCTGGCCGATGAGTGGGCGAGTGCAGACGAGCCAAGCCGCGTCAGGAAGGAGAGTCGCGGCAAGGCGAAGCTTGAAGATTGGCGCATACGTCTCCCTGGGCAGCAAGGGAGCGTACTGGTGCAGGATAGTGTCGACTTCCTGCGGCGGCAGAGAGAGAGTTATGCGGGGCTTCCCCAAGCCGGGGATACGCGCGACGTCGACGGGTCGCGTGCCCAATTAGTCGAGGTCAGGCGGCAGCTGGCCGCCACTCAACAGGAACTGTCGCTCTTGGTAAGCTAAGTGCTGCATTTTCTATTTTTAAATGTAGAGCTTAGCTGACGGTTGTTGTTTGTTCGTTCCAGCGTGCCCAGCAGACATCGATGGTGGGAGTGACTGGCGGCGCATCTTCCTGTTCCTCGGCCCATTTTCTCGAGATTGCCTCCCTTCGGGAGCAACTTGCTGGTGCGGTGGCTCGGGCTGCCCGGGCGGAAGAGGAGCGTGGTGCCTGGGTGGCGACTATAGCAGAGCTGCGACATCGCGGTGAGGAGAGACCTTCTCCAGACATCCTGGAGTTAAGGGTTCTTCTGTAGATGATGAGGAGAGAGGCAGAGAGAGAGAAAGCCGAGAGAAGGTCTGAGCGACAGCGGGATCAGACCGAGAGGAGGGCCTTGGAGGCCCAAGTGAGGGAGCTCCAGCTGGGCCTTCAGGCCGTCGTGCAGAGGCTAGGAGGGATGGAGACGCGCTACGAGAGAGCGCGAGGGTTCGGGGAGCGACTGCGCCAGTCTGGTCGCTTTGCCGCTAGTGGCTTCTTTCCCACGCCAGGGGAGGAGCAGCGAGTCATTGCTGTGGAGCCGGCGCCACGAGGCGAGGTGGGTGCTACTGCACGGGGATCCCGGAGGCTTCTGAGGGACCCTCACCTCAGGGGAGAGGAGAGGGACGCCTAGAGGGACGAGCATGAAAATAATGGTAAGAGTTGGCGAGCTAGTGGACCCGCCTCCTCTCTATGATTGTGATGTTTATGACAGCTTATGTAGAATTATGAATGGAGTGATTTAATTTTCTGATGCTTGTTTGTTCTCTTGTGCGTTCCTTCTTCCCTACACTTCTTCTCCTTTGCACTGTTCCCATGTGATGGGTCTGTCGAGACTCCACCCCGAGCAGAGAATCGCGTCTTGTTGTGACCATTTTCCGCGGGAATCTGTCGTCGAAGTCAATAATGACGGTCCTAGTCCCTTCTCCCGGATGTTGTGTCAAATTTTGCGGACGTCCTCTAAAACATGATAGGGTATCCCTAGACAACATAGGGGGCTAGTCATCATATTCTTCGTCCAATCAATCACCCTGTGCGAGCGATGAAGTGACACACGGGACCGCATGGTAGGTGCCTCATCGCGAGGGCTATCATTAATGGTGATGGAGGCAATCTTGGCCTGCACTCCTTCCATTTCTATATATTCTTGTCCCTTTTATCCTCCCAGGTATATCGAGAGCTAACTCGAGGAGCACAAGTTCTCACGGGAGAGGAGGAGTTCAAAATTTCGAGAGTTGGATGGAGGGCGAATCTTCCCACTCCTCGAAGAGAAGTAGGTCCAGTGGTAGTAGTTCCAGGAGGCTTTCGGACCTCGAAGGGCACTTTAGCAAAAGGCCCCAATCACAACTCGTAAGCTGAGCTTTCCTGCCCTTTTTCCATTCTTTTTTTTTTTGACCAAACCTCCTCTCCATTCCCTGCATGCGTAGAGTGTGATGAAATCACAGATCTCATGGGAGTTGGTAGTGGCAGCATACCGAGGTCTCCCAAATTTTCAGAAGGCGAGGCTAGATGTGATGGGATTTGGCACCTTTCTTTGGATCGAGCCGCTCGAGCTCGACCTGGTCCTGATCCAAGCCTTGTGTGAGAGATGGGACCCAGTGAGTCGGGCATTCCTGATGCCCTGGGGGCACATGGTGCCCGGCTTGGAGGATGTGGTCCGGATCACAAGCTTGAAGGTGGAGGACGAGGCAGTGACCAGGGTCACTTATGCGGATTACCGAGAAGGTGCCCAGAAGCTACTGGGTTTGGACCTAGATGGTCGGAAAAATAGGTCGGTAGCTAGGGCGTCCCTCATTGATGCATTAGGGCTCACCGACACTCGTCGGTGGGATGACGAATCCTCAGAAGAGTTCATGGAAAGGATGGAAATAGGATGCCGTGCCGTGTACTGCACATATTTCGGCAACTGGGAAAGATGCAACATAGATTTGAGAAGATTTCTCCTCTTCCTTTTGGGGAGATTGGTACTGAGCACGAAAGGGGACAGTATCCAATGTCGCTTCCTGGAGCTGCTGTCAGACCTTGAAAGAGTAGGGTACTACGCCTGGGGAGCTGCCATGCTGGCGCACTTGTTTGCAGGCCTGTTCCAAGAAGCGGATCGTGAAATGGCTGTGAGTGGTTTTACACCATTTATCCAGGTATTTTTGGTTTTGCTTATTTTGTATATTTTTTTTATGTTTTTGCAAGGTACTGATGACCTGCGCCGAGCAGCTGTGGCGCTATTATTACCTCCCCATGGGGAGAGCTCGTCATTGGCGACCCGCGATGGTGCCGCTAGCCAGGCGGTGGGAACCCATCATGAGTGCGGCACCCCTAACCTACCAACTGATGGTGCTAAGGCGGGAGCTACAGGAGTTCCCTGCAGCGATGCTAAACTGGAGACCCTACTCAGACATGGTCGATGCCGACCAGCCGTGGGTTCTAGCAAGTCGTGCCCGGTTCGGACGGGAACTGTGGATGCACTTCCTGAATGAAATCGAGCCGCTTCGGCTACGATTGGTTATGAGGAGTTTGGGACTGGCTCTGGAATGGGTGGATACGGCTACGCCACCTCGTGTCGGGAGAAAGACGCGAGGACCGGCGACCTGCATTGACTGGCGCATGCGGTTCCCTGAACAGTATGAAGACTGGCAACGGGGTGGCACGATTGTAGAATCGCAGGCACGGGATAGCGAGGATTACCTGCGTCTATACATGACAAGGTACGCAGAGCGGTTCCAACCACGGGGATTTGTGGAGGTAGGTTTCCCCTTTTTCTCTTTTCTTCTTTCTCCTTTTTTTGGTTTTCTGGTGGAAATGCTGACTCGTATGGCTGTAGGATATCCGTGATACGATGATAGCGACTTTACGAACTCGCTTGGCAGAGATGGAGCAATGGTTGGGCGATGCCCACGGAGCTACGAGCGCCTTGGTAGGTGTACAGTGCGTTCCTAATTAGAATCGCAGATTCCAGATGTTGGCTGCTAATTCACGCGGTCGTAGCATGCTCAGATTGGCACGGCTTCCCCGGCGATGGGAGTAGGTGGTGCCTCTTCCAGCTTGTGGATTCCCACCTCAGAACTTGACTTGTTTTATGAGCAACTTGCTCACGCCACACAGCGTGCTGCGGAGGTAGAAGGGATGCTCTGTATACAGGTAAAAGTTTCAGTGTTGAGTTCTCTTTGTTTACGCCTTATCACGTATCTGAGATGATACACTCGGCAGGAAAAGGAGATGGAAGAAGCGCTTGCCCAAGCTGCGCAGAAGGAGGCTAGGATAGCAGAACTAGAGAGGGAACTGCGGCGTCATCCTGTTGATGAATCCTCTAGGGATGCCGTGGAACTGAGGATCACTCTCCAGTTGGAGAGGGAAGACCGCGAGAGAGAACATGCAGAGAAAGAAAGAGACGCAGAGAGAGAAAGAGCCAACAGATTGACTGAAAGAGAGGAACGAAGGGCCATGGAGGCCCAACTATTCGAACTCCGAATCAGCCTTGGTCTTGCTGAACAGTGGCTGAGAGATGGTGAGGAGCGCTACCGAAGAGCACGAGAGCGTGGCTTTCGTATTGGTAGCTTCTCTGCTGCTTCCGTGGATCAACGCCGGGATGTGGGAATAGGAAGGGGAGTACAGAGCGGTAGGAGTACCGCTTTTCGTAATTGGGTAGCACCTTTGAGAGCGTTTTGCCCGGAGAGTAGTGGGACGAGTAATGCAGAGAGAGAGGGCGGAACTTGATGTAATTTTTTTAGTTTTTTTTTGGAATAAAATATAAGGTTTGGTTTGTTTGGTTTTCACCATTGCGTCTGTTGCCTGAATCCCTGCACATATCACTGAAACAAACAAATCAAAATTTCAGTTCTGACTTGGCCCCTTGCTCAATAAGCAAATGGTCACTGTGACTGTCCTTGATAACTGGTCAAGGGGCCAAGCCTTTATTTAACGAAGGCAAGGGAAAGATGCAATGATGATTAATGCGACAGGCAAGCACACGAATGCAAGCGGTATTAAAAGTGAGATGTTGCACGCAAATGCAATCATGCAAAATTGATTTGTTTTCTTTTTTATATTTGGCATTTTTTTGTTTTATCATAAAAAGATTTTTTTGTTTGCAAATATGTACATTTTCTCTTTTCCATTTTTTTTGTTGCTTTTATCATTTCAATTTTTTTTGTTGCTAACGCCCGGCAAGCACCCACATGGCACCTAACCTACGTGAGAACAGGGGTTTTTTACTAACCTCCCAGGTATCCTAAGTGCACATCTAGGTTGATTTGGGCCTCTAGACCCCTCGAATGATGATCCCACCGACTAAGACTTACCCAGATGACAATACCGTCAAGCCATGCTTAGGCTCCCAGTCGCTTCCGACCATAGGGATTCACTCAAAAGGTGTTTGAGGTAAGAGATTTGCCCGACCCGGGTCTGTTTCCTCACAACTCTAGATGGTATATGATGGAACACCCTGGAACCCTAATGACCAACCGCGCAACGCTGACCCGGAATCAGACGCCGTCGCACCCATAGGTGACGCGCTTGCATTGGCCTAAGCCCGAGGTTAAACAAGAAGACATCAAGGAGGTAAACATGGGTCTTGACCAGCCAGAAACACAAAGACTTCTTCGCAGCGATAGCTTTTGCTTTTCAAAGTAGGTAACCAAATGTGTATATTAAAATAAGGTCGCAGACCCTGGGCAGTTTTCACCCTTCAGAAACTCCATCGAACCTTCCTCTTTAGAGGGAGAAGGAAGAGTGTAGGGGATAAACCTCCTGAGAGGACCGGCAAAGCCGTTAACCCGACGAGCGAATAAGGGCCCATTAACTCTTTCCTTTCGGACAACTTCGGACCAAATCTCGAGCATTTACATTCCACGGCCCCTTTTGTGGATTCAGACTTTTGCTTTGAGGGGTTCCGTTTATCGCGACAGGCACGGTCACGACCAGGCTTTTCTCTTGATTTTGATTTTGTATTTCTTTTTGTGAGGGAGATATAGTCGTTTGACGTTGGTGGGCTCCCTTTTCGTATGCCTGCGGGGACACTGCCCTCTTCTCGTGCTCTGATCGATGCTCGAGGAAATGGATCCTACTCTTGCCTTTGGGGTTTGAGTTTCGGTTTCTCATGCTCAGCGTTTTAAGGGCGCCGACTGTCTCATTTGGTCGAAGAGAAAAGAATAAAGATTACAGCTTCCGGAGATCTTCTGTGTGGGGCCCCACCGTAAGTGATGCTACCGACTTTTTTGAATAAAATACACAAGTGAGCACATGTTAGCTTCCTTCGAGCGAGCATAGGCCGACGTGACTGGACAGGGATCTCCACGGTTCTGGCAAACCAAGACCCGGTGCCTACCAAGCCTTAATGGGCCCTATCCTAACATGAAGGTTAGATGCAGTGACTTGACTACATGGTGACCACTAGGCATCGGCGTTTTGAATTTTCCATATTTTTAGTGGTTTTCAATATTTCTTATTTTCGATGTTTTTTATCTTTTCATCATTTTTTTTGTTTTGTGCTAAGGGTAGTATTTCTTAAGATAAAGCCCATTCCAAGGGTGGGATAACTCGGTCCCTTCGGCGTTGACTAGCTTGTAGGCGTTGCCAGGGTACACGGCTTGAATTACAAATGGTCCTTCCCAATTGGGTTGGAGCTTAGAACGTGGCCCTCCAGGTTTGACAAAAATTCTTTTTACGACTATCTCACCGACTTTGAATTTTCTCTCAACGACTTTCTTTTGGTAAAAGCGAGCGAGTCTATTTTGATACACACGCGCGTGTTCGGCAGCGGCCAGCCGCTTCTCATCCAAGAGTTCCAACTGGGCGAGGAGTGAATTACGACGATCGTCGAGGGGAAATTCCTCGTCCAATTGTACCCTGAGAGAAGGGATCAGAGTCTCGTACGGGACTACCGCTTCCATACCATAGGTAAGGGCAAATGGAGTCTGCCCGGTGGGGGTACGGATTGAAGTGCGATAGGCCCATAGGGCTTCGATATGTTTTTCTGGCCAGTCTGAAAACTTACTAGACTCGCAGGTTTTTTTGATGATTTTGAGCAATGTTTTATTGGTGGCCTCCGCTTGGCCGTTACCTTGTGGGTAATAAGGCGATGAATGATGCAATGCAATTGCGTACCTTTTGCAGAGGTCCTGTAGGTCTTGAGAAATGAACTGTGGCCCATTGTCGGTGACGATCGTGCTTGGGACGCCGAATCTGGCGAGGATGTTCTTCATGATGAACTTGCAGACTGTTGACGCCTTGATTTCCGCGTAAGCTTCGGCTTCGGCCCATTTGGTGAAGTATTCCGTCGCAGTAAGGATGAAAGATTTCTGTTTGGTGAGGAAATTGGGATCACCTAGGGGACCAATGATGTCGAATGCCCACATGGAGAAAGGCCATGGGGAGGATATTGGATGAAGTGAGGAAGATGGTGAATGGATTTTATCGGCGTGAAGTTGACACTTGACACACCTACGGACATAGACAGCACAATCCTCTTCCATAGTGGGCCAATAAAAGCCTTGGCGAATGATCTTCTTGGCGAGCATCTGACTATTCACGTGGCCACCGCACACACCCGAGTGCGTCTCCTCTACACATTTCCAAACCTCATCGTCACCAAGACATCTTAACAGAATACCAGTAAGGCTCCTCCTATAGAGTAGACCTCCAACCAAAGTATATTTCTGAGCCACCCTTCTTATGGCTTTCTTGTCCTCTGTGGTGGCCCCTTCAGGATAAGACTGATCATGGTAGTATTTGACGATTTCATAGAACCATGGTTTCTCTTCATCAGCCAGTTCTTCTTCAACCTCTGCCAACATGATCTCCCTCTTCTCAAGGATATCTTCCTGCAGGATCTTCCTTGCTATCATGTCTTTGATATTTACGTAGGAAGCATTATCGATTGCAGGGGCGTGAAGTTTGTAGATGGAAATGGACTTAAACCATCTTCCTAGAGGGAACCTTATGGATGATGCCAACGAGGCGAGGGCATCGGCGAGAATATTCTGATGACGAGGGACATGAACAAAGATCAGTTTTGTGAACAATTTGGCAAAGGCAGCAGTGAGTTCTTGGTATGGCTTGAGTTTGGGATCGCGAGTGCAATATTTAGTGAGCACCTGGCGAAGGATGAGTTGACTATCACCTACGACTCGCAACTCAGTGATACGAAAAGAATGAGCGAGTTCTAGGCCAGCTAGAAGAGCTTCATATTCGGCTATATTGTTGGTAACTGGAAATTTGAGCTGGTATGCCAATGGGAATGTGAGGCCTTCAGGTGATAGGAGGGCGACGTCGATTCCTCTCCCTTGAGAATTCAGAGCTCCATCAAAATATAGCGTCCACATTGGCTCATCTGATTGGTTGACGGACATTAGTTCTTCATCTGGAAACTCTGATTGGACGGGATCGAACTTGGGAAGAGGATGGTGAGCGAGATGCTCGGCTATGGCATAGCCTTTAATCACCTTTTGCTGGATGTAGGTGATGTCGAACTGAGAGAGAAAACTTTGCCAGCGTGCTAGCCTATCCGTAAGGACGGCTTTCTCTAGAAGGAATTTGATAGGATTCATTCGAGCAATCAAGTGGACTTCATGAGCCAAGAAGTAGTGTTTCAATTTCTGCACTACCCAAATGAGGGCAGCACATGTTTTCTCTATGACGGTGTACTTCTGCTCACAGGGATTGAGAAGTTTGGACAAGTAATAGGTTACCCGTTCCTTGCCTTCTTCATCGGCTTGTGCGAGGACGGCTCTCACGGAGTCATCCAAGACTGAGATGTAAAGGATCAGAGGTTTTTCTGGTTTGGGTGGAATGAGAACGGGTGGACTGGCCAGATATTCCTTCAACCCTTCAAAAGCTTTCTGACATTTAGAATTCCAGTGGAATTCTACTCCTGGCTTGGTCAACTCGTAGAGAGGTCTACACCTTTGTGAATGTTGGGACACAAACCGACGAATAAACTACAACCTCCCGATTCAACCTCGAACTTCCCTCAAATTCTTGGGAGGCGGCATATCCCTGATAGCCCTAGCTTTGTCGGGATCTATCTCGATCCCTCTTTTACTCACAATGAACCCCAACAATTTACCCGATGACACACCAAACACACACTTTTTCGGGTTCATTTTCAATTGGAACTCCCTTGACCTCTGCAAGACCTTAGCCAAAACTTCTGGATGTTCCATCCTGGTCCTTGATTTCACCAATAAGTCATCCATATACACTTCCAGATATATGTGCATCATGTCATGAAATATGGCCATCATAGCTCTTTGGTAAGTAGCTCCAGCATTCTTTAATCCGAACGGCATGACCACGTAACAATATGTTCCCCAAGGGGTAGTGAATGACGTCTTTTTCTGATCCTCTTCTGCCAAACGAATTTGATTGTATCCTAAAAATCCATCCATGAATGAGAGGGTTTCGTAGCCTGCCGTGTTATCAATCAACACATCAATGTGAGGTAAGGGAAAATCATCTTTTGGACACGCGCGGTTAAGGTCCCGGAAGTCGATACAAATCTTGACTTTCCCATCTTTTTTCATGATCGGGACAATGTTCGCCACCCATTGAGGATAAAGAATGACTCTAATGAACCTGGCTTTGTGGAGCTTATCAACCTCTTCTTTCATTTTCAAAGTCATCTGAGGGTGGAAACGCCTTAACCTTTATTTTACCGCGACGGTCCCTGATTTTAGGGTTAAACGGTGTTCGACCAAGGTTGAATCTAGACCCGGCATATCCTCGTAGCTCCATGCAAACGTGTCCTTATATTCCGTGAGAACCTCAATTAATGCCTCTTCTTCAGAGGGTGGTAGGTTGTCACTTATGAGGATGATCCTAGGGTCTTCCACAGTTCCCAAGTTGACTTCTTTGGTGGATTCTTCTACGGCGGATGACGGCTCTTCGAATCTCCTCATTCCACTAGCGTATGCGCCCGCCGCATCCTCATATTCTCCACCCTCATCTTCAGTGGGGCATTCTTCATCCGTGATCTCGTAGACTACTCCATACCCTTCATCAAATGCACAATCGCCCTCACATTCTATTTTCGATAGCCGGATGAGATTTTCTAACAACTGGGGGATGGCAAGAAGGGCCTGACACCTGGCGGCTAAATCCGGAAGGAATCGACGAGGGATCTACCTACCCTTGGATCTCTTCCTAGATACTACCCTTGACCTATCATTCCTAGATTGACTGACAATGTTTACAGAAGAAGAGGAAGATGAAGAGGATGGTGTAGAATGTACAGGAGAAGACCCCTCAGAGGAGGGGTAGAAAAGGTCGCTCATCGGACCTTGGACGGGTGGTCCGCAGGGCAGTACGTACCCATGGGAGATGTAGGAGGTTTCCTCGACGAAGATGTGTTGTTGAGGAGTTTGAAAATTGACGTTTTTTTTTCGTTTTCATTTTTAATGACAAAGCAGTGAAAAGATATTAGAGGAGAGAGATAAGTGGTTATGGCTAGAGGATTGTGAGGCTCATAGAGCAGATCATGGTTGAAGATCTGGCGCGGGTTGAGAAGCCCGCGTAGGTATGTAAGCAGAGAAGGGGATCTGGGAAGATCATCAGACAATTGTCTGGCCCAGGAAGAAGATATCATCAAAGGCTGAGACGAGTGGATGGAGAAGATGGCGGCTAATGAGCCGTCGACGGCAATGTTGAGGACGGATGATGATCCGTCGATGACAAGGTCCTTCTGGCGAGGACGAGGATAGTTTGGAACCTTGGCAAGAGTGGTAATATTCTCTGATATTTTAGAGATCAATGGTGGTCCTTCAAGCTGCGGAGACGAGAACATCCTTTCCAGTGCAACGGAAATGTCCCGTATGTCGAACCATTTGTTCCACTCGCATTCCAGATCTTTGATCTTGCCTCTTTTGGTGATCCTCGGACATTTTTCAGCCAAATATACAACATGTGATCTCCCATATGATTCTCGTGGGTAATCTCCCATCTGAACAATGGGCCCTCTGTTGAAGTGGTTTGATAGAGTCCATGTGAGGGGCTTCCAATCCGCCTTGAACGGTCCTTTGAAGCCTAGGCCAAACCTACGGTTCGGCCTAATTTCCTTTGGCGGTTTGAGCCTGCCCTGTAACTGTGCGCCCAAACCTTTACCCTGTTGGTAGCCGATGTTCCTCATAATCTCTCACCCTTTGGAGTGAAAAGGGAGATATGATGTTGCAGTTGTCTTGACCGGCTCCTTTGGTGCTAGTGGAACGTGAGATGAATCACGTACGTCCAGTAGTGACAATATGGGCCGATGAGACGGCCAAACAGAGGGCAGAGAGGTGTTGATAGCATCCACTGTGTGAAGGACAGGTGTACTTGTAGATTTGGATTAAAATCCACTTAAGAAAAATATTAATAATAGGCAATAATCAAGGATGTGGAGAAAAATATGCACGAGGTGCACAAGGGGAGTTTGTGTGATCGCCAGAGACGCGAGGCCTCAAAAGATAATCAATAACAAATAGGGAGGGTGATCGCGAAAAATACCTCAAAAGATGCGGGGGATGTGAGTACTCCTTTTCTCTTCAAGAACGGCCGGCCGATGAAGAGAGTTCTTCCTTTTTTGATTACCCTTGCAAAGATCAAAGACAACAACCAATAAAAATAAGAATTAGAATCAAGGTGAGTGTAGCATCAAATTCATAATAAAGATGAACATGAAAATCATGTATAAGAACACACCTTGTGGGTGTTGGCCCTTAAACCCCTATGCAAAAGGGTATGGGAGATATGATGAATGATATGCAAATAGGGAGGTGTGCAAGTGTTGCACTAAGGAGCTCTCAATATGATGGAGAATAAAGATTAAATGAAAAATGATGTAATATGCATGAATATATATGAACTAATAGAAGAATAAAAGAATAGAGGAGATGAAAAATCTGATTGCTCCTTCTTGGCTTGGATGCTCAATAGGGAGAAGACTTTATAGATGAAGCTTTAACTGTAGAAGAGGTCTCCTCCTTTAGCCAAAAGGAAGCTTCGGTTCCTGCCTTCGGTTCCTGCAAACAGAAGAAGAAGATAGAAACAAAACAAAAGAAAACAACAGAAGAAGGAGAAGAGAAAAAAAAGAAGAAGAACGAGAAGATAGGAAAAGAGGAAGCAGAAGATAGAAGAAGTAGAATAAGAAAACAGAAGAAGAATCCGATAGAAGAATCAACAGAAGAGGAAGAAGGAAAACGGGAACCGAAGAAGAGGAGTCCAACCCATTAACAGAGCTCGGAAGCTCTATTAAATAGGTTGAGGAAGAGATAAACATGGGCAAGAGTCCTAAGAGGGAAATGATAAGAATGGGCAAGAGCCCAAACCAAGTAGGCATCTATCGAAGCAAGGACTCTCGGGGGAAAGGGCGGCGAAGCCAGAAGGTGAAACACGCCTTAGTTCAGGGCGTCAATTTATGAATTGACGACTTGACAGAGGGCGTTTCTCAAAAACACGCCCTGCACAAGGGCGTTTCTCAAAAATCAAATTTAGCAATAAAAATTCCCCATATTTGAAAAATGTAAAAACACGCCTCAATCAAAGCCATTTTTAAAAACACGCCCCGTGGAAGGACGTGAATTTGAAGAGCTCAAACGGGGAAGTCGGTCAAACCTGAAAGAATTAACGCCCTCAGGTGAGGTCGTCCTTTCTTTAAGAAACGCCCTAGATTAAGTCATGTTTTAAGAAAACACGCCCTTACTCAGGTCGTAAATTCAGAAAATTCAGAAAATAGAAAAATGGGGAGAAATAGATAAAATGGGAAAGACACGCCCTAGACAAGGGCGTGTTTCAAAAACACGCCCCTGATGAGGGCGTGAATTCATAAAATAGAGATAAATGCCCAGAAAATCCAGAAAAATAGGAAAAGGGAGATAAATGGGGAAAAATAGGAGAAATCAGGGGCAATCCATGAAAAGTGGGAAAACCACTCAAATAAGCTGATTTGAGGGTCAAATGGGGCATCGCAGAGCGATATGAAATATACTCAAAATAATATCAATTTTGGCGTGTCTACAGCTGCCCCGCCTTGGCGTCTGCTTTGCAAGGGAGCGTAGCAAACTGAAAAGTAGATACCAAGGTGTGATGAGACACGCAATCAACATCACTTGATGAGAATCAAATCAAAAGCACGAGATGAAGCAAATCTCGGGAAATCCAATGAAATCAACAATGTTTGGATAAAAGGGGAGATGCGCACGCGGTGCACGAAGGAGATAAAATAAATGATCAACTTCCAACGCGGTGGAAGTACCCCAGGTCACAAACCTGTAGGTTTCACCATTGGGGAGCGGTTACCAGCCAGTGGACGTGCTGCAGCCAAGGTGGATCAAAGGAAAGGAGATTAAAAATAAGATGATAAAAATCCAAACAAGGAGCTTTCGAGAAAAGACCCAAAACAGCGACAAAACGAACTGAGGATCAATTCGGCAAGGAAAATCTCATATCGAGAAAGATTAAGATCAATTCAACTCTCAAATCAGCTTATCAGAATGATTTTTCAACAATTGTTTCAAAGTCCTACATGAATGCATGCTGGGCTAAAGGGAAAAATAATCAAATGAAAATATAGAATAATCAAGGATAATATTGTTAAACTGCCAAGACTGGGTCAAGAAACCAATTCTGCGAGCTGATACTAAGCCGAAGCCCGTTTATCCACGCACCAATTCGCAAAAGGGAACCATCGTCCCCAATCTTGGACGGCTCAACGGCCTATCCGTGTGACAAGACTCCTCTGGAATCATCATTGTTTTTGATGAAGGGGAACTCAAATTCCAGTTTTACCAAAGCCACAAGGTCCTCGATATAATCTAGTAACATATGTAACATATAGTAGAATGCATACAGGGAGATGGTGATATCAATAAGCCTGGGGAACTCAGAAATGAGCTGCAAACACCGTGGGGCTTGGATGTTGATGCCCAGTCGGTGGGACCAAGAGCTTCTTATCCTGCGCTCAAAAATTCATTAGCCAAGATATAAAAAGTATAACAAGCAATGAATAAGGCATGACTCAAAGCATAACAAACATAGCCATGTATAACACATAGTAGGGTAAAGCATGGATAACATGAATAGCATGGCATTGCAAAGCATCATTATTTGTTATGAGGAGACAATCTGGCTAATCAAGATTTGGAGTTGAAAGATCAAGATCTGATAAGGCCCATTGGCGGAGTGATTAGCAGGAGTTGATTTGGAGATAAATGATAATCAGGAGATATGGGGGAGATGACAATCAAAATGCCCCTGGGTGGCATGTTATAAAAATATCGGGGAGAATCAATAGATTGATAGCAATAAGTGGAGATAGGACTCATCCCGTGCTCCTGGTCCTTGCAAAGTTGTTCCTGCAAAACACCATCAGACAATACAATGCAAAAATTTGAAAATATTTGAATTTTTATGGAGATTTTGGAAATATTCAAATTTTTGTGGAGATTTTGACTTAGACATTGTTAATGCAGCATCAAGGGGTGTTTTGAACCACTAGCTAGGGGTCCTTGTTCCTTCCCTTTTCGCTAAAAACTGCCCAAAGCTGGACGTGCATTAAAATGGCGTCCTATGACCGACCGCCCTTGATCAACGGTGCCCCTAACAAGGCCATACTCGAGAAACATTCGGTCTTGGAGGGAGAAGAGAAGAATAATTGAGGATAAACTTTGTGCAGGATGGGAGATATTGAGACTTGAATTCCTTCCAAGGTGTTCCCTTCAAAGAGGTAGTCTGTTGTGCCGGGGCTTTGTGCCTTTAATTTTTAGACCCTTGACATGCATACGACCAGGGTTTTCCCTGCGGGGACTTTGCCACTCTTGACATGCCATAATTCATAATTTTGAATTTATTGGAATTCTGACTTGATTTTCATAATAGCCCTTTTGGCGAAATGTATATCATGAAAACTCATATAAAAATTCATATTGATTTTGGGTCAAGACTGCCCCTATTTGAGACTCCTCTCGTATTGGGGATTACCGAGGTTGGGTCATCTTATCCGTCAGTCTCTTGCCCCTGCATTCGGCCGAGTGAAGAAGAGAAAAGACTTTTAGATATACTCATGGCATGGCCAAAGTAGGGACGGTGTTTTAACCAAAGGAGCCGGCTAAGGACGCCGTGAAGTGTGTGGAATGCCCAACTAGGGTTGCTCTTAACAAGCGGGGAGAGAATGTCGAATTCCCGGCGTGGGTTTTTTATTAACCAAAGGTGCTACAGAGCAAGCCTAAAGACTCTTTCAGTTTTTTTTTTAAAGATGAAATTCAATACAGATAAATTCCTAGGATAAAGGCTTAAAATATCACTCTTAATCATGTTAAGAAGCACTTCACTTTGAAAATCATGCGTGAGATAATGATATCATAATAATGCGTACTTACGCCAATATGTTACCTTGCAACCTTTGTAGAAGCAGCTGTCAGAGGCGAGGTTGATCATCGTGGGATAGTCCTCTTTGGCAATCAAAAGGATTGGAAGCAAAGGGTTTGAAAGTGGCTTAACAAGAAGGAGTGGTGCCAAGACCAGACTCAGACGAGTAAGGAAAAAAGGAAGAGAGGCGAGGGCTAGAACTCCCTCACTAAGGTGTGGAGACCCTGATCACATGAAAGGTCTACAGAAGAAGCGGAGAATTAGAAGGAGGAGTGAGGACTAAAGCCTCGAAAACAATGGGAGAAGGGGCAAATGCCCAAGGCAGTGGATGTGGAAGAAGTTGGGTCGGACCCAGAATTAGGAGGAATCAGAAGAAGAAATTGGTAGATGGAAAGAGGTGGATCCGAAGGGTCCGGAGGTAAAGGAGGAGAATCGTGATAGGAGGAATCATCCGGGGGCTCCGGAGGGATAACGAAAGAAGGGACGCGATGCCCTGGGGAGAAATAGGGAAAAAGATGATGAAAAAGATGACGGAAAAGAAGAAGAGAATAAAAGATATGGAGTCCCGGAGGAGCAAAAAGATGAATTGAAGGAAATATGGAAGGTCCGGAGGTTCCGGAGGAATGAAATCAGGAGGGTCGCGATGCCCTGGGAGATGATAGAGAGAATAAGACGGAGAATCCGGAGGTTCCGGAGGAATAAAATCAGGAAGGAGAAGGTGGAAAGGGGCGTCGTGCCCGAGGGAAAAGTCCGGAGGTTCTGGAGGAGGAGAATGAAAAGGGGCGTGATGCCCGAGGGGAAAGTCCGGAGGTTCCGGAGGAGTAGAATGAAAAGGGGCGTGATGCCCGAGGGGAAAGTCCGGAGGTTCCGGAGGAATAGAATGAAAAGGGGCGTGATGCCCGAGGGGAAAGTCCGGAGGTTCCGGAGGAATAGAATCAGAAAGGGCAAGATGCCCAAAGAGGAGGGATAAAATTCCTGGAGGTTCCAGGGAGATAGCAGGAAAGGGGGCGCGATGCCCCAAGGGGAGTGGACAAAAAGATGAATATGAATAAGATGGGAAATGCGAAATATCCGGCGGTGCCAGAAGACGAGGAAGGTACGGGTTTGGAAACCCGGGAAGCAGGAGATGCAATCGTATGCGAATGCAATGCGATGAATGCTGTGAATGCATGAATGCAACAAAATGCATGAGATGCAAGGAATATGGAGAATATGAAGGGTGAGAGAACGAGATCCTCCTCTTAACCCTGGGAATGGCCCATGAAGAAGAAGTGATAGAGATGGACGAATAGAAAGTGGAACAAATAAGGGATGGCCCCTTAGCATCAAGGTAACTGCCCCTCCATGGCAGTGAACATTTACGGCCAATTGGCCCAATAAAGGAAGCTTCAATAAATGACAACCCCTTTGGAAAACGAAGATCAATAAAGTGAGGGAGTCGTAGAGTTGGAACGGGAAGCATTATGTTGCCCATTGATGGTGATGAATATGGAATTTTGAATAAAATGGGCATTCGCCCCTTGTAAATGAATTCGGAATTCGAAGGTTTGAAGAAAGGGTGCCCTGCCCGGCCTTCATACGGCGTTAACGCTTGGCATCTGTTGAGCAGTGGCGGTGACTCGGCCTCTTCGATCATGCGCGGCACAATAACCCGGATTGGCATCCGGTAAATAAATTCTTGAATCTTGAATGGCACAGTCGTGGCCAAAGTCTTCTTGCCCGCCTTTTGCTTATCCTTGGCGCGAGTAGCTGCAGAAGCACGCCCCTTCCGAGTAACAAAGGGAGGTGAGGCGGAGGCGGGAGGCTCCGTGGATGGTGGAGTTATAATGGAAGGTGTTGGCGTAAGTGGAGGCGGAGGTTCAAACACATCAAGTTTCTCCCTTTGCTTGCAAGCGGTCGGGGTTGGCTCGAGTGCAAAAAGTGGTGGGTCCTGCTCAGGATTAGCCATAGGTAAAGGTGGAGGGTTAAATAGTGGGGTAGGTAAGGCGATTTTTAGGGATGGTGGTAATGGGAGGTCAATTGGAGGTGGTTCAGTGGTAGGCTCGGTGTAGGCCGATGTGGAGGTTACTGACTTAATAGGTGGAGGTTTTATAATGGAAGGCTCAGCGGTGGCTAATGGTGTGAAGGTTGATGGTATAGTGGGTGGAGGTGTAGTTGGTGGAGGGTTAATGGGTGAAGGTTTGGTGCGTAGAAAATGCCGGACGGGGCGAGCAATGTTAGGAGTGGGAGTGGGAATGGGAAGAGACTCAATAGGCGCCGGTGCGGGTGATTGAAGTATCGACCCATCATCGTAACACCAGGAGGTCTCATAAATGGGGGTTGGATCGGGAGTGGTTTCATCTTGAGCAGGAGGTTCATCAAATGATAGTGGGGGGAGTGGGAAATTAAGGAAACTCGGAAGGGGTGCCTGCGGAGCTTCATCATCATATACCGGCTCGTATTCTTCAATTGCCGGTTCTTGCTCACTTGGAATATCAACGCCGTAGTCGTCCATCCTATCTTTCCATTCTCTCTCCATTTTTGTAATGTCATCCAAAGCCGCATAGAGAGGATTAACCGGAGTAGGAGGAGCGGTGACCCTCTTTAATTGTTCCTCCATAGAAGCAATCTTATCCAAGACGTTTTGCTGGAGGGGAGTAACATGAACAATAGAGGGTTGGCAGGGCCTTGAAGGAGGAGGGGCCGCATAAAAAGGCCGTGGAGGGGAGTTGACGGGATGACCCGTAAAAGAAACCGGACGGGCCGGATTGCAAGGAATAAATGGGCCTCGGGGCCGTGAGGGAGGAGGAATAGAAGGAGGCGGGTGTCGGACCACCCGAGTAGAATGAATAGGGGGAGATAGGTAATGGGCTACCCGAATATGATTGGAAGGAGGAGGTGGGTGATGGGCCACCCGTGTAGAATTGGAGGGAGATGGGTGATGGGCCACCCGAATAGAATTGGAAGGAGGGGGAGATGAAGGAGATGCACCCTCAACGGCAGCCTTAAGGGCTTGGATCTGTTGAGGGGTAAGATGATCTAATGCATGAATGATCTGGGAGACCTTCTCATCATTGGGACGAGAGGATCCCGAGGGAGTAGTGGCTCGAACTTGAGGAGGGGGACCATAAGAATGGACATTGCCCATGGGTCGGGCATGACCATAAGAATGAGGACGGGATCCCCTAAAAGAATGGTGAGAATTATGAACATGTTGGAATTGAGGATTATAAGAAGTGCTAGGTTGTGCATCCTCATGAATTGAATTAAACATGTTATTTCTATCATGGTAAGTCATTATATAAACTAAGTTCACAACAATATGCAAATAAACACACAAGTTAGAATGGTTACCGTGATTTTGATGTGTTTAAACCTTGGTGAATTAATGAATTTTATGCAAATGGATATGATTCACACAAGGGGGAACCTAGTTTCAATATGATTCCACTCCAATGCCAACTAGGAACACCTTCTCACCGTATAGGCCAACTAATCCGGGACTCCAAAAGGGTACAACCTGCCCGGCGTCCGTGAGGGAATCCACGGGTGCGGGGACTTACGGAGGCTTGGAAAAGGGATTTCCGGTCCAAAGAGACGGAATGCTCAATGGAGGGTCGTCCCGATTCCAAGGGGGTGTGTGGATCCTAATGAGGAGAGAGGAGGTCTCCCAACCCAAATGCAAATATGTGTAAATGCAACAGATGTATAACAGAATATAAAATATGAAGAAATAAACGGGAAGCACGGCGAAAACACAGGAAGAAGACGCCCTGGGGCAGGGCGCTACTAATCAAAAAGACGCCCTGGGGCAGGGCGTGAAACACTGTGGGGACCCACAGGCAAGGTAAAACGCGCCCTGGATCAAGGCGCTAAAACTAAAAGAAACGCCTCTGGCGAGGACGTTAAAATGCAATAGATGCCAACCAAGTCAAAGAAACGCCCTGGGGTGAGGCGTTACAAAGGAAAGGACGCCCTTGGGGTAGGGCGTCAAATTATAAAACGCACCCTGATGTGGGGCGCTACGCAACAAAGAAACGCCCTGCTCCAGGGCGTGAATTCTCAGTGTAGATATGAATAAAAACGCCCTGTCAGAAGGCGTTACTCATGAAAGAGACGCCCTTGGAGGAGGGCGTTAAACGAAAACACGCCTCTGACAGGGGCGTGAATTAGCTTCCTTCAGAAACTCCTTCACGGCCAGAAATGACAGAAGCACTCACAGCAGCAGGGCAATCAACAGATTAAAAGAATCATGCTCATCAAAATTTTAAATAAGTGGAAATTTTAAACAAATCTATTCAATTGACAAATCACTTAGGGGAGAGTGCAAAGCACAATGGAGGGTGCCCGAGGGGCACAAAGGAAAGGGTACCGAGGGTACCAATGGGAAAGGGCACACGTGGGTGCCAAAGGGAAGGGGGTAATCAAAATAAAAACAAGAAAGGGTCCCACCGTGATCGCCAATTTGTAGATTTGGATTAAAATCCACTTAAGAAAAATATTAATAATAGGCAATAATCAAGGATGTGGAGAAAAATATGCACGAGGTGCACAAGGGGAGTTTGTGTGATCGCCAGAGACGCGAGGCCTCAAAAGATAATCAATAACAAATAGGGAGGGTGATCGCGAAAAATACCTCAAAAGATGCGGGGGATGTGAGTACTCCTTTTCTCTTCAAGATCGGCCGGCCGATGAAGAGAGTTCTTCCTTTTTTGATTACCCTTGCAAAGATCAAAGACAACAACCAATAAAAATAAGAATTAGAATCAAGGTGAGTGTAGCATCAAATTCATAATAAAGATGAACATGAAAATCATGTATAAGAACACACCTTGTGGGTGTTGGCCCTTAAACCCCTATGCAAAAGGGTATGGGAGATATGATGAATGATATGCAAATAGGGAGGTGTGCAAGTGTTGCACTAAGGAGCTCTCAATATGATGGAGAATAAAGATTAAATGAAAAATGATGTAATATGCATGAATATATATGAACTAATAGAAGAATAAAAGAATAGAGGAGATGAAAAATCTGATTGCTCCTTCTTGGCTTGGATGCTCAATAGGGAGAAGACTTTATAGATGAAGCTTTAACTGTAGAAGAGGTCTCCTCCTTTAGCCAAAAGGAAGCTTCGGTTCCTGCCTTCGGTTCCTGCAAACAGAAGAAGAAGATAGAAACAAAACAAAAGAAAACAACAGAAGAAGGAGAAGAGAAAAAAAAGAAGAAGAACGAGAAGATAGGAAAAGAGGAAGCAGAAGATAGAAGAAGTATAATAAGAAAACAGAAGAAGAATCTGATAGAAGAATCAACAGAAGAGGAAGAAGGAAAACGGGAACCGAAGAAGAGGAGTCCAACCCATTAACAGAGCTCGGAAGCTCTATTAAATAGGTTGAGGAAGAGATAAACATGGGCAAGAGTCCTAAGAGGGAAATGATAAGAATGGGCAAGAGCCCAAACCAAGTAGGCATCTATCGAAGCAAGGACTCTCGGGGGAAAGGGCGGCGAAGCCAGAAGGTGAAACACGCCTTAGTTCAGGGCGTCAATTTATGAATTGACGACTTGACAGAGGGCGTTTCTCAAAAACACGCCCTGCACAAGGGCGTTTCTCAAAAATCAAATTTAGCAATAAAAATTCCCCATATTTGAAAAATGTAAAAACACGCCTCAATCAAAGCCATTTTTAAAAACACGCCCCGTGGAAGGACGTGAATTTGAAGAGCTCAAACGGGGAAGTCGGTCAAACCTGAAAGAATTAACGCCCTCAGGTGAGGTCGTCCTTTCTTTAAGAAACGCCCTAGATTAAGTCATGTTTTAAGAAAACACGCCCTTACTCAGGTCGTAAATTCAGAAAATTCAGAAAATAGAAAAATGGGGAGAAATAGATAAAATGGGAAAGACACGCCCTAGACAAGGGCGTGTTTCAAAAACACGCCCCTGATGAGGGCGTGAATTCATAAAATAGAGATAACTGCCCAGAAAATCCAGAAAAATAGGAAAAGGGAGATAAATGGGGAAAAATAGGAGAAATCAGGGGCAATCCATGAAAAGTGGGAAAACCACTCAAATAAGCTGATTTGAGGGTCAAATGGGGCATCGCAGAGCGATATGAAATATACTCAAAATAATATCAATTTTGGCGTGTCTACAGTACTGACCACTTTAATAATCCTCCCATTGTAAGGAAACTTCAGGCACTGATGGTTGGTGGAAGGCACAGCGTCCATGGCTTCGATGTAAGGGCGACCCAGTATAGCCTTGAATGTGGGGTCCATGTCGAGGACATGGAATTCCGTGGGAATTGACATGGGGCCTAGTTCTACCTTCAGAAAAATCATCCCCTGCGACGGCCTTTTGCTATTGTCATAAGCCGTGACCGTGATCGAGGAAGGTCTTATTTGTTCCTCGTTGACCCCACACAACTGAAGGGTGTCCATGGAGATCACATTTATGGACGCACCCGTGTCCACAAGACACGGGTTTATGGATACCCCATTAATTTTTATTGAAATGCACAATGCATATTTCCGAGCTTCCTTGGGTGTGAGCTCGTAGTTGTGGAACATGATGGCCGGTTGTGTGTCCGTTGGGGTCGGGGCGGTAGAGATCTTTTCTAAAGGGAGGTCCTCATTCACCATGACCCTTTGAAGGTACTCCATTAAGGCTGCCTGGTGGGATGTGGATCTTTGAAGTAGCTCCAGGATGGAGATCCGAGCAGGCGTCTTGTCCAAGTGTTTCAATAGATCATACTGTGTTCCAGGGATAGCTCTTTCTGGTTGTTCTCCATCATCCTTCTCTGGCTGAGATTGCTCAGGATTCTGACTGTTGTGGGGGAAAATCCTATGGAAAATCCTTCCACTCCGGAGCACCATTGCCTGCGGCTTTTGTACCTCTGTGGGGGTAGCAGTGGGTTTTAACAGGGATTTGAGGGGTAGTGGTGGAGGAATGGTTGATGAAGCAGGGGTGATGACGGGAGCAGGGATTCTGATGAGGGGTTTGTTAGGTGGAGGCATGGTGGAGGTAGAGGGGATATCGCGCGGATTATGAAGGATAAGGGGTCTGGAAGGTGGAGGTGGAGACGAAGTAGAAGTGGGTAGGGCTTGAAGCGGGCAATGATTTTGAGGTGGGTGATGGGTAATGAGTGGTTTTGAAGGCATTAGTGGTGATACGGTGGAGAAAGATGGGGTTATGTATGGTTGACGGATGATAATGGGTTTAGAAGGCGTAGGGGTAAATGTGGTAGAGGTGGATGGTAAAGTGGGGGAGTGGGAGAAGATGAGAGGGTGTGAAGGCGTAGTGGAGAGTGTCGGTTGATAGGGGATCGGGGTACGGATGAGAGGGCGTAATGGTAGTGGAAATGGTGAAGGCGATACTGACGCGGGTTGATGAGAGAGAGGTGCTACCCGGGCAAGGCAAGGGTGTTGCGTGATGATAGGATTGGCGGTAGAAAGAATGGAGGTACTTTCCTGGTGCCACACCTGCTCTGTCCCGACTTCCGGGAAAGAGGAGATGGGGTTAACCTGATGATTGGGCTATTGGTGCTCCGGTAATGGATTCTGGATTATGCCCATATCGGGCTGTTGTTGTGGGGCTTGCTGAGGCTGTTATTGTTGTTGTGGTTGCGGCTACTGCTGCTGTTGTAACTGCTGTTGTGGCCTATGAGGAGGTCTCCTAGCCTTGAGAGCGGCGACGTATCGTCTCATTTCATCCCAATCTATTTGATGTTCATCATTCATATCGTGGATGTAATCTTTGAAATGGAAGCAGTAATCTACTGTGTGTCCTGGCTGCCTGTGGTAGACGTAGTATTTGGAGGTATCAACATTCGGGGGCCACATGGGCCTTTCTCTGGGTAGGGCGAGTTGGTTTGATGCCATGAGAGCATTACAAATGTAAGCTAAGGTTGGCATTGTTGACCGCACCCACTTGCTCATTTGTCACGACCCCTTCTGTGGCTCCGCCCGGGACACCAGCGCCTGTCTTTCTGACCACTTTGGGCTTCGGCGACTCAAACATGTTCATAATGGGGGAGTCGTTTAACTGGGTTTGGATGTACCAGGCCCTTTCATAGAGTTCCTCCATTGTAGTAAGTTTATTCATGGCCAGGACGTGTCTGAACTGTGGGGTTGCATTAGTCACAATCATCTTCACTTGTTCGGGCTCGGAGAGGGTATCCCTTGTTCTTTCTGTCAGAGACCTCCATCTATCAGCATAGCGGACAAAATCCTCGCCGGGCTTCATCTTTTCGGCCACTAGGTCGGTAATGGTGAGTGAGGGATCGACCCTATCCCTATATTTCTGCAAGAACCTTCTCTGGACTACTTCAAAATTCTTGGCCTCGCGGGGCTCCAAAGAATAGAACCACTCTAGCGCGGGACAATCCAATGATCTCCGAAAGAGGTATGCCAGGGACCTCTGATCGTTTTGCCAATAGGAGGACTCATACATGAAATCCTTGAGGTGAATGAAGGGGTTGCCGGTACCATTGTATCTGCGGTATGTGAGCATTTCGGAGGGAGGAAGATGAATGACGGGAAGGATTGGCAAAGCAACCTCCGGGGTGGCTTTCACGTCCACCATTCTTCTTAGATTTTGAAACTGCTCGTCCATGCGATTGAACCTATTGAGGAGCGATTGGGCGAGCTCCTCTGGAGGTGAAGGTGGCACTTGCCACTGGGGGAGAAACTGTCTCCCAGAGACTTGAGGGGGGAACCCCGAATGGGAGGGAGCTGTCGGACCGCCGACAGTTGGCCCCGGCTGAAGCGGTATGTGGGGAACAACGGGAGTTTGAGATTGTGACGGGAACTGGAATGAGTGTGGTTGTTGGCTCGCTTATCCTTGAAGCGAGGGAGACTGGATGGCTTGCACCAATGAAGGAGATGGAATGGCCTGCACGGACTCTTGGAGAGGTGCGATGGCCGGAGTTGATTCCTAGGGCATGGGGGAAATAGATTTTCCCTTTAGAATGGCCTGGAAGGCCCGGAGCTGTTCAGAGGTAAGCTCCGTGTTGGCGAGGACGCCCAGTAAGGAAGAGACATCCTGTGGTGGGGACGTGTCCCCGGCAATGACCTGCACCTCATGCGAGGGCTCATGAGAAGGACCCGAGTCTATAGCATAGACTCGCGGGTCGGCTGACAAACCACGACTAGGGTGGTTCTCCTCAAACGACTCGTGAGCCATGCTCACAGTTTTCTCAGAACACAAAAACATACACTAGCAAGCAGGTAGCAGAGATTATCAAACAAGTGGATGCCTTTACGCCTTTTTTTGTGTTTTGATTTTGATGATTTTTTTTTTGTTTTTAGCGAGATCCGAAGTTCACAAAAAATAGGGACCCTAGTTTATTTTTGTTTCACCACCGTGTCAGCTAGGGTCTCTCGTCTCACCACGAATGGGATGACTAACTCCGGGGAACTTCAATGGTACAACCAGCCTAGTGAACGAAGAGGAGATTCTTCGATGTCGGGGACTTACAGAGGTCCCAGTGGAGGAGATTCTAGTCCGTTGAGAGGAATTAAAAAATGGAGAGTCCTTCCTTCATCGGGAAAGGGTGATCCTTAGAAAAAATGAAAAATGATATAAAAGAGGGATGGATGTATGCAATGGAATGCTGACAGATATATAGAGTAAGAAAACAACAGAAATAACAAACATATAATAAATACCCAACCAATCACAACTGATAGTGCTGCCGTGAGCATAATGGGGGCGCGCGAGGGCGCCAAGGTGGAGAGGCACGGACGGTGCCGAACTTGCAAGGGTAGCCAAAAGGAAGCAGTAGAGGTCCCACCGTGATCGCCAATCTGTGAGCGACGTCACGCGGTTAAGGGAGAGAAGAAGACGCGGATGCGCGCGGGCTCCTTTTTGTTTGCTGCAACACAAAAATAAGAGAAAAGAGAAGGGGCCACCACGGGAGATTGCTCCGGCGGGGTGAGCGGGACAAATGTAATATAGCAAGATATGGGGGTTAAACGGCCATAGCGGGAAGTGACTCACCGCGGCCTCGGGGGGACGGGAATGGTGCAGAAATTAAATAGCAAGAATTGAAACGGCCATTGGGGAAGTGACTCGCCGCGGCCTCGAGAATATGAGCAGATAAGAATATAACAGAATATAAGGAGAATATAAAGAGCGGGAATTTAAACGGCCATTGGGGAAGTGACTCACCGTGGCCTCGAGAATATGAATAGATAAGAATATAATAGGATATAAAGAGAATATAAGAGCGGGAATTTAAACGGCCATTGGGGAAGTGACTCGCTGCGGCCTCGAGAACATGAATAGATAAGAATATAGCATATAATAACGGGAATTTAAACGGCCATTGGGGAAGTGACTCGCTGCGGCCTCGAGAATATGAGCAGAATATAACAGAATATAAAGAGAATATAAGAACGGAAATTTAAACGGCCATTGGGGAAGTGACTCGCCGCGGCCTCGAGAACAAGATGTGATCGCCAGGGGCCAAAGACCCCAAAATAAAGAAAGTGATCGCGCCTACCTCAAGAGCGGGAGATGGCGGGTTGCTTCTTCCTCCCCCTTCGGCCGGCCGACGGAGAGGGCTTTCCTTGGTTACCCTTGCAAAAGAGTAGACAATAAACGAACGGAATTAGAAAATGGCAGTGTAGTAACAATTCCTTGCAATAAAAGTAACGAGATCGTGACCTGACACACACCTGGTTGGTGTGGTTTTAAACCCCTATCGGACTCGAGTAGGAGGAAAATGCGATGATGAATGCAAGAAGTTTGCAAGAGACGGCGCCCTTATGTAGGGAGATAGAGGATGCAGTATGATGAATGTAAAGAACTATGGAACAAAAGGGGAAGAAAAGGCTTATTGGATGAGCCGAGGGTGAGATCCGGCGGAGCTCTGGTAACGTAGGGACGACGTGGAAGCGCGGTGGATGAAGATGACTTTCCTCTCGCGAGCGTGGGCACCCGAGAAGTCGGTAGAACTTCTACCTACAAAAGACCCCACGGGTTAGAAATGACTCCGGTAGCCTCTGGGCTCCGGCAGCCTATCGGATCTCTTAGAAGCTCTCCCAGAACTGAGGGGGGGGCCTCTATTTATAGGGCTCCGGAGGGTGGAGGCGTCTATGACCCTGGACACCTCCATTAGGGTAAAAAAGATATTTTATTCTATTTTTATTCATTTTTTTTGAATATTTTCGTGGAGGCGTCCAGGGACCCGGACGCCTCCATAAGTCCCACCGAACTCCACCGAAAGTCGCACGCGGTTTAACACAACGCGTGGTTTTGGAGCGGCGACCCGTGATTTGGAAATAGGCGCGTCCAGCCAGCTGGATGTCTCCACAATTTAGATTTTTTCACACACGACAAACCGTCGTTCGGTGGGCGGCGCCCCGTGAGTGAGTTGATGGAGGCGTCCAGGGGCCTGGACGCCTCCAAGAAAATATTTTTTTATTATTTTTGTTTTGTTTTTTATGCCAACTGGCATTTTAATTTTTTTATATTTGTTTTTATGGAGGCGTCCAGGGACCTGGACGCCTCCATTAATATATTATTTTTATTTGGTTTTGGGCTTTGAAAAATAAATTAAAAGGATGGGGGCGTCCAGGGGCCTGGACGCCCCCATAAAGACCCACCCGGGTCCTCAGTTCAGGTGTTGGCGGCCGCCCGGTAGACACCCTTCCTGGTTTCGGAACCTCTGATGCGTCCGACTGGTGTTGATGCCGTCCGAATGTCGTGACGAGACGATTTCGGATGCCGAAAAAGGCAGAAGAAGACCCAAGAAAAGGAAGCACTTAAGAGATTCGAAATGCGTAAGCCGTCGCGAGGCGTCGTATAGTAATATGAGACTTTCTCAGGAGACGTCAGGAATGGCGTGTGTACACCCGCCTCCTGTCGAGATTTGCTCGCCCCTTTTCGTCTTCTTCTTCTCTCGATCGATGGAGTTCGGTGGGCCAGATCGTGGCGAGGGGAGAGAGGGGCGAGGGACTCCTCGCCCGAGGAGGGATGCGCCCGAGCATGGAGAGGCATCGACGGAATTGGAAGGGCCTTTTAGAGCACTCGTGGGACTCGAGGGGCCCGATGGCGCGGAAGGAGGCGAACGCGGCTGGGTGAGTGCTTTGATTCCCACCTCTATGACTTGTTTTGAGTCTGGAGCGAGTGGTGTGGGAGTGGAAGGGGTTTGGCGAGGGAGGCACTCACATGATGGGCGCGTCCTCGACAGGGGACGCGTTCTCGTTAACTGACGGGGGACCTCCCTCTTTGATGTAGGGTACGGTGAGAATCCTGGGTTTGGCTGACGAGTGGGCGAGCGCGGATGAGCCGAGCCATGTCAGAAAGGAGAGTCGCGGCAAGGTGAAGCTCGAGGACCGGCGCGTACATTCCCCTGGACAACAAGGGAGCGCACCGGTGCAGGGCAGTGGCGGCCTCCTGCATCAACGGAGGGGGACCGAGCGGGGGCTCCTCAGCTTGGGAGACGGACGGAGGTGACAATAGGGCCTCAAAATTTTTATTCTTGTCATGAAATTCCAGAATTTAACCAACAGCCGTTGTCTATCTATTTTTTATGTGCTCAGCAGGAAACGGTGGTAGGGATGGCTGGCGGATCGTCCTCCAATCCTCAGGCTCTTTTTCTAGAGATCGCCTCCCTCCAGGAGCAACTTGACAGTGCGGTGGCCCGCGCGGTTCGTGCTGAAGAGGAGCGTGATGCCTGGGCCGCAGCTGTGGCAGAGCTGCAGTGTCGAGGTGAGGGGAGGCCCTCTCCAGACATTCTGGAGTTAAGGGTCCTTCTCCAGGTGACGAGGAGGGAGGCAGAGAGAGAGAGAGAGATGAGAGAAGGGCCGAGCGACAGCGAGACCAGACCGAGAAGAAGGCCTTGGAGGCCCAAGTGAGGGAGCTCCAGCTAGGCCTTCAGGTTATGGCACAGAGGTTAGGAGCGATGAAGACGCGCTACGAGAAAGCGCGAGAGTTAGGGGCGCTACTTCGCCGGTCCGGACGCTTTTCTGATGGTGGCTCCCTCTCCACGCCAGAGGAGGAGCAGCGAGCCCCTGCTGTGGAGCAGGTGCCACGAGGTGAGGCGAGCGCTGCACGGGGGTCCAGGAGACTTCCGAGGGATCCTCACCTCGGGGGAGAGGAGAGGGACGCCTAGAGGGATTAGCATGAAGATGATGTCGGGAGTTGGCGAGTCAGTGGACCCGCCTCCTCTATATGATTGTAATGTTTGTGACAGCTTATGTAGACTTATGAGTGATTTGATTTTCTGTTGTTTGTTTGTTTTCTTGCGCGTCACTTCTTCCCTACGCTTCTTTGTACTGTTCTCATGTGATGTGCCTGCCGACATCCTGCCCTAGACGGAGGATGGCATCTTGCTACGACTATTCTTTCACGAGGATCTGTCGTAAAGGTCAATGATGACAGCTTGGGCCTCTTCTCTCGGATGAATTTTTAAACTTTGCGGATGGCCTCCACGTTATGACTGGGCGCCATAGGGAGCAGGTCATCATATTACACCGTCCGATCCATCACCTTGTGCGGGTGGTGAAGTGACTCATGGGACTGCAGGGGAGGCGCCCTATTGTGAGGGCTATCGCTGGAGGCAATCTTGGCCCACCCTTCTCCCATTTCTATATATGCCTTCCTCTTTTGTTCTTCAAGGGGCATCGAGGGACAACTTGACGGGTACTAGGAGGAACTCAGAATTCTAGATGGAGGGCGAATCTTCCCACTCCTCGAAGAGAAGCAGATCCAGCGGTAGCAGTTCTAGGAAACTCCCGGACCTCGAAGGGCAGTTCAGCGAGAGGACCCAGTCGCAACTCGTAAGCTGAGCTTTCCTGCCCTTTTCTCATTCTTTCTTCCTTCCTCTTGACAACACCCTTCTCCATTTCTTATGCACGCACAGAGTGTGATGAAATCACTCATTTCATGGGAGTTAGCAGTGGCCACATACAAGGGTCTCCCAGATTTTCAGAAGGCCAGGCTAGACGTGATGGGATTTGGTGCCTTTCTTCGGATCGAGCCGATCCAACTCGACCTGGCCCTTATCCAAGCCTTGTGCGAAAGATGGGACCCACTAGGTCATGCATTCCTGATGCCATGGGGGCACATGGTGCCCAGTCTAGAAGATGTGGTCCGAATCACGAGCCTCAAAGTGGATGGTGAGGCAGTGACCGGCGTCACCTATGCGGAATACCGAGAAGGCGCCCAGAAGCTACTGGGGTTGGACTTAGACAGTCGGAAGCACAGATCAGTAGCTAGGGCGTCTATCATGGGGGCATTAGGGCTCATTGATACTCATCGATGGGACGACGAGTCCTCGGAAGAATTTATGGAGAGGATGGAAAGGGGATGTCGTGCTGTGTATTGCACAGATTTTGACAATTGCGAGAGATCTGATATGGATTTGAGGAGATTTCTCCTCTTTTTCCTGGGAAGATTGATACTGAGCTCGAAAGGAGACGGCATCCATTGTCGTTTCCTAGGGCTGCTATCTGACCTTGAAAGAGTAGGACAGTACGCCTGGGGAGCTGCCATGCTAGCGCACTTGTTTACGGGCCTGTCCCAAGAGACAGATCGTGAGATGACTGTGAGTGGGTTCACACCACTTATCCAGGTATTTTTTTATTTTTTTTATTATATATTTTTGTGTTTATTTGTAATAGTCCACTTGAGGCATTGATGGCATATGATGATGTAGCTGTGGAGCTATTATTACCTCCCAATGGGGAGAGCTTGGCATTGGCGACCAACGATGGTGCCGTTAGCCAAGCGGTGGCAACCGATCATGGGTGCATCGCATGTAACCTACCCGCTGATGGTGCTAAGGCGCGAGCTATAGGAATTCCCTGCAGCGATGGTGGGATTTTTTTTATTTTTTTATTTTTTTTGTTGTATATATATATATATTTTCTAACCAATTAAACGGGTATGTACAACCTCACCTAGGTAAACTGGAGACCCTACTCAGGCATGGTCGATGCCGATCAACCATGGGTTTTAGCAAGTCGCGCCCGGTTCGGACGGGAATTGTGGATACACTGCCTAAATGAAATCGCGCCGCTTCGGCTACGATTAGTTATGAGGACCCTAGGGCTGGCCCAAGAATGGGTGGATACGACTGTGCCACCTCGCGTTGGAAGAAAGACATGGGGACCGGCAACGTGCGTTGATTGGCGTGTGCGGTTCCCCGAACAGTATGAAGACTGGCAACGAGGTGGCACAATCATGGAATCACATGCGCAGGATAGTGAAGACTATCCGCGTCTGTATAAGATAATGTACGTAGAGCGGCTCCAACCCCGGGGACTTGTGGAGGTGGGTCTCCTTTTTCCTCTTTTCTCCTTTCCTCCTCTCCTCTCTGTGGATGCTGACTCCGATGGTTGCAGGATGTCCGTGATACCATGATAGCGGACTTGCGATCACGCCTGGAAGAAACGGAGCAACAATTGGGTGACACCCGTGGAGCCTTGAGCGCTTCGGTAGGTGTATGTACAATGGACACTCCTAATTGAAACTCTAGATTGATGGCGTTCGGCCGCTAATTTTCATCCCATGTGGTTTATAGCGCGCCCAGATCGACGTGACTTCGTCAGCGATGGGAGGAGGCGGCGTCTCTTCCAGCTTATGGATCCCCGCCTCAGAACTTGATTTGCTTCACGAGCAACTTGCTCGGACTACGCAGCGTGCCGCAGAGGCAGAAGGAATGCTCTCTATACATGTAAGAGTTTCAGTGTTGAGTTCTCCTTTTGTTTTGCCTTGTCACATATCTGAGATAGTATATCTGGTAGGAAAAGGAGATGCAGGAGTCACTTGCCCATGCTGCACAGAGAGAGGCTAGAATAGCAGTGCTAGAGGAGGAATTGCGGCGTCGTCCGGATGACGATTCTTCTAGGGATGCCATGGAGCTGAGAACCACCCTTCAATTGGAGAGGGAAGATCGTGAGAGAGAACGGTCAGAGAAAGAGAGAGACAGAGAAAGAGAGAGAGTCGACAGATTAGCTGAAAGGGAGGAGCGAAGGGTCATGGAGGCCCAGTTGTTCAAACTCCGAACCAGCCTTGGCCTCGCTGAACAATGGCTGAGAGATGGCGAGGAGCGCTACCGAAGAGCATGAGAGCGTGGCTTTCGTGTCAGTAGCTCCTTTGCTGCTCCCACGGATCAGCGCCAGGGTGTGGGAATGGGAAGAGGTGTACAGAGCGGTAGAAGTATCGCTTTTCGTAGTTGGGTAGCACCCTTGAGGGCGTTTTGCCCGGAGAGTGGCGGGACAAGTAATGTAGAGAGAGAAGGTGGAACTTAATGTACAATTCCTTATTTTAAGAACGGAATAAAAGGTATGATTTTGTTTGATTTTCATCTCACTCTTGCTATCTTGAATCCCTGCATGCATCACTGAAACAAACAGGTCAGTATCTCTGTTCTGACTTGGCCCCTTGCTCAATAAGCAGGTGTTCACTTCAACTGTCCTTGATAATGGGTCAAGGGGCCAAGCCTTTATTAACGAAGGCAAGGGAAAGATGCGATAATGATGAAAGTGATAGACAATCACACTAATGCAGGCGGAATTTAAAAGTGAGATGCAGCATACAAATGCAATCATGCGAGATGATTTTTTTTATTATTATTATTTTGGCATTTTTGTTGTTGTCTTTGTTATCATTCTAATTTTTTTTTGTTTTCCAAATATCTACGTCTTCTCTCTTTTCTTTTTTTTTATCATTTTTTTTTGCTAAAGCCTGATGAGCACCCATATGGCACCTTACCTTCATGAGAACATGGGTTTCTTACTAACCTCCTAGGTATCCTAAGTGCACATCTAGGTTGATTTGGGCCTCTAGACCCCTCGAATGATGATCCCGCCGGCTAAGACTTACCCTGATGACAATACCGCCATGCCATGCTTAGGCTCCCAGTTGCTTCCGACCACAGGGATTCGCCCAAAAGGTGTTCGAGATAAATGATTTGTCCGACCCGGGTCTGTTTCCTCACAACTCTAGATGGTATATGATGGAACACCCTGGAACCCTAGCGACCAACCGCGCGACGCTGACCCGAAATCAGACGCCGTCGCACCCAGAGGTGACGCGCTTGCATTGGCCTAAGCCCAAGGTTAAACAAGAAGACATCAAGGTGGTAAACAGGGGTCTTGACTGGCTAGAAACACAGAGACTCATTCGCAGCGATAGCTTTTGCTTTTCAAAGTAGGCAATCGTACGTGTGTATTAAAATAAGGTTGCAGACCTTGGCGGGTTTTACCCTTCAGAAACTCCATCTAGCTTTCATCTTCAAAGGAAGAAGGAAGAGTGTATGGGGTAAACTTCCTGAGAGGACCGGCAAAACCGTTAACTCGGTGAGCCAATAAGGTCCCATTAACTCTCCTCTTTCGGACAACTTCGGACCAGATCTCGAGCATTTACATTCCATAACTCCTTTTGTGGATTTAGACTTTTTGCCTTGAGGTATTTCATTTATCGCATCAGGCACGGTCACGACCAGGCTTTTTCTCTTGATTTTGGTTTTGTGTTTCTTTTTACGAGGGAGATATAGTTTGACGTTGTGGGCTCCCTTTTGTATGCCTGTGGGGACACTGCCCTCTTCTCGTGCTCTGATCGATGCTCGAGGAAATGGATCCTACTCTTGCCTTAAGGGGTTTGAGTTTTGGTTTCTCATGCTCAGCGTTTTAAGGGCGCCGACTGTCTCATTTGGTCGAAGAGAAAAGAATAAAGATTACAGCTTCCGGAGATCTTCTAGGTGAAGCCCCACTGTCGGTGATGCTACCAACTTTTTTTGGATAAAATACGTAAGTGAGTACATGTTGGCTTCCTTTGAGCGTGCATAGGCCGATGTGGCCGGACAGGGATCTCCACGGTTCTGGCAAACCAAGACCCGGTGCCTACCAAGTCTTAATGGGCCCTATCCTAACATGAAGGTTGGATGTAGGGAAGTAACTACATGGTGACCACCAGGCATCGGCATTTGGAATTTTCCATATTTTTAGTGATTTTCAATATTTTTTGTTGTTTTTGATGTTTTCTATCTTTTCATCATTTGTTTGTTTTTGACGTTTTGGCACTACGCTAGGGGTAGTACTTTTTAAGATAAAGCCCATTCCAAGGGTGGGATAACTCGGTCCCTTCGGCGTTGACTAGCTTGTAGGCGTTGCCAGGGTACATGGCTTGAATTACAAATGGTCCTTCCCAATTGGGTTGGAGCTTAGAACGCGGCCCCCCAGGTTTGACAAAAATTCATTTTACGACCATCTCACCGATTTTGAATTTTCTCTCAACGACTTTCTTTTGGTGAAAGCGAGCGAGTCTATTTTGATACACACGCGCATGCTCGGCAGCGGCTAGCCGCTTCTCATCCAAGAGTTCCAACTGGGCGAGGAATGAATTACGACGGTCGTTGAGGGGAAATTCCTCGTCCAATTATACCCTGAGAGAAGGGATCAGAGTCTCGTACGGGACTACCACTTCCATACCATAAGTAAGGGCAAACGGAGTCTGCGCGGTGGGGGTACGGATTGAAGTACAATAGGGCCATAGAGCTTCGATAAGCTTTTCTGGCCAGTCTGAAAACTTACAAGACTCACAGGTCTTCTTGATGATTTTGATCAATGTTTTATTGGTGGCCTCCGCTTGGCCATTACCTTGTGTGTAATAAGGTGATGAATGATGCAATGCAATTGCGTACCTTTTGCAGAGGTCTTGAAGGTCTTTGAGAAATGAATTGTGGCCTATTATCGGTGATGATTGTGCTTGGGACGCCGAACCTGGCGAGGATGTTCTTCATGATGAACTTGTAGACTGTTGACACCTTGATTTCTGCGTAAGCTTCGGCTTCGGCCCATTTGGTGAAGTATTCCGTCGCAGTAAGGATGAAAGATTTCTGTTTGGTGAGGGAATTGGGATCACCTAGGGGACCGATGATGTCGAATGCCCACATGGAGAAAGGCCATGGGGAGGATATTGGATGGAGTGAGGAAGATGGTGAATGGATTTTATCGGCGTGAAGTTGACACTTGACACACCTATGGACATAGACGGCACAATCCTCTTCCATAGTGGGCCATTAAAAGCCTAGCATAATGATCTTCTTGGCGAGCATCTGGCTATTCACGTGGCCACCGCACACACCGGAGTGTGCTTCTTCTACGCATTTCCAAACCTCATTGTCGTCAAGACACCTTAACAGAACGCCAGTAAGGGTCCTCCTATAGAGTAGACCTCCAACCAATGTGTATTTCTGAGCCACCCTTCTTCTGGCTTTCTTATCTTCTGTGGTGGCTCCTTCAGGATAAGACTGATCTTTACAATATTTGACAATTTCATTAAACCATGGTTTCTCATCGTCAGCCAACTCTTCTTCGACTTCTGCCAGCATGATCTCCTTCTTCTCAAGAATTTCTCCCTTCTGGATCTTCTGTAGGACTCGTTCTTTTGATCTTTAAGAGGTAAGGGTCCTGAACGGCAGGGACAAGACGCTTGTAGAGAATGATGGATCTAAACCATGCACCTAGAGGAAATTTGAAGGATGATGCCAAGGAGGCGAGGGCATCGGCCAGAATGTTCTGTTCGCGAGGAACATGGACAAAGATCAGCTTGGTGAACAATTTGGCATAGGTAGAGACCAGCTCCTGATAGGGTTTGAGCTTGGGATCGAGGGTGCGATATTTGGTAAGCACCTGGCAGAGAACGAGTTGACTATCACCCACGACTCGTAACTCAGTGATATAGAATGAACGGGCTAGTGCCATGCCAGCTAGAAGAGCTTCGTATTCAGCGATGTTGTTGGTGACTGGGAACGTGAGCTGAAATGCCTCTAGGATGGTAACGCCTTCAGGCGTTAGAAAGATAATGCCGATACCCTTCCCTTGGGAATTTAGAGCTCCATCAAAATATAATGTCCACATTGGCTTGTCGGATTGGGCGATGGACATTAGTTCCTCATCTGGAAACTCTGATTGGACAGGGTCAAACTTGGGGAGAGGATGGTGGGCGAGATGCTCGGCTAAGGCATAGCCTTTAATTGCCTTTTGCTGGATGTAGGTGATGTCGAACTGGGAAAGAAAACTTTGCCAGCGTGCTAGTCTATCAATAAGGACGGATTTCTCCAGAAGAAACTTGATAGGGTTCATGCGAGAAATCAAGTGGACCTCATGAGCCAGGAAATAGTGCTTCAATTTCTGCACCACCCAAACAAGGGTAGCACAGGTTTTCTCCATGACTGTGTACTTCTGCTCACAGGGATTGAGAAGTTTGGACAAGTAATAGGTTGCCCGTTCCTTGCCTTCTTCATCAACTTGTGCGAGGATAGCTCCCATGGAGTCATCCAAGACGGAGATGTAGAGGATCAGAGGTTTTTCTGGTTTGGGTGGAATGAGAACGAGTGGACTAGCCAGATATTCCTTTAATCGTTCAAAAGCTTTTTGGCATTTAGAATCCCAGTGGAATTCTACTCCTGGCTTGGTCAACTCATAGAAAGGTCTACACCTTTGTGAGTGCTGACACACAAATCGATGAATAAACTGCAACCTCCTGATTAAACCTCGGACTTCCCTCAAATTCTTGGGAGGTGGCATATCCCTGATGGCCTTAGCTTTGTCGGGATCTATCTCGATCCCTCTTTTACTCACAATGAAGCCCAATAATTTACCCGATGATACACCAAACACACACTTCTTCGAGTTCATTTTCAATTGGAACTCCCTTGATCTCTGCAAGACCTTAGCCAAAACCCTTGGATGTTCCATCCTGGTCCTTGATTTCACCAATAGATCATCCACATACACCTCCAGATATATGTGCATCATGTCGTGAAATATGGCCATCATAGCTCTTTGGTAAGTAGCTCTAGCATTCTTTAACCCAAACGGCATGATCACGTAACAATACGTTCCCCAAGGTGTAGTGAATGATGCCTTCTCTTGATACTCTTCTGCAAAACGAATTTGATTATATCCTGAAAATCCATCCATGAATGAGAGGGTCTCATACCCCGCTGTGTTGTCGATCAACACATCAATGTGAGGCAAGGGAAAATCATCCTTTGGACACGCGCGGTTAAGGTCCCGGAAGTCGATGCAAATCTTGACTTTCCAATCTTTCTTCATGACCGGGACAATGTTTGCCACCCATTGAGGATAAAGGATGACTCTAATAAACCTGGCTTTATGGAGCTTGTCGACTTCTTCTTTCATTTTCAAAGCCATTTGACGGTGGAAACGCCTTAACCTTTGTTTTACAGAGACGGACCTTGGTTTTAGGGTTAAACAGTGTTCGACAAGGGTTGAATCCAGACCCGACATATCCTCGTAGCTCTATGCAAACGTGTCCCTATATTCCTTGAGAACATCAATTAATGCCTCTTCTTCAGAGGGTGGTAGATTATCACTTATGAGGATGATCCTAGGGTCTTCCTCAGTTCCCAAGTTGACTTCTTTGGTGGACTCTTCTACGGCGGTTGACGGCTCGTCGAATCTCCTTATTCCACTAGCATACGCGCCAGCCGCATCCTCATATTCTTCACCCTCATCTTCAGTAGGGTATTCTTCATCTGTGATCTCGTAGACTCCATACCCCTCATTAATTGTGCAGTTGCCCTCACATTCTATTTCCGGTAACTGGATGGGATTTTCTAGCAACTGAGGGACTGCAAGAAGGGCCTGACACCTGGCGGCTAAATCCAGAAGTAATCGACGAGGGACCTGCCTACCCTTCAATTTCTTCCTAGGTACTACCTTTGACTTATTATTCCTAGATTGACTGACATTATTTACAGAAGAAGAAAAAGATGAAGAGGATGGTGAAGAATGTACAGGGGAAGACCCCTCAGAGGAGGGGTAGAAAAGGTCGCTCATCGGACCTTGGACGGGTGGTCCGCAGGGCGGGGCGCACCCGTGGGAGATGTAGGAAGTTTCCTCAATGAAGTTGTGTTGTTGAGGAGTTCAGAAATTGACGTTTTTTTTTTCGTTTTCATTTTTGATGACAAAATAGCGAAAAGAGATCGGGGGAGAGGAAAAAGTGGTTATGGCTAGAGGATTGGGAGGCTCGTAGAGCAGATCATGATTGAAGACCTGGCGCGGGTTGAGAAACCCGCGTAGGTATTTAAGTAGAGCGGGGGATCTGGGAAGATCATCAGACAACCGTCTGGCCCAGGAAGATGACAGCAACAAAGGTTGCGATGAGTGAATGGAGAAGATGACGGCTAATGAGTCGTCGGTGGTGATGTGATGGCGGATGAAGATCCGCTGGTGACAGGGTCCTTCGGGCGAGGACGAGGATAGTCTGGGACCTTGGCAACAGTAATGATATTTTCTGGCATTCCGGAGATCAATGGCGGTCCTTCAAGCTGGGGAGACGAGAACATCCTTTCCAGTGCAGCGGAAACGTCCCGTATATCAAACCATTTGTCCCCTTCGCATTCCGGGTCTTTGATCCTGCCTCTTTTGGTGACCCTCGAACATTTTTCGGCTGAATACACAACATGCGACCCCCCATGTGCTTCCTGTGGATAATCCCCCATCCGAATAACGGGCCCTTTATTGAAGTGGTTTGATAGGGTCCATGTGAGGGGCCCCCAATCCGCCTTGAATGGTCCTTTGAAGCCTAGGCCAAACCTGCGGTTCGGCCTAATCTCCTTTGGTGGTTTCAACCTACCTTGTAGCTGTGCACCCAGACCTTTGCCCTGTTGATAGCCGATGTTTCTCATAATCTCCCAACCTTTGGAGTGAAAAGGGAGATGTGGCGTTGTTGCCTTGATCGGCTTCTTTGGTGCTAGTGGAATGTGAGATGAATCACACACGTCCAGTAATGACAATATGGGCCGATGAGACGGCCAAACAGAGGGCAGAGAGGTGTTGATAGCATCCACCATGTGAAGGACAGGTGTGCTGACTACTTTAATAATTCTTCCATTGTAAGAAAACTTCAAGCACTGATGGTTGGTGGAAGGCACAGTATCTATGGCTTCAATGTAAGGGCGACCCAGTATGGCCTTGAATGTGGGGTCCATGTCGAGGACATGGAATTCCGTGGGTACTGACATAGGACCTAGCTCTGCCCTTAGAATAATCATCCCTTGCGGTGGCCTTTTGCTATTGTTATAAGCCGTGACTGTGATTGAAGAAGGTCTTATCTGTTCCTGTTCGACCCCACACAACTGAAGGGTGCTCATGGAGATCACATTTATGGATGCACCCGTGTCTAAAAGGCATGGGTTTATGGATACCCCATTAATTTTTATTGAAACACACAATGCATATTTCTGAGCTTCGTTGGGAGCGAGCTCGTAGTTGTGGAACATGATGGCCGGTTGCGTGTCCATTGGGGTCAGGATGGTAGAAATCTTTTCTACAGGGAGGTCCTCATTCACCATGACCTTTTGAAGATACTTCATTAAGGCTGCCTGATGGGATGTGGATCTCTGAAGCAGCTCCAGGATGGAGATCCGAGCAGGCGTCTTGTCCAAGTGTTTCAACAAATCATACTGTGTTTCAGGGATAGATCTTTCCAGTTGTTCTCCATCGTCCCTCTCTGGCTGAGACTGCTCGGGATTCTGACTGTTCTGGGGGAAAACCCTGTGGAAAATCCTTCCACTCCGGAGCACCATTGCTTGTGGCTTTTGTACCTCTATAGGGGTAGCAGTGGGTTTTAACAGAGGTTTGAGGGGTAGTGGTGGAGGGATGGTTGATGAAGCAGGGGTGATGATGGGAGCAGGGATTCTGATGAGGGGTTTGTTAGGTGGAGGCATGGTGGAGGTAGAGGGGATATCGCACGGGTTATGAAGGATAAGGGGTCTGGAAGGTGGAGGTGGAGGCAAAGTGGAAGTGGGTAAGGTTTGGAGCGAGTAATGGTGTTGAGATGGATGGTGGATGATGAGTGGTTTTGAGGGCATTGGCGGTGGTATGGTGGAGACAGGCGGGGTTACGTACGGTGGATGGGTGATAAGGGGCTTAGAAGGCATAGGGGCAAATGCAGTAGAAGTGGATGGTAAAGTGGGGGAGTGAGAGAAAATGAGAGGGTGTGAGGGTGTAATGAAGGGTGTTGGCTGATAGGTCATTGGGGTGCGAATGAGAGGGCATGATGGCAGTGGGAATGGTGAAGGCGGTATTAACGCGGGTTGATGAGAGAGAGGTGCTACCTAGGCAAGGCGAGGGGGTTGCATGATGATAGGGTTGGCGGTAGAAAGAATAGAGGTACTTTCTGGATGCCACACCTGCTCTCTCCCGACTTCCGGGAAGGAGGAGATGGGGTTGACCTGATGATTAGGCTATTGGTGCTCCGGTAATGGATTCTGGATTATGCCCATGTTGGGCTGTTGTGGTTGGGCCTACTGAGGCTACTGTTGTTGTTGTGGTTGTTGATGTGGCTGCTGTTGTAACTGCTGCTGTTGTTGCTGTAACTGTAGCCTAAGAGGAGGTCTCCTAGCCTTGAGAGTGGCGACGTATCGCCTCATTTCATCCCAGTCAATCCCGCCTTCATCATTCGTATCATGGATGTAATCTTTAAACTGAAAGTAGTTGTCCACTGTGTGTCCTGGCTGCCTGTGATAGACGCAGTATCTGGAGGTATCAACATTCGGGGGCCACACGGGCCTTTCCCTAGGTAGGATGAGCGTGTTTGAGGCCATGAGGGCGTTAAAAATATCCGCCAGAGTTTCTGGCAATGGTGGGTAATAGGCTCTCTTGGGACCAATCGGCCTCCTTTGTTGCTGTGGGAGACCGTAATTTCCTGGGGGTGGAACTTGGTTGTACTGAAGTGGTGGTTGTTGTTGCTGGGGTCGAGGTTGTTGCTGGGGTTGAAGTAGTTGAGGCATGTTGTTCTGACATGGATCGTTTTTGGGTGGAGGAGAGAGGGGAAGGGATCTGGTTGGAGGGGAAGTCAGGGCATTTGTGGAAGCCTTAGGTTGGATGCATAGTTGGCGTTGTTGATCGCACTTACTTGCTCATTTGTTACGACCCCTTCTATTGCTCCGCCTGGGACACCAGCGACTGTCTTTCTGACCACCTTGGGCTTCGGCGGCTCAAACATGTTCATAATGGGGTAGTCTTTTAACTGGGTTTGGATGTACCGGGCTCTTTCATAGAGCTCTTCCATGGTGGTGAGCTTATTCATGGCCAAGACCTGCATGAACTGTGGGGTCGCATTGGATACGATCATCTTTACTTGTTTGGGTTCCGAGAGGGTATCTCTTATTCTTTCTGCCAGAGACCTCCATCTATCAGCATAGCGGACGAAATCCTCGTCGGACTTCATCTTTTCAGCCACTAGGTCGGTAATGGAGAGAGAGGGACCAACCCTATCCCGATACTTTTGCAAGAACCTTCTCTGGACTGTTTCAAAATTCTCGGCTTCGCGGGGCTCCAAAGAATAGAACCACTCTAGCGCAGGACCGTCCAGTGACCTCCGAAAGAGGTATGCCAGGGACCTCTGGTCATTTTGCCAATAGGATGACTCATACATGAAATCCTTGAGGTGAATGAAGGGGCTGCCAGTTCCATTGTACCTGCGGTACGTGGGCATTTCAGAGGGAGAAAGATGGATGACTGGAAGGATTGGCAAAGCAACCTCCGGGGTGGATTTCACGTCCACCATTTTCTTCAAATTCTGAAACTGTTGGTCCACCCTATTGAACCTATTGAGGAGCGATTGGGCGAGCTCCTCGGGCGGTGAAGGTGGCACTTGCCACTATGGAGGAAAATGTCTCCCGGAGACTTGAGGGGGAAACCCTGAATGAGAGGGAGCTGCCGGGCCGCCAATAGTTGGCCCAGGCTGAAGCGTTATGTGGGGAACAACAGGGGTTTGAGATTGCGAAGGGAACTGGAACGAGGGTGGTTGTTGGCTCGCTTGCCCTTGAAGCGAGGGAGATTGGATGGCTTGTGCCAGCGAAGGAGATGGAATGGCCCGCACCAATTCTTGGAGAGGTGCGATGGCCGGAGTTGATTCCTGGGGAGCTGGGGAAACATATTTCCCCTTCAGAATGGCATGGAAGGCCCGGAGCTGCTCAGAGGTAAGCTCCGTGTTGGCGAGGACACCTAGCAAAGAGGAGATGTCCTGTGGTGGGGATGTGTCCCCTGTGGTAACCTGCACCTCACGTGAGGGCTCATGGGAAGGACCCGCGTCCATAGCATGGACTCGCGACTCGACTGACTCACCACGTCCAGGGTGGTTCTCTTCAAAAGACTCGTGAGCCATGCTCACAGTTTTGCCGGAACGCAAAAACATATACTAGCAAGTAAATAGCAGAGATTATCAAACAAGTGGATGCCTTTACGCCCCTTTTTTTTGTTTTGATTTTGATGATTTTTTTTGTGTTTTTAACAAGATCCGAAGTTCACACAAAATAGGGACCCTAGTTCGTTTTTGTTTTCACCACCGTGTCAGCTAGGGGCTCTCGTCTCACCATGAATGGGTCGACTAACTCCGGGGAACTTCAATGGTACAACCGGCCCAGTGAACGAAGAGGAGATTCTTCGATGTCAGGGACTTACGGAGGTCCCAGTGGAGGAGATTCTAATCCGTCGAGAGGAATTCCCGAACGGAGAGTCCTTCCTTCATCGAGAGAGGGTGATCCTTAGAAAAGAGTAAAAAAAGGAAAGAAAAGGGGGTAAATGCATGAAATGTGGTGCTGGATAAAAGATATGTAACACACAGATGGAGCAGAAATAAGCACACAAATATAACAGATGTATAGCAGTGATATAACAAGAATATAACAATAATAAACAGATAGAGGAAGATATAGTCGTTCTACTTTCCAAGACAACACAGACTTAAAAATGACAAAAGAGGGGGACTAAGGGGCGTGCAAGTGGTGCACGAAGGGGATGACACAGCGCACGCGGGCGCAATAAGAAGGGGGACACACGAGGGTGCCAAGTGCAGGGAGCACACGTGGGTGCCGAGTGGAGGGGCACACGTGCGTGCCGAGATAATGCAGACCTCGAAGTAATCACAAAGGACTGGGGGAGTGCACGTGGTGCACGAGGGAAATGATGTGGCGCACGTGGGCGCAATAGGGAGGGGCACACGCGGGTGCCGAAAGAAGGGAGGCACAAGTGGGTGCCGAGAGTTCAAAGGTAACCCAAAAAAGCAAAAAGAAAGTCCCACCGTGATCGCCAATCTGTGGAAGCTGAGGAATCCACTCAAGGAGAAGAAAATGAACTAAACTACGGACTATCAAGCGACTAAAAATTAAGAAGGATTATGAAACGTGCCAATATGAGGAAAGAGCATACGTAGGATGCTAAAGGGATGTGATCGCCAGAGGGCTTACCTCAAAGAAATGAAATGATCGCGTGTACCTTGTATTGTGCACGGAGATTGTGACTCCTCGAGAGCGGGAAATGGCAGGTTGCTTCTTCCTCCCCCTTCGGCCGGCCGACGGAGAGGGCTTTCCTCAGGTACCCTTGCAAAACAACACCAAACAAGTAACGGGTGGATTAGAAAGACGAAGGTGCAGTATTCAAATTCTAACGACGCAAATAACAAAATGATGGCAAGACACACACCTGGTTGGTGTTGTCTTTAAAACCCCTCTCGGACACGAGTAGGAGGAAAATGCTTATGATGAATGGCAATTATTCCGACGTAGAAATGGGAAGAGACTCCCTCATAAAACGGCGGGGTAGAGGATATGATATGATGAATGCAAGATAACTAGAAAAGAAGAGGAGAGAATGGCTTATTGGATGGTCGATGGCGAGATCCGACGGAGCTTCGGCAGCGTAGCGACGACGAGGTAGCGCGGCGGGAGAAGGCCACCTCTCTCCTGCGAGAATGGGCACCCGAGGATCCGGCAGGACCTCCCCTACAAAACACCCACGGGTTAGGAATAGAATCCGGCAGCCTCCCGGCACTCTTTTTCAACCCTTGAACTGAGGAGGTAGGCCTCTATTTATAGAGGTCGGGAGGATGGGGGCGTCCAGAGGCCTGGACGCCTCCATAATTTGGATTTTCTTCAAACGACAGACTGAGCGACGGTCAGTCGATGGTCGGGGGGTCGCCCGTGAGATGTTTGATGGAGGCGTCCAGGGGCCTGGACGCCTCCATAACTTGGATTTTATTCAAACGATAGGCTGAGCAACGGTCAGTCGATGGTCGGGGGTCGCCCGTGAGCTAGTTGATGGAGGCGTCCAGGGGCCTGGACGCTTTCATAACTTGGATTTTATTCAAACGACAGGCTGAGCAATGGTCAGTCGATGGCCCGGGGTCGCCCGTGAGCTGGTTGATGGAGGCATCCAGGGGCCTGGACACTTTCACAACTTGGATTTTATTCAAACGACAGGCTGAGCAACGGTCAATGGATGGCCCGGGGTCGCCCGTGAGCTGGTTGATGGAGGCTTCCATGGGCCTAGACGCTTCCATAACTTGGATTTTATTCAAACGACAGGCTGAGCAACGGTCAGTCGATGGCCCGGGGCCGCCCGTGAGCTGGTTGATGGAGGCGTCCAGGGGCCTGGACGCTTCCATAACTTGGATTTTCTTCAAACGACATACTGAGCAACGGTCAGTCGATGGTCGGGGGTCACCCGTGAGCTGGTTGATGGAGGCGTCCATGGGCCTGGACACCTCCATGAAATTATATATATTTTTTGTTCAATCTTATATATATATTTTTTGTCATTATTTTGTATTGATGGAGGCGTCCTGGAGCCTGGACGCCTCCATGATGACCCCTGAATTCCCCCGAAAAGTGCGTCGGTAGTCGTCCGTTAGGCATTTTCCTGGTCCTGGCAACTTCTGGTGCATGCGATTGATGTTGATGCCGTTCGAATGCCGCATGATTTCCACAACGAGGCAATTTTCGGATGCTGAAGGAGTGTTACGCTACTCGCCCAAAAGACGAGAGAAGACTCAAAGATTGGAAACACTCAAGTGATTCAAAACGCGAAAGCCGCTGCGGGGCGTCGCGTGGTAATATGAGATTTTCTCAGGGGACGTCAGGAATAGCGTGTCTATAGGCCCCACCTGGTCTCGATATTGCTGGATAAATCTTGCTTGAATGGCTTGAAAATTCATCATCTGCTCCTGCGGCAATGTGAAGAACCAATCCTTGGCCGAGCCCTCTAAAGATAGGCCAAATAAATAGGCCATCACACGTTGATCATGCTGGAACTGGGCCGACTCATATAAGAACTCCTTCAAATGGATATAGGGGTCACCGACTCCACCATAGCGGCGATATGCGGGAATCTGTGAACGCGGTGGAAGTTGAAGACCTCAAAAGGCAAGTGGGATATCTGAAGAAGTTTCAGGTTTGATTCGGCGTTGCAGTTCATCAAGCTGGCGTTGGGCCCGAGCGAACATCTCCTCGGTAGGAAGAGTCTGAGAAGGATATGAGCCAGCTTGAGCAAGGGATGGTGAATTTAAACAAGGGTAATGATGATGAATGGGTAAGGGGACCCAACCTGAGAAGAAGGAAAGCCCGTTCCGGGAACGGAGGAATACATGGGCCTGGAAGAATCATGTATGTAAGAATGAGGATGGATTGGGCTAGCAGCAGCACCGGCGGGGTAAGAAGGCCCGTTTAAAGAATGGGGTCCAATGGAGGAATAAGGAGATGGGCCCGTATGGGAAGAGGAATCCAAGCGGGGGTAAGAAGATGGAGAGGCGCAGGAATAAGGTACAGGGGGGAAATGCTCCATGGGAAAAGTGGAGACTTTATACAGTGAATTTCAAATGAATATAAGGATGGGAATGAACCTAAGATAAATGTAGCTAAATGGAGACACACAAAGATGAACTAGACCTAATGAGCCTAATCTGACCAAAAGATGCAAATGACGACACTATGCAACATACAATGGAGAAAAGAGATGAGAAAAGAATTAACCAATTAGCCAAACAAATTCCAAATGATGCGCGAAGATCTTTATAAGTTCTCTTAGGACCTTAGTGGATTAATTAAAATGTGAGTTCACTCAACCACAAGGTACCTAAATAAGGTGAGAATGGAGAACTGGCAGACTCTAAAGGACTCTCTCTCTACGAATGCAGACCCTAGACTGGGGGGTGGTATGGTACAACCTGCCCGGCGTCCGTGTGGGAATCCACGGCTCACGGGGGCTTACGGAGGTCCTCAGCAAGGTCCCCTAGTCGGCTCCAAGGAGTATGGAGACGAGAGGAAACCCTACCTCGGTAGGAATGCGGCTAGATGTGAAGGAAATGCATGAGTCCTATGTGCACCGGAGTTCATGCAAAGTCTAGCCAAGAAACTAGGAACCAATGACCAAAATAAACATGCGAGGATGAAAACAAGTAGGTAGCAATAACATATAACTAAGGAGAAGATCAATAAATGGCACCAAGGAGATCAAATATCATGGAATATCACAATCAAAAATGAAATATGAGTGCACTGCAGCACCAGAAGAACGGTCTGGATGCGACCGCTCAAAGAGTCAAACGGTCTATATAGGACCGTATAATCCAGGGAGCGACAGAACGACAAAATGACTGCAAAATAATCACAGAATGCTGTAAATATGGGATAGCAGTAATGAGAAACGTACCAGAAGAACGGTCTGTAACCAGCCACGTAATCTCTGGAACGGACCTCCAACAGCCGCGTGCCTACAGTCAGAACATACCGAAGCGTACCTGTGCCGAAGAGATGAACGGCCAGAGACAGGCCGCGCAGAAGGATGGACGGTCGATTGGACACCATCTACGATAGGACGCTGGAGTAGGACTGGCGCTGGTCGCAGGGGAAGGATGGTGGATGATCAGCCGCTCCAGAGGATGGACGGCTCTGTGAGAACCGCTCCCGTCCCAGAAGGCAAAAAAAGGCTCCCAACCTGCAAATCACTCCAAGAAGAGAACTAAAACAACGAAAGGGGGGTCAGCAACTCACAAGCACGATGGGCACTAGGTGTCCCACCATGATCGCCACAAAAGAAGGGTGTAAATATATTTTCTCCTCTTACTTAAAGGAAGATGGTGTTATGAATAAATCAATATGTGATGGGTAAGTGAAAGATAGTAAGAGGAGAACGGAAAACGAAAATGACCGTGATCGCCACCAAAGCGCCGAACGTGATGAACACGTCGTGCTTTGGAAAGGAAGGGAGACACTCGCCGAACCGCTGCACTGGGAAGATGAGCGGTTGATGAAGAATTGCCTATTTGACGCACGGTCTTACGAAAGACCGCCTAAAGGTGCTACAGAAGATGCGGGAGGAAGCGCTCCTGGCTGTTGAACGGCTCTATAACGACCGCTGGACGAAGAAGAACGGCCGAAGATGCACCGCACGTCTCCTTACACAAACAGAAGGGAACCGCTCAAGACCACCGGGCCAAAAGTCGTAAAGGGGTCCAACCTCCACCCTCTCCGGCCGGCCTGAGTGGATGGGCCTCGTGCTGATGAAATGCTGACCTGCAAAACAACGTAAAGAAACAAAGCAACAACCTAGATTAGAACTGAATGGTGTAGTAAATGTCAAGATAGTAATAGATGAACATAAATAAGTGGAAAGGGGGATACCTGGGGGGTTTTAAACCCGTAGGGTGTCAAAAACGTGGGTGGATGTGTGCATGGTGATGAAGGTGAAGAAGAGCGTAGGGAGAAAGCAATGCATGCAATGAACAGTGACGAAACCTATAAAACATAAAGGACTCAAAACATCGACTACTCCCTGAACCGGAGGCTTGTATGCACATGGAAAGCCTCTCGCCTTGGTGCTAGGTCACTTAAGAATGTGGCAGGGCTTCGCCGTCGACCAAAAATCTCCCCCCTCTTCAAGCTTGGCCTTTAGGGTCTATTTATAGAGCCTAGAAAGCCTCGCTCAAAATTAGAGTTTAGAGTCATTTTTAGGTCGTGATTATCAAACAACAATCGTAGATAAATGAATCATCTTTTATCCAGTCGAAACGACAGCTAAAATGGTTGATTATCTGCAGAGAAATTGACGATAGAAGTTGGGGATAAAACCACGGATAAAAGGATTAAAATCTGTTAAAATTCAGGAATCGACGGGATGAACGGTCTTACGATAGACCGCTCAACGGTATGAGCGCTTACCTACTAACCATCCAAGATCTGTCGGTGGAAATTCAAAATAATTAGAAAATAATCCCAATTATCCCTCGAACTGACCGAAACGCCCGCCGTTAGACTCTCACAGATGAACGGCTCCATTGAGACCGTTCAAATGTAGAGCGGCCAAGGACAAACCGTTCTAGCCTTGTCGGTGATAATTCAATTAATTGGATAATTATCTGAGAAATTTACCAAGCATAGGACTCTGAGATATAAGCGGTCACCCTTAGTCCACCCATCAAGTTGAACGGCTAGGAGAGGGCCGCATAAATTCTTGTCAGTGGAAATTCAAAAAATTAACCAAAATGTTCCAAAATACATGGATGGCTCATAGTCGACCGCACATTGGTTGAGCGGTCGTGGGTGAACCGTGCGTGCACATGGACGTTAAAACTCATTACAAGGCCCAATCAACCAAAACCAAGGCCCCTTAAGCCCTAAAATGAAATAATCCTTGCCTAGGAGGGAGGCAACCCATAAAACTGGCCCAAAACGTGCCTGACAATAGCTCCGATGAGTGATGGACAACTCGAGGCATCAACAAATGGGAGTAAGCGGAACGACTCAACTTATCGGCAAAAAACGGGTGTCAACAGAGGGTACACCTCATTCTTCTCACCCTCCTTCTACTCCCATTCGGGTGGCCCATCACCCGCCTCCATGTCCTGTTCATATCCCCACTCGGGTGGCCCATCCACCACCTCCTTCTTCCACACATACTCCCATTTGGGTGGCCCATCACTCGCCTCATTCTATTCCTCCTTATTCATGACTCCAAGGCCCATTTGTTCCTTCCAACCTGGCCCGGCCAAATCCTCATTTGGGTCAGCCCGTCAACCCCCCTCCACAGCCATCTTACACGGCCCCTTCTTCAAGGCCCTGCCAACCTCTACTCCTCAAGTTACACCCCTCCAACAAACCCTTCTTGATAAAGTTGCTTCATTGGAGGAACAACTAAAGAGGGTTACGAGCCCACGGCCCGCTCCTCCTACTCTAGTCAATCCCCTTTATGCTGCTCTGAACGACATTACAAAGATGGAGAAAGATTGGAAGGATAGAAGAGACGACTACGGCATCGACATTTAAAGCGAGCGAGAGCAAGTAGATTTCAATGCTCAAATGGACGTCGTACTCCCTCCACCCATCCATATCATTCATCAATATGGCCCTCCGCCTCCACTTACACCTACACAAAATCATCTGCAATACCATTACACTCCTCCACCCATAAACACGCCTCCACTACGGTGTCCACTTGAGCATGACAATGAAGAGCCGGCAACTGAAGAATTCAAGACGGCGCAAGATGAAGCTCTGCCGGCACCCCTTCCGAATTTCCTTCATTTTTCTCTCCCTCCGCTACCACTGGATGAACCCCCTGCTCAGGACGAAGCCACCATCCCCAATCCAACCTCCGTTTCTAAAACTTACTGGTGTTATGATGATGGATTGATACTTCAATTGCCCATGCTGGCGCATCTTGAGTCTCCTTCTATCTCTAACACCGTTCGCCCCGCTCGGCGTTTCCTCCACACCAAACCTTCGCCAATTACACCTCCACCCAATACACCATTAGCCTCCATGCCATCGGCCTCCGCCGAGTCCTCCGCCAAACCTTCCACTAAACCTCCACTCATTAAGCCATTAGCCTCCACAACATCGGTCTCCGCCAAACTCACCACCGAACCTTCCTTATTTAAACTCCCATTACCGCCACCTTGGCCCTCCATTATACCTTTAACCCGTAACCCAGCTACCCTTACTCCACCAGTTAACCCTTCACCCTATCCCATGGCTATTCCTGAGCAGGATTCTCCCCTTTTTTCACTCGAGCCAACCCCGACTGCTTCCGAGCAAAGGGGGAAGCTCGATGTGTTTGAACCTCTGCTTCCACGCACCCATTCTCCAACACCTTGCATTACACCATTGCCACCCATGGAGCCTTCCGCCTCCGCTTCACCTTCCTCTACCACTCGGAATGGGGAACTTTCTTCAAGTATATGCACCGAAGATGATCAAGAGCTGGATAAGAAGGATTTGGCCACGACTATGCTGTTCAAAACTCAAGAATTTATTTGCCGAATGCTTAACCGTGTTTTTGTGCCGAGCATGGTTGAAGAGGACAAGTCCCCGCCACTGCTCGCCAGAAGAAAATGTCAAACACTGATGCCGTACAAGCCTAAACCCAAGGGCCGGGCAGGGCACCCCTTGTTCCAACTTTCTAATATTGAAACCATTCTTCCATATAAGGGGCGAATGCCCATTGTGTTCAACGCTCCTTATACGCCACAATCCATGGGCAACACAATGCTTCACGTTCCAACTTTCCACTTCTCTCACATTGTCGCTGTTCACTCCCCAAGGGAGTTGGCATTTATTGTTGAAGCTCTGTCATGGGTTTATATTTTATCCATTGGGCCGAACAGCTATATACTCTCGTTGCTGTGGAGGGGCAGACATTCTTCCGTTAAGGGGTCTTCCGCCATCCTATCCACCTTCTATTCAACTTCAACCATATTCTCGTCTATCACCAATTCTTCATGGGCCACTCCAGGGGTAAGGAGGAGGATCTCATCCTCTCTCCCTTCATGTTCTTTGCATCACATGCATTCCATGCATTCATCGCATCCATTCTATTGCATCCGCATGCATTTGCATTCCTTTTTCCCTGGGTTTCTGGACCCCTATCTTCCTCGCCTTCCGGAACCTCCGGATCTTCCGCATTCCCCATCTTGTTCATCCTCATCCTCAGGATCTCTTGGTCCCCTTACACTATCGGGGCATTCCACCCCCTCCAATCTTCTTTCAGGGCATCACGCCCTTTTCCAACTCTCGCATCCGGACCCTCCGTATTTCTCTTCTTTCTCTTTAGGGCACCGCACCCTATTCCATTTTCTTCCTCCAGAACCTCCAGACATTCTCCTCCTAAGCCATCGCGCCCTCTTCTATCTTCTTCCTCCGGAACCTCCGGACTTATCTGATTACCCAGGGCATCACGCCCTTTTCTACCTTCCTCCTCTGGAACCTCCAGACCTTCCCCTCTAGGCATCACGCCCGAGTCCTCCGGGCATCTCACTGATTTTTCTTGGGCATCATGCCCCTTCTGTTTCCATTCCTCCGGAACCTCCAGACCCTCCATCTTTCCTTCAATTCATCTTCTGCTTCTCTGGGACATCACGTCATTTATCCTCTTCTTCCTTTTTCATCATCTTTTTGCATATTTCTTCCCAGGGCACCGTGTCCCTCGATATTTTCTCCCTCCGAAACCTCCGTATTCTTCTTCCAATCATGATTCTCCTCCTTCACCTCCGGACCCTTTGGATCCTCCCCTTTCCATCTACCAATTTCTCCTAATTCCTCCTGATTCCGGGTCTGACACGACTTCTTCCACATCCGCTACTTTGGGCATCTGCCCATTCTCCCACTGTTTTTGAGGCTTTAGTCCTCACCCCTTTTTCTAATTCTCCACTTCTTCTGTAGACCGTTTATTGTGATCAGGGTCTCTGTGCCTTAGCGAGGGAGTTCTAGCCCTCACCTCTCTTCCTTTTCTCCTTATTCATCTGAGTCTGGTCTTGGTACCACTCCTTGTTAAGCCACTTCAAGCTTTTGCTTCCAATCTGCCACTTGAGGATAAATTCCACGATGACAAACATTGTCTCTAGCAGCTGATGTTTCTACAAGGTTGCAAGGTAACGTTTTACGTGTGATTTGATTTCATCATTCTCTACGCACGGTTTTCAAATGAAGTGCTTCTTAACAAGATTAAGAGTGGTATTTTAGGCCTTTATCCTAGGTCGTTAAATTTCAAAAAAAAGAATCTTTAGGCTTGCTATGCAGCACCTTTGGTTAATAAGAATCCCGCATTGGGAGTTCAGCATTCTCTCCCCGCTTGTTAAAGGCAGGGGTAAGAGGTTGATGGACGAGATGACCAACCTAGGTAATCCCCAATAGGGGCAGTCTTGACCCAAGATAAAGTCAAATTTCATGATAAATCTAGTCAAAAGGGCTATTATGAAAATCAAGGCCGCATTTGATAAAATTCAAAATTATGAATTATGGCATGTCAAGAGTGGTAAAGTCCCCGTAGGGAAAACCCTGGTCGTATGCATGTCAAGGGTCTAAAAATTAATAGCATAAAGTCTCGGCGCAACAGACCACCTCTTTGAGTGGTAGTACCTTGGAAGGAATTCAAGTCTCGACATCTCCCATCCTGCATGAAGCTTATCCCCAATTGTTCTTCTCCCTCTAAGACCGAATGTTTCTCGGGTATGGCCTGGTAGGAGCACCGTTAACCATGGACAGTCGGCCATAGGGCGCCACCTTTAAATGCATGCTCGGCTCTGGGTAGTTTGTTTAGCGAAAGGGGAAGGAACAAGGACCCTTAGCCAATGGTTTAAAACACCCTTTGATGCTGCTTTAGTAATGTCTAAACTAAAATAAAAAAAAGTTGAATATTTGTTGCGAAAAGTCCAAAAAAAAAGAAGTTGAATATTTCCTAAGCAAAAATCCAACAAAAATTGAATATTTTTAAAAATCCATCAAAAATTAAAATATTTTCTAAAATCCACAAAAATTTGAATACTTTTTCAAAACCTGTAAAAATTTTCATATTTCAAAAAAATTGCATTGTATTTTTCTAATGGTGCTTTTGCAGGGACAATAATTTTGTAAGGACTAAGAGCACGGGATGAGTCCCCTCCAGTCACCGCTATCAATCTTCTGATTCTTCCCAACATCATCTATGGGCACTCCTGATTATCATCTCTCCATACTGGGCATTAATTGATCATTCATCTCGAAAATCTTTTAATAAACTCCTGCCGATTTCACTTGATCACTCTGCCACTGGGCATTACTTGATCATGATCATCCAATCTCAATCTCACATGCCAAGATTGTCATCCTCATGACAAACAACAAACAATGATGCTTTGCAATGCTATGTTTCAACTCATGCTATTCATGCTAAACATGCTTCGCCTTACTAATACATGATTGAATACTATCCACACCAAGCTTTGATCGCTTTGATGTCTATGTTGTGATAGCTTATTGATGCTTTGATTCATACTATACTTGCTATGCTTAAATACCTTGTTCATTGCTTGTTATCTTCCTTATATCTTGGCTAATGAAATTTTGAGCACAGGATAAGAAGCTCTGTGGTCCCACCGACTGGGCATCATCATCCAAGCCCCACGGTGTTTGCATATTATTCCATCTCAGTTCCCCATATGCTCATTGCTCCACCATCTTCCTTGTATGCATTCCTACTATATGTTACATATGCTATTAGATTATATCAAGGACCTTGTGGCTTTGGTAAATCTGGAATTTGAGTTCCCCTTCATCAAAAATAATGATGATTCCAGAGGAGTCTTAGTCACACGGATAGGCCGTTAAGCCATCCAAGACTGAGGACGATGGCTCCCTTTTACGAGTTGGTGCGCGGATAAACGGGCTTCGGCTTAGTATCAGCTCGCAGATTGGGTTTCTTGACTTAGTCCGGACAGCTTAACAATATTATCCTTGATTATCTTATATTCTCATTTACTTTATTTTTCCCTTTAAACCCATCATGCATTCATATAGGGATTTGAAATTAACTTTGGAAAACCATTCTGATAAGCAGATTTTGAGAGTTAAAATTGATCACTAACTTCCAAGATATGAGATATTCCATACCGAATTGTGTCCTCAGTTTGTCTTGCTGCCATTTTGGGCTGTTTCCCTGAAGACTCCTTTGTTTGGATTTCTATCTCTCGTTCAATTCCTTTTCCTTTGATCCACCTTGGCTGCAACACGTCCACATTGGCTGGTAACCGCTCCCGAATGGTGAAACCTATAGGTTTGTGACCTAGGGTACTTCCACCGCGTTGGAAGTTGATCACTCTTTCATCTCCTTCATGCCCGCGTGCACAATCCTTTTATCCAAACATCATTGATTTCATTGAATCTCCTCAAGATTGCATCATTCCTAGCTTTTAATTCAATTCTTAATCAAGTAATGTTGATTGCGTGTCTCATCACACATTGGCATCTACTTTTCGGTTCATTCCACTTCGTGTCACTCCCTTACAAAGTAGACGCCAAGGCGGGGCAGCTGTAGACACGATAAAATTGACATCATTTTGAGCATATCTCCTATCGCACTGCGATGCCCCATTTGACCCTCAAATTGACTTATTTGAGTGGTTTTCCTGTCTTTTCTTAAATATCCAACTTCTCCCAATTTTCACACATCTTTTCCTATTTTTTCCAGATTTTTCTGAGCTTTTTCTCCATTTTTTCAAGCCTTAAATCAAATGGTGGCAGGGGGCGTCCATTTCCAGCTGAGTCCAGTTTGGCCGTTTTTGAAATCTATGAATTAGCGACACTCCTAAAGGTCGTCAATTCTTTAATTAGTGACCGTCTGCAAGGGTGCCAATTCTTTTATTCATATTTTGAGTCGAATTCGGATTATCCTTGATTCTGCAACTTCCCGGAAGGTCGCTAATTCATAAATGAGCGCCCGGTTGCAAAGTCGCCAATTTCCTTGCCTTATTTTGAGCATTTAACTTCATCCAAAATTGGCGACCGCTTCATGGGCGTCAATTCTTTTCTAATTTTGGAATGTCCTAATCCGTCTTAAAATGCCTCAGAATGGGCGACGTTTCAAGCAGACACTCTTTTAATCAACGACCACTCGGTCTGACGCCATTTCTTACAGAATTTTGATTTCGAACAGAATCCTTTCCCTTCCTCCCTTAAACTCCTTTTCCATTTGAGAAAGGGTTCCAATGACTTCCTAATATTGTAAGGACACTTGGAGGAAGGATCCCTCTTTCCAAATCTCACCAAAACTCAGTTTTCTACTTTTTATGGAATTAAACTCCGAATTTCCTTTCCCTTCCTAACTTAAACTCCTTTTCCACTTGGGAAAGGGTTCCTATGGCTTCCTAATATTGTAAGGACACTTGGAGGAATGATCCCCCTTTCCAAATCCCACCAAAACTCAGTTTTCTAATTTTTATGAAATTAAACTCCGAATTTCACTTCCCCCCCTCACTTTAACCTCCTTTTCCACTTGGGAAAGGGTTCCTATGACTTTCTAAGGTTGAGAGGACACTTGCCCAATAACTATCTCCCTCCAAATCCCATTAAAACATGTTTTCCTATTTTTTCTTGGAATTAAATTCCGAATTTCACCCCTATAAATAGTACCCCTCTCTCCCTTGTGTTGAGGAGGAGATCAATATCAATCAAAGGGGAGTTGTTGTTGGACCAAAGGCTCAAGGAGGAGGCTCTCATGAACCTACAAGCTTCATTCAGGGAGTTCTTCTTCCCCCCTTGAAGATCTTGAAGCCAATTGGAGAAAACCACTAAGCTTTCCCCCTCCTATCTTTTATTTTACTTTAGTTGATTGCATGCATCATATCATATTCTTCTTTTATTCCTTTTTTTTATCTCAATATTGAGATCTTTCCACGTTGTGCACTCTAGCACATCTCCATAGTGCAACACTTGCACATCTCCCTCTATTCTTCATCATACATCATCTTTTACCTACCCTTTTGCATAGGGGTTTAAAGGCCAAACACCAATAAGGTGTGTTCATATCCATGCTTTCTATGTCCATATTTATATTTGGATTTGATGCTACACATCTTGGTTTCTAATCCATGTTTGTTTATTGGTGTTTGTTAATTTTGCAAGGGTAATCAACAAGAGAAACTCTCTTCATCGGCCGGCCGATAGAAAGAGAAGGTGCAATCACAATCTCCCCCGCTTCTTTTAAGGTATTCTTAGCGATCCCTTCTATTTTCATTGTTATATTCATTTGAGACCCTCACGTCTCTGGCGATCACATTCCCCTTAGCATTCTCGCATGCTCCCCTTTTCTCCTCTTTCCCCTTCTTTTTCCCTTTTAATTATTCTTACTTTTTCCTAAGTGAATTTCTTAGAATCTACAGGGACAGGCGGTCGAACTCGGCACCGCTGCGGCCTCTGCCGAACTCCGTTGTTGACGAAACCAGTTGGAGAACCTTCGTAGTTGACCCAAGAAGACGTCCGATTTTTGGGGGAATTTCTAGATGGCGGTGCTGGTCGGGGCAGAGGTGCGAACAGGGGCTCTGCTTGCTGGTTCTCGTAGCTTCTGCACCCCTACAGCTGGAAGACGAGGCTACCACAGACGCTCCTCAGCACCGATTCTGGCTTGGCCAGAGTCTCTGGATTATTTGTCGAGTCCTATTCGAAATGAGTCCCACGGGGATTCCGGAAGATGTCGGAGTAGACAAGGATAGCCCGAATAGTGATCGGGTGTCTATTCAGTCCTAGAGTGGATAGAACAACGCACCCAAGGGAGAAAATTCAGAACTCACTTGTTCGGGGTCCAATCGGGGAGCCGCTTCTTGATTTTGGAAGGCGACTTGTTGTAGAAGAACTCAGCCAAGCCCCGCCTCCAGATCTTCAAGGGGTTAGCCGTGGGAGGCTCTGCAAGCAGCTTCAGGTTGCCAGTCTAGAGGAAGATGTGCAGTGTGGGGAGATTAGCTCCCTCGGGTAACCACGAGCTAAGGTTCGGACGAGACCACTGCCGTTGCGAAGAAGACAGGGAGACGCTTCCGACGGTACCACTTGGGCCTCCAGGGACACCGAGATGAAGTTGGGGTCGCCTATGCAAGCTCCTGGTCCTCTGTAGATCCTGAGCTGCGAACTGGCTAGCTGGGAGTAGCTCCAATGGCACAAGAGATAGGGGAGGGAGGTGACTAGTGGTGAGGGGAAGTGGAAGGGGTGGAGAGAGTGGAGGTAAACAATTCAAATTCCCCTTGGGAGCTGCAAGATTATGTGGGGACTAGGGTGGATTGTGTTGGGAAGTCCAAGATTCTCCTAGGGAGGGAGGAGATTTGGTGGGAGTTGGTGGAGGGGTAATGAATACACCTGGGGAAGTGATGAGGTGGTTGGAGTGGCTAGTGGTGTGTGGATAAGGTGGAGCCTAGGTGGAGGAGAGAGGAGAGAGAGGGGAAATTTGAAATTTGGGGAGGGGGGAAGAGAGAGAGAGGGGGGCGGCCCCCTTAGAGAGAGAGAGAGAGGGAATTGAAGGGCTTCTCACCCTAGGGCTTCACACCCCACTAATGGATTCTCTCCACAAGAAACTTGAATTTTGGAACTCAATATATGGCAATTTCATTGACTTCAAATAGGGGGGAATGGGGTCCTATATATAGGCAACCCACATTTTACAAAAAGTCCCTGACTCTTGCTACAATGACAAATAACCAAGGGGGTAGGGGGCGCCCCTAGGCCTAGCCCAATGAATTGGGCCCATTAACTAATCTAATCAACCCTATGACACTTAACCTGTGAGTGTGGGCATGGGAGGTGATGCCCCGATCATACTCCCGAGATGCGGAGAACTCGACTCCGTCGAGTAAGAGTCCTTCCCTCCTCAGAGGGTGTAGAAGTGATACCGCCCACAAGTCTTCCGAAGAAGACTGATCTATCCACCCGATGAGACAGCGCTCATACACCTTGCTCCTGGTGGCAGTGAGATGTTCATCCCATATTTGATCAATTCGCTCACACTGGGCTCTCCTGGCTAGTGGACTCTTCTCACGGGTGGGTGCTCTCTCAATGAGGGTTGTGGGCTCAATATCCTCACTGGGTACCACCGTGGGACCCTTATATGGCACTAGGTCGGCCACATTGAATGTGGGGCTCACTCCGTACTCCTCGGGAAGATCTAACTCATTGGCATTAGTGCCAATGCACCTCGGAACATGGAAGGGACCAGCCCCACGAGGTCTCAATTTGGAGATGGCTTTCGGGGAGAGCCTCTCCGTCCTCACCATCACAAAGTCACCCACGTGGAATTCTTGGTGACACCGAGGGGAGTCAGCCTGCCTTTTATGAATCTCATTTTCCTTGTTGATGTGCTTGCGAAGGTTTTCATGCAATTTTGTGAATGCGGACATTCTAGGGGTGATGGGTGGACTTGGACAACCAAAAGTAGACCAATCATGCTTTGACGCCAAGAAGACTTTGATGGAATGAGGAGGACCGGGGCATCCATAGGTGATCCGGTCATGCATGGGGGTGACAAATGCCGGGGTACCCGAACATACATGAATACTCCTATCATGTCTACGACCCATGATGAATGAAGGAGGACCATTACACCCGAATATGGACCACTCTTGTTTCCTACTTGACATGTGGGTGATGTGAATGAATGGACCCAACATAGTGTTCATGCCAAGTGGTGTGGTAAGCCTTGACACGTGCATGCTTATCCCAAAGGTGACTTCCATGTGCATAGATGTAGGACGACCTTTGAACTTCCATGTGAAAGGGTCAAAGGGATCTAGGAAGGTGGATATAGGGTGGGGCATTTACTTGATCTCTAGGTGGGTGTTGCCTAAGGTCACGGTTCCTTTGGTGTAACCTGGGTCATGGATGAGGTGGGTTTCGCCCAATATGGTGGGTGAGGGTAGGAAAGGGTGGGTGGTGGGTAAGATGGTTGGGCCACATGGGTATAGGAAGGGGTCAAAGGGATTATGGAAATGGCTACCTAGAGAGAGGAACTCCACATCCTCAAAGCCCAAAAAATATGGGTCATCCTCCTCCAAGATAATTGGGCCATAGTCGTTAGTGGGTTGGCCAATCAAAGCACTTGGGATCTCAATGGTAGGGGAGTGGACCGAGATGGGTTCTTCCACCATAGGGAGAAGGAAAAGGAGGTCGCTAGTGTAGCAACCAATGGTGTAGACCGAGGTGATAGACCCATCACAGGGGTGGATGAGACTAAGGTTTGTTGGGTGGGCCGTCCCTAGGGTCAACAAGCAAGTCAACTCTAGCTGCCATTCTAGGCCTTTGAGGAGGTCGTCTAAACCCTCTACCTCATTGTAGGATTGGATCGTTGTGTGAGTGGTGTGGATGGGCATAGAGGGAGGTCTCGCTCCATGGGTAGATAGGTATGGGCCATGATATCTCTAATCGAGCTCTCCCTTAGCCACCTAACAAGGGGGTTCTTCTAATATGAATTCGCCTAATCTAGAGAGTGTGGTGTAGGGTGAAGATCCTTGTGCGAGGCTTCCCCTTCAATTTGGACATGGGTGCCCTCCATGGAGGGGAAAGGATCCGAAGGGGCATTTGTCTCCTTGTGGCAAAGTGGGTGGGCTACTTCTTCTAAAGCTAAGGGGGTGGGAAGGTTCTTTGAGGGTGGGGTGATGATAGCCGGTGTGTGGTTCACCCGAGGTGGTGAACCAGGGTAAGAGTCTGACGGATGGGAGAGTACAAGGTTGTTGAATGTAAAGGCTCCTGGAAGGTGTGGCGGATGCACTACGCAAGTCCGACGTGTCGGGTCGATGTCGGCATTCCTTTCATCTAACCATTTCTCACCTAGGATTATACATGGACCCGCCAATGTTCCTACTTGACAACAAGCCCTATCAAATTACTTAGTCTTTCCAAACCATCCATGGAATTCAACAAAGACTTGGTCTCCATTGTGCATAATTTGTCCGGTCCTAGAAAGAGAGGTAATGATATCAGGGGATACACAATTATCGGACTCTAAGTCAATGAAATCAATTTCTGTGGGCTCTCCATTAGGTAGGTATGCATGGGATATGATTGGGAGAGGGGCCATTTGACCCTAGACTCAATAATGACAATGGTTGGTGGACAATGCAAGGGTCGGACCGATGATGACTCCAATGCAAACGTGCCCTAGGACTTGACTTGTAGAGACAAGTCAATGACTTGCTCTGATACCAATTGATGTGACACCATCTTGGGGGTAATAGTCACAAGACCATGCACCTTGGACCTTATAAAGCAAGCAGAATTCGCAATAGAAATGGACCGATATCGGCGGCCACTCACCCAACACTCACCCAAATCTCGGGGTAACTCGGTGATGCCGAGTGGAGGTTGTGAGGGCTGAACCCTTGCTGGTAGAGGGCCAGCAGGGCTAAGGGACTTCCCAAGGGTATGGAGGTCCAATTCAAAGGGGCTGACCGGGTGCCAATGGGCACAGGTCACACTCTCACCCACGGCGGTCACTCAAAGCAATGGGGCTTGAGGACCGGGCGCTCTCTCTTACGAACCAGTGGAGTTTATGAACTAATATTGAAGGAACATGGCATCCAATGGAGAGCAAGGGTAGAGAACTTACTCGACTGGTTTGAAGAAACCGGTCCCGTTCGGAGACGAGGGCGAGCGGGGAAGCGTGGGTTCCCCACACGCCGCGCCGGTGTAGCTTCAACCTATTCAAGGTTTTACATCACTACGCCCCATGCAAGGGGGATGAACTTGGCAAAGGGAAGCAAAAATTACATTCAAACACTACCTCTCACAGGGAGGGGCTGGAAGCCGGCCAGGCGGAAAGGGGAGAATCAATCTAATAACTTAATGAAAGAAAATCAACGGTTTTGTCCGCCCTCTGGAACAGGGGACAAACGGTAGAAGTCGGCGTCGCTGCGGCCTCTCCAGAACTCCGTTGTCAACTAAAAAAATTGGAGAACCTTTATAGTTGACCCAGTAAGACGTCCGAATTTTGGGGGAATTTCTAGATGGTGGTGTTGGTTGGGGCAGAGGTGCGAACAGGGGCTCTGCTTGCTGGTTCTGGTAGCTTCTGCACCCCTACTACTGGAAGACGAGGCTACCACAGATGCTCCTCAGCTCTGATTCAGTCTTGGCCAGAGTCTCTAGATTCTTTGTCAAGTCCTCTTCGAAACGAGTCCCACGGAGATGCCGGAAGAGGTCGGAGTAGACAAGGATAGCCCAAACAGTGATCGGGTGTCTATTCAGTCCCAGAGTGGACAGAACAGCGCACCCGAGGGAGAAAATTCAGAACTCACTTGTTCGGGGTCCAATCTGGGAGCCGTCTCTTGATTCTGGAAGACGACTCATTGTAGAAGAACTCAGACAAGCCCCACCTCTAGATCTTCAAGGGGTTAAGCATGGGAGGCTCTGCAAGCAGCTTCAGGTTGCCAGTCTGGAGGAAGACGTGCAATGTAGGGAGATTGGCTCCCCCGGGCAACCACGACCTCAGGTTGGAACAAGAGCACCGCCGTTGCGAAGAAGACAGGGAGATGCTTCTGACGGTACCACTTGGCTCTCTAGGGATGCCAGGATGAAGTCAGGGTTGCCTCTGCAAGCTGCTGGTCCTCTGTAGATCCTGAGCTGCGAACTGGCTAGCTGGGAGTAGCTCCAATGGCACAAGAGATAGGGGAGGGAGGTGACTAATGGTGAAGGGAAGTGGAAGGGGTGGAGAGAGTGGAGGGAAACAATTCAAATTCCCCTTGGGAGCTGCAAGATTGTGTGGGGACTATGGTGGATTGTGTTGGGAAGGCCAAGATTCTCCTAGGGAGGGAGGAGATTTGGTGGGAGTTGGTGGAGGGGTAATGAATGCACCTAGGGAAGTGATGAGGTGGTTGGGGTGGCTAGTGGTGTGTGGATGAGGTGGAACCTAGGTGGAGGAGAGAGGAGAGAGAGGGGAAATTTAAAATTTGGTGAGGGGGGAAGAGAGAGGGGGGGGCGGCCCCCTAGAAAGAGAGAGAGAGAGGGAATGGAAGGGCTTCTCACCCTAGGGCTTCACACCCCACTAATGGATTCTCTCCACAAGAAACTTGAATTTTAGAACTTAATATATAGCAATTTCATTGACTTCAAATGGGGCAGAATGGGGTCCTATATATAGGCAACCCACATTTTACAAAAAGTCCCTGAATCTTTCTACAATGACAAATAACCAAGGAGGTAGGGGGCGCCCCTGGGCCTAGCCCAATGAATTGGGCCCATTAACTAATCTAATCAACCCTATGACACTTAACTTAGGTAGATGACTCATTAACCTAGGTACTGGACTCAAATAAAAGGAAAATTACAATGATATGACTCAAATATAATATGAAAATACAACATATGAATCAAAATAAATGACTAGACCATTTCGGATGCTTCTGGGGCAAGGAGACGAGCCGTGAGTGTGGGCACGGGAGGTGATATCCCCATGTTTTATGTTTATAGTAATTATGTCCACAATAATCATGTAAGAGTTTTTTTTATTTTGTGTCTTTTAGTCTTCCCAAGAGAGTTATGATGAGTAGGTATTAGGTGTTAATGAGTTGTCTTTTGGTTTTCTCTGTAGAGTCTATAAAATGTCACGTAACTCTTCTTTATAAAAAAATGAAGTTGAATCAAATTTTGGGAAACCACTATCCTATGTGAGGTGAGAAGTCTTGTGTTCTCTGAGAAGGAGATGGGATACCCCTGTCCATGGGTGAGAAGCCCAAACTACCCGGTCGTGAGATGCAGCCCCAACCCTTCCCTCTTCCACTGCTACAGTTTCACCGTCTTTCCCTTCTACCTTCCCTGCTCCACCCCCGTGTTGCGTGTAATCAGTGCTGCAGGAGCCACCATAACCTTCTGAATGATATCAACACCTAGTCGCTCGTCTATGTCTTCAAGCTTGTCCGTAATCGCTGGAACACATGTAGAGAGATGGACGTAAGCAGCACCACCGCCAGGCACAATTCCTTCCTCTATAGTTGTAAAAGTGGCATTCTTGGCATCTTATATCCACAACTTTCGTTCTTCTAGCTCGGCCTCAGTTGCGGCATCACCGCATCACCATCAGACAGCTTGGCAATTCTCTCGGCTTGTTTCTCAGAGTCATAAACTGAGTCCGTCTCAGCAAGTTCGTTCTTTATCTGTGCGATCCTCGCTTGGATATCATCTTTGGTTGCCCCATCCGTAATAATGGTCGTGGAATTCTGGGTGATCGTGATCTTTCTTGCCGTCCCGAGCGGCTCAATTGTGGCATCCTCCACCAACAGACCAAGATCCTTGGCTAGGAATTCGGCCCCTATCACGATGGCAATATCCTGAAGCATAGCTTTCCTTCTCTCACCAAACCCAGGTGCTTTGATTGCCGCAACATTTAAAATTCTTCGAAGCTTGTTTACAACAAGAGTAGCCAAAGCCTCCCTAGTGACGTTTTCATGTTGGGGTGCGTGAGCTGATAGAAATGGATCCAGAGGGGGGTGAATGGATCTTTTAAAAAATATTGCGCAATTAAAATTTTGATCACTTGACAAATTAAAACACTCTAAGAAAACTAATCAAGTCATCTATTGAACCTGTAAGCAAACACTTGGAGCGCGCCAATGCATTCATCTAACGAAGACAAAGATAACACACAAACCACAATGCAAGAAGGGTTTTTAGGTGGCTCGGTCCTCCAGATCTACATCCACCCTACACTCAAACCAGAGTGTGGATTCCGCTGACTCACAGCTTAAAAACCGCTGGGCATCACAGCTTGCCTACATCAGCTGGGCCTCACAGCTTGCCATCCGCTGAGCATCACAGCTTGCTACCGCTGGGCAATACAGCTTAGCCATCCGCTGGGGACTACAGCTTAGCCATCCGCTGGGGACTACAGCTTAACCACCCCACACTCAAACCAGAGTGTGGATTCCGCTGACTCACAGCTTGAAAACCGCTAGGCATCACAGCTTGCCTACATCAGCTGGGCCTCACATCTTGCCATCCGTTGAGCATCACAGCTTGCTACCGCTGGGCAATATAACTTAGCCATCCACTGGGGACTACAGCTTAACCCGTCCGAGGTATCCACCTCGCCCGCTGAGCAACACAGCTTGCTGTCCAGAGGAATCCTCCTCTGTAAAACTGCTGACTAACAGCTTGATGAAAGGTTCAAAAGAAAAACAAAAACAAGAGACAACAGCAACGGCAAGCTGGAAATGAAGCTCAAAACTGTAGCTCTCTCTTGGAGCAATGTAGCTTGGATTTGATCCAGAGGCTACTGATCTTCTTCTTCTTCTGCTGATCTATACCTCTCTGCCCCTCTTTTCTTTTCCTCTCACTGTCTGCTCTTCTCTCTTAATTTTCTCTCTTTCTTCTTCTTTTTTTGCTAATCTCTCACTCTCTTTTTCTTTCTCTTCTTCTTCTTCTGGATCGTGCAAGCACTCTGTTTGCTTCTGCTCCGATCGGACTTCTCTTGAGGAAGAAGCTTCATATATATAGCAGCAGCAAACAGATAGGGCGTGTGGTTCCACGTGGCAGCATTTCAGCACAGTGGTTCCACGTGTCACGATCAGGGCCATCTTCTATTCTTGGATCACGTGCATCATTAACCTCCTCGAGCAGCAGCTCTGTAATAACAAACTGTTATCAGTATAGACTTAGCTGACATGAAGAACTGAATGCATCGAGTCTGAGTCATGGCCTATACAGACTTGATGCACTAGATGCAGTGTGCATATAAGAGAAAGTGTGTACAATGAGAAACGATGCAAGAATGTATAGACTTTGAGTGATGCAGACTGGGCATGTACAGACTTTGTGAATGCAAAGCTAAAGCATGTACAGACTTGCTGGTGTATAATGCAGTATGCATATTTCAAAGTATGTACATTGAAGATGAGTGCCCTGACATGCCAAACGAATGTGTAGACTTCGCATGCAGTAATGTGCAGACTCACTCAAATGATGCAAGAACACAACAGCAGGTAATGTGTAGACTCTACTTTGAACGATGCACAATATATAGACTTGAACGCGTGCAAGCAGTGTATAGACTTTGAGCGCGTGCAATGCAGCAGCCAGCTGTGAGCGACGTCACGCGGTTCGGGGAAGAGCGGAGAGGACGCGGAGCACGCGCAGGCTCCTCTTTTCTTTCTTTTGGTGTTTGTTTGCTGCAACACAGAAATAAGAGAAGAGAGAGAAGGGGCCACCACGGGAGATTGCTCCGGCGGGGCGAGCGGGACAAGTGTGATATAGCAAAATATGGGGTTTAAACGGCCATAGCGGGAAGTGACTCGCCGCGGCCTCGGGGGGACGGGAATGGTGCAAAAATTAAATAACAAGAATTGAAACGGCCACTGGGGAAGTGACTCGCCGCGGCCTCGAGAATATGAGCAGATAATAAGATGACAGAATATAGAGAGAATACAAAGAGCGGGAATTTAAACGGCCATTGGGGAAGTGACTCGCCGCGGCCTCGAGAACACAAACAGATAAGAATATAACGTATAAGAACATGAATTTAAACGGCCATTGGGGAAGTGACTCGCCGCGGCCTCGAGAACACGAATAGATAAGAATATAACATATAAAAACGGGAATTTAAACGGCCATTGGGGAAGTGACTCGCCGCGGCCTCGACAATATGAGCAGAATATAACAGAGTATAAAAAGAATATAAGAACAGAAATTTAAACGGCCATTGGGGAAGTTACTCGCCGCGGCCTCGAAAATAAGATGTGATCGCCAGGGGCCGAAAGACCCCAAAATAAGAAAGTGATCGCGCCTACCTCAAGAGCGGGAGATGGCGGGTTGCTTCTTCCTCTCCCTTCGGCCGGCCGACGGAGAGGGCTTTCCTCGGCTACCCTTGCAAAACAACGACAAAAAAATGACAAGTGGATTAGAAAGATGGAGGTGTAGTATTCAAATCCTTGCGATAAAAATAACGAAATGATGGCAAGACACACACCTGGTTGGTGTTATCTTTTAAACCCCTCTCGGACTCGAGTAGGAGGAAAATGAGATGATGGATGCAAGAAGTATAAAAGAAGAGGCGCCCTTATGAAGGGGGATAGAGGATGCGAGATGATGAATGCAAAAGAACTTCGAAGAAAAAAGGGGAAGAAAAGACTTATTGGATGAGCCGAGGGTGAAATCAGGCGGAGCTCCGGTAGCGTGGGGATGACGTGGAAGCGCGGTGGATGAAGACGACCTTCCTCTCATGAGCGTGAGCACCCGAGAAGCCGGCAGAACCTCCACCTACAAAAGAACCCACGGGTTAGAAAATGACTCCGTAGCCTCTGGGCTCCGGCAGCCTATCGGATCACTTCCAAGCTCCTCCAGAACTGAGGGGGTGGGCCTCTATTTATAGGGCTCCGGAGGGTGGAGGCGTCCAGGACCCTAGACACCTCCATCAGGGCCGAAATAATATTTTATTCTATTTTTATTTATTTTTTTGGAATATTTTTGTGGAGGCGTCTAGGGTCCCGGACGCCTCAAACAGGTCCACCGAAAACCGATGACGGCCGCACGCGGTTTGGCACAACGCGTGGTTTTGTGAGCGACGCCCAGTGATTCAGAAATGGGCGCGTCCAGCTGGCTGGACGTCTCCATATTTTGGATTTTTTTACACACGACAAACCGTCATTCGGTGGCCGGCGCCTGTGAGGGTTTTGATGGAGGCGTCCAAGGGCCTGGACGCCTCCAAAATTATATTATTTTTTATTTTTCTTTTGTCTTTTATACCAGGGCTGGCATTTTAATTTTTTTATTTGTTTTTATGGAGGCGTCCAGGGGTCTGGACGCCTAAATTAATATATATATTTTTTTTAATTATTTTTTGTCTTTTTATGCCAAGTGGCATTTTATAAATATTTATTATTATTAGTTTTTATGGAGGCGTCCAGGGGCCTAGACGCCTCCATTAAAATATATATATTTTTATTTATTTTTGGGCCCTGAGAAAATAATAAAATAAATTAAAAAGATGGGGGCGTCCAGGAGCCTGGACGCCCCCATTAAGACCCACCCGGGTCCTCAAATCAGGCGTCGGCGACCGCCCGGTAGACCCCCTTCTTGATTCCGGAACCTCCTGATGCGTCCGACTGGTGTTGATGTCGTCCGAATGCCGTGACGAGACGATTCCGGATGCCAAAAAAGATAGAAGAAGACCCAAGAAAAGGAAGCACTCGAGCGATTCAAAATGCGTAAGCCGTTGCGGGGCGTTGTATAGTAATATGAGACTTTCTCAGGAGACGTCAAGAATGGCGTGTCTACAGCTGCCCCGCCTTGGCGTCTGCTTTGCAAGGGAGCGACACGTAGTGGAATGGTATCGAAGTGGAGTGAAATGAAGTGGGAGCGGACTGATAAGTTGATGCCAATGTGTGATGAGACACGCTTGTGACGTAACTGTTTGGAATCTTTCCTGGAGTTTCAATGAGGCGACCTTGCAGAAGGTCTTTCAAATATTGACGATTGCTTGGACGGAGGTCAAATAAGGGAGGGTGAGATGTGCGCTCAGGCACGAAACAAAAAGGGACCAACTTCTCGGTGTGGAAGTACCTGGGTCATAAACCGGAGGTTTCACCTTTGGGGAGCGGTTACCAGCCAATGTGGAAGTGCTGCGGCCAAGGTGGGTCCAAAAAGTAAAGGAATATCTGAGGGTCTGTCCAAACAAGGGTCTCCTTTGGAAGAGCAGCGTAGAGCTGTCTCAAGGAAACTCAGTATTTCATTCGGAGTGGAATATCTCATATTTGTGGGAATTGAAACACAACGGCTTTCACAATCGAATCACTTGAATGATCTTCCGCAATAAATCAAAGTCCTATATGAATGCATGCTGGGTTTAAAGAAAAATTTAAAACAAACTAAAATAGAAAATAGCCAAGGATAATATTGTCAACTTGTTAAGAACGGGTCAGGATACCACTCCGGTGAGCCGACACTGGGCTGGGGCCCGTTTATCCGCGCACCAACTCACTGAATGGAACCGTCGTCCCTATTCTATCACAAGTTGACGGCCTATCCGTACAACCCAAATTCCTCTGGGATCATCACCATTTTTGTTGAAGGGGAACTTAGATCCCAGATTCGTTCGAGCCGCAAGGTCCTTGACATGTTCTAGTAGCGTAAGTATCATATACTACGATGCATGACAAGGTGGGACCAACCGATGAAAGGTGGGACAGGTGATAGGACAAAGACGTCCGTTAGTAAAATCTGCACAGACTAGCAAAGGTTAGCAACATCGGAAAGTAGCAGAATCACAGCAGAATCACACCACAGTATAAAGGAGATCCAGACCAAAATCTTGACAATGACCACTGATGTGACATGTTCTGTCCTGTAGCACCCTTCCCTTCCTATAAGAACTCCCCTTAGGCTAGTTCATTCAAATGCACCAAGGTGGGTTTTGGAAGCTCAGGAGAGGAAAGAGAGGAGAATCTAGAGATTTCAGGATGGAAGGAGAGTCTTCCCGCGTTATGAAGAGGAGCAGGCCTAGCAGTGAGATCAGGCGACTCTCCGACCTCGAGGGTCATCTGAGTGGGACGATCTTGTCGCATATGGTAAGTTGATTCATTTCAAATTTTCCATGTGAACCTTCTTTTTACTTCCTTCATTTCCTATTTCTTTCCTCTTCCAGCCATATCCACTCTTCCCAGGCCCGAGGAAGTTTTTCAAACTGCCATGGCTTTCAAAGTTAACTTCCAATATCTCCATTGACATGAGAGCCATACTCTCGAAGTGGCATTTGCAGGGGCTCCTTATTCATGCCAAACATTACGAGAAGATTCGTATGGACTGGGCGGCTATGGGCGCACTAGTGGAGATCTGGCATCCCCAGACCCACACTTTTATCTTCCCGACCTTCGAGGTGACCATCCTCCTTGAGGAGGTGGAGCTTCTGCTTGGATTGAAGAAATTTAAGAGTGACGGGAAGGTGAAGGCTATGCGGATGCTGACACGGGAGACTTCTGAAAGTGTCCTTGGAAGCTTCATGCCGCCCGATGCAGCCCGAAAGGTCCGTACTCAAAAGGGGATCGATCTCCGAAAGCTCGCGGAGTGGGTCATGGACGCCCTGAGAGGGTCACCAGATGATGACTATTTGGAGGGAATCATGAAGGGGTTCACTATCTGTCTGGCGGGCGCTCTCTTGTTTCCTCATACCGACAACATAGTGGAGGAGGATCAACTAAGTGCCATTCGCGGAATTTGGAGTGGAAAGAGGGTGGGACCCGCCGTCCTTGCTTATCTTTACAGCGGCCTTACCGCCTCGAGTATGGGTAAGCCTCCTTTTGGTTGCGCACTTGTCTTGAATTGCTGGCTTGATTTGCACTTCAAATTCGACAACCGCGAGGGAATGCCAACTGCTTCGAAACTCTTCCAACAAAGCCCTCTTCATCACATAGCCGACGTGTTAGGCTTCGGTGGTACTGTAGTGAACCACGTTCCGTGGCTGAAGAAACGTGAAGACTGGCGGTCTCACTTCCTCACCGTGACACAAGGCTTCTTTACTTGCGCACCGGCATGTTTACTTTCGCTTGATCTCCTCATGAGGCCTTCCCCCAAAGTTGATCTTCAACTGATCGGCGCGACCGAGTTTGTTCTTTACAACGTGCATCGGTGCTGCCTCCAGATTGGCATCCCACGCCATTCGTTCCCGCCATCGACTGGCATCGTTCCTTTGAATAAGAGGGAGTTGGGCACTGAAGCGGACGTGAAGGAAGCGAAGGCCATTAAAGCTCCCTGGAAGACAAGTGTTGCGGGAAAGGCATTAGCGCACGTGGTGGAAGAATGCGAGCCGTGGAGGGCTTATGTAACCGAACTGGGGAAGTTAAGGCCTAAGACGCCTAAACCCCTGATGTAGCTCATTCTGCTTTCTGATGGAATAAAATCTGGCATTTGGATGTTTCGGACCCCCGTCCCCTTAATTATTATCTTTTTTGTGGTTTTTCTTTTTCTTTCTTTTTTTTTCTTTTGTTTGGATTATATTCTTATCTTTTTTTCTTTTATTATATATATATATATTTTTTTTATTATGGGGGCGTCCAGGGGCCTGGACGCCCCTAAGTTTTATTTTTATTATTTTATTATTAATTTTTTTGACAATTTATTTTTGGGGGCGTCCAGGGTCCTGGACGCCCCTATTTTGATTTTTTTTTATTTGTTTTATTTATGGGAGCGTCCAGGCGCCTAGACGCCCCTATTTTTTTGAATTTTGAAAAAAATAAAAGAGTGTGGGGGCGTCCAGGCGCCTGGACGCCCCAATAAAAGGTCAATCTATATATAGGGGGGAGGGCTCCCCCCCTACTCACTTATACTGTTCATTCTGACCGTCCAGCCACTCCAAACGACCCATTCTTAGTCCCAATGGAGCGAGGAGGATCGAGCCAGGGTCCAGAGAAGCGGAAACGACAGGCTCGTCGTGCGAGGAGGTTGAGGGATGATGCCGAGGAGGCCGTAGCAGAGGAGATTGCTACGGAGGAGGAGATGGAGGTGCACGCCCGTTTTAGCCTATTGTACCACAGAGTGAGAATTCTGAAGCACTTACCGGGTCGTGATCGTCCTCTCCCGCGTCACCAGCATCCGCAGCGGCCTCCGCGGCCAGATCCACTTTTTCTTTTTATTTTTGTTTATTTATTCATTTACGTAAATAATAAAATAAAATTAAAAAATAAGGAGGCGTCCTAAGCCCTGGACGCCTCCATAAAAATATACATATTATTAATAAATTTTGTTGTGGGTTTTTGGGTTTTTTTTAAAAAAGGAAAAATGTAAATTGGAAGGAGGCGTCCAGCGAATTGGACGCCTCCACAAGAAAATATAAATATTTTAAAAAAGTAAAAATAAAATAAAAAGAATAAGTAGTATATATACAGTGTTATTGTTTATTACTGTTCAAGATGCTGATGTGTTCTTTGTTGGTTTTGTGGTTTGCAGGGCGTGATGAAGGGCCGGATTAGCTAGTCCCTAGTGGTGGCAGCATACCGTGGGCTGCCGGATTTCCAGAGGGCGCGTGTGGACGCCATGGGCTTTGGAGCTTTCCTTAGGATCGAGCCCTTCCGGCTCGACCTTCCTCTTATCCAGGCATTGAGGGAGCGGTGGCACGCACCGAGCCGGGCGTTTTTGATGCCCTGGGGGCACATGGTGCCGACGCTGGAGGACGTGGCTCGGATCACCGGGCTACGAGTTGACGGAGAGGCAGTCAGCGGGGTCACCTACCCCGACTACCGAGAGAGTGCCCTGGACCTGCTGTGGTTAGAGACGAGCGTGACTGACAGAGACAGCAGGGTAGTAGGCCGAGTGGAGTTCATAGAGGCGCTCGGATTCGTCGACCCGCGCCAGCGGGTTAGCGAGACTGGAGCGGAGTTCTTGGCTCGACTGGAGGGGGATGCTCGTGCAGCTTTCACCCAGGATCCGAGCGAGAGGGAGCTTGTGGACCTAGATCTTCGGAGGTTTCTTTTCTTCTTCCTGGGCCGCCTTCTGCTGGGGACGAAGGGGGATGGCATCCACTGCCGTTTCCTCGGGATCTTGGCGGATCTGGACAGAGTGGGACACTACGCGTGGGGAGCGGCTCTGCTTGCCCATTTGATTGTTGATCTCTCCCAGACTTCGGAGAAGGAGACGACAGTCAGCGGCTTCACACCTTTCCTCCAGGTAAACATTTTATTTATGCATTCCCACAGTTAAATATGCAATTATTGTACTAATGATGTATGATGGATGCAGGTGTGGAGCTATTACTATTTCCCGATGGGGAGGGCTAGGCATGGGAACAGGAGGGCCGTGCCTCTGGCGCGGCAGTGGAGGCCGGTTGTGGTTGCAGCACCCCACGGCTACCAGCTGGCGTCACTTCGTCGGGAGCTGAGCGAGTATCCCGAGGCCATGGTATGATGCGTATGATTTTTTTGTGTTTATGCGTGTGACTGAATGGTAACTAATATGATGTATGTATGGTGATGCAGGTGGTGTGGAGGCCATACCTGGGCATGGGCGACGCTGGCTAGCCTTGGGTTGTAGCGGGTCTTCCTCGTTTCACGTGGGACGTGTGGGTCCATTGTCTGAACGAGATCGAGCCGCTGCGGCTTAGACTGGTCATGAGGACGTTGGGGCTAGCCCAGGAGTGGGTTGATGTAGATGCGCCGGCCCGCATTGGGCGGAAGACCAAGGGGAAGGCGAAGATTGTGGACTGTCGTACACGCTTCCCAGCACAGTACCAGGACTGGCAGCAGGGCGGGGTCCCAATGGTGTCCCATGTACAGGACAGCACAGATTTCATGAGACGATATCGAGCTACGTACGAGGACCGCCTCTCCCTCAGTGGTATGGCAGGGGTAAGTGTGAAATGAAAATGCTTCACCCTTCTATATGTATATGCATGTGGTACTGACTAATGTGTAATGCAGGATGCTCGTGACAACATGATCGCCGACCTGCAGGCCCAGCTGGCGGACGCCAGGCGGCAGTTGGTGGCCATTCGACAGGAGTTGGAGATCCTGGTGAGTCTATGCAATGCATTTTTTTGTGACCTGGATTTTAAAATAAGGAGGCGTCCTAAGCCCTGGACGCCTCCATAAAAATATACATATTATTAATAAATTTTGTTTTGGGTTTTTGGGTTTTTTCTAAAAAAGGAAAAATGTAAATTGGAAGGAGGCGTCAAGCGAATTGGACGCCTCCACAAGAAAATATAAATATTTTAAAAAAGTAAAAATAAAATAAAAAGAATAAGTAGTCTATATACAGTGTTATTGTTTATTACTGTTCATGATGCTGATGTGTTCTTTGTTGGTTTTGTGGTTTGCAGGGCGTGATGAAGGGCCGGATTAGCTGGTCCCTGGTGGTGGCAGCATACTGTGGGCTGCCGGATTTCCAGAGGGCGCGTGTGGACGCCATGGGCTTTGGAGCTTTCCTTAGGATCGAGCCCTTCCGGCTCGGCCTTCCTCTTATCCAGGCATTGAGGGAGCGGTGGCACGCACCGAGCCGGGCATTTTTGATGCCCTGGGGGCACATGGTGCCGACGCTGGAGGACGTGGCTCGGATCACCGGGCTACGAGTTGACGGAGAGGCAGTCAGCGGGGTCACCTACCCCGACTACCGAGAGAGTGCCCTGGACCTGCTGTGGTTAGAGACGAGCGTGACTGATAGAGACAGCAGGGTAGTAGGCCGAGTGGAGATCATGGAGGCGCTCGGATTCGTCGACCCGCGCCAGCGGGTTAGCGAGACTGGAGCGGAGTTCTTTGCTCGACTGGAGGGGGATGCTCGTGCAGCTTTCACCCAGGATCCGAGCGAGAGGGAGCTGGTGGACCTAGATCTTCGGAGGTTTCTTTTCTTCTTCCTGGGCCGCCTTCTGCTGGGGACGAAGGGGGATGGCATCCACTGCCGTTTCCTCGGGATCTTGGCGGATCTGGACAGAGTGGGACACTACGCGTGAGGAGCGGCTCTGCTTGCCCATTTGATTGCTGATCTCTCCCAGACTTCGGAGAAGGAGACGACAGTCAGCGGCTTCACACCTTTCCTCCAGGTAAACATTTTATTTATGCATTCCCACAGTTAAATATGCAATTATTGTACTAATGATGTATGATGGATGTAGGTGTAGAGCTATTACTATTTCTCGATGGGGAGGGCTAGGTATGGGAACAGGAGGGCCGTGCCTCTGACGCGGCAGTGGAGGCCAGTTGTGGTTGCAGCACCCCATGGCTACCAGCTGGCGTCACTTCGTCGGGAGCTGAGCGAGTATCCCGAGGCCATGGTATGATGCGTATGATTTTTTTGTGTTTATGCGTGTGACTGAATGGTAACTAATATGATGTATGTATGGTGATGCAGGTGGTGTGGAGGCCCTACCTGGGCATGGGCGACGCTGGCCAGCCTTGGGTTGTAGCGGGTCTTCCTCGTTTCAGGCGGGACGTGTGGGTCCATTGTCTGAACGAGATCGAGCCGCTGCGGCTTAGACTGGTCATGAGGACGTTGGGGCTAGCTGGGTTGATGTAGATGCGCCGGCCCGCATTGGGCCGAAGACCAAGGGGAAGGCGAAGATTGTGGACTGGCGTACGCGCTTCCCAGCACAGTACCAGGACTGGCAGCAGGGCGGGGTCCCAGTGGTGTCCCATGTACAGGACAGCACATATTTCATGAGACGATATCGAGCTACGTACGGGGACCGCCTCTCCCTCGGTGGTATGGCAGGGGTAAGTGTGAAATGAAAATGCTTCACCCTTCTATATGTATATGCATGTGGTACTGGCTTAATTGCAATGCAGGATGCTCGTGACAACATGATCGCCGACCTGCGGGCCCAGCTGGCGGACGCCAGGCGGCAGTTGGTGGCCATCCGACAGGAGTTGGAGATCCTGGTGAGTCTATGCAATGCATTTTTTTGTGACTTGGATTTTTGATGCTTAGCCTTTGACTGACGTTTGCCCCGTGTTTCAGCGGGCCCACCAGACAGCGGCAGCCGGGATGGCTGGTGGAGCGGGTTCCAGTTCGCGGGGCCCTCCTCCGGACGTTTCTGCCCTCCAGGAGCAGCTGGCGCACGCGGTGGCTCGGGCTGAGGAGGCCGAGCGTGACCGCGAGGCTCGAGTGAGTGTTTGCTTGGCCCCGACCCTTTTCTAGCTGCTTTCCTTCTATCACTGTTCTCTTACGGTGCATGCGTGCTTTGACAGGTGGCCGAGATTCGGGAGGCCCTGGCCCGTGCTGTTCGTGCTGAGCAGGAGCGCGATGCCTGGGTGGCAGAGCGTGACGCCCGGATTGTGGAGCTGGAGGAGGAGCGTCGACGGGAGGTTGAGGAGCTCCCTCGTGACGTGCTGGATCTGCGGATCACCCTCGAGCTGTCGAGGAGGGAGGCGGTGAGAGAGAGAGAGGAGAGGGAGAGGGAGAGGGAGACCATGGAGAGAGAGAGGGAGTGGGATAGGGAGACCTTAGAGAGAGAGGGAGGGAGAGGGATAGGGAGACCATGGAGAAAGAAAGGGAGTACAGGATGGCAGAGCGATATCGAGATTGGGACGAGAGGAGGGCTCTGGTGGCCCAGGTGTCGGAGCTCCGGCTGAGTCTTGGCACGGCGGAGGGGAGACTTCGGGAGAGTGAGGAGCGGTATCAGAGGGCGAAGGAGCGCGGTGCGTGACTTCGTCAGTCCGGTTCCTTTTCTGTGGGCAGTTTTCTAGTTTCCTCGGCCGAGCAGCGTCGCCGTACCTTGGAGGCTGGCATGGTGCCACCTGGAGAGGCGAGCACGGCTTCTCAGGGTTCACAGAGGTCGCAGAGGCCCCCTAGGGATCCCCATCAGAGGAGGGAGGAAGGAGATGACCAGGAGGGTGATGGTGAGAGTTAGAGAGTTGCTTGTACGTCACCCTTCTCACTGTATGATGTACTTTCGGCTATTATATGAAATGGAAATGGCTTTTTGTGTTGTGTGTACCTTTCTCTCTCCCACACTTTCTTCTTTGCACTGAGTTGTCCTTTGAGGCACGCTCCGCGAGACCTTGCCCTGAACAGCGGGGAACTATGCTTTGCACGGGGGGATTTTGTTTCCTTTTCTCCCTTTTGGGCGCGTCCAGGCGCGAGGACGCGTCTTAATCCTTGATTTCAAATTTAAGGCGACGGGTGGTCTTTCTTCTCCCGTGCCTTACCCGCAAACGAGCCCGCCTTCTACCGAAACTCGCTTGCCCCCTTTCTCGTCTTCCTCCTCTTTTGATCGATGGAGTTCGGTGGGCCTGACCACGGTGAAGGTGGAGAGGGACGCGGGACCCCTCGCCCAAGGAGGGACGCGCCCGAGCACGGAACGGCGTCCATGGAGGAGGAAGGGCCGCTCCGGGCCCCCGAGGGACCTGAGGGGCCCGATGGCGTGGGAGGAGGTGAACACGGTCCGGTAGGTGCTTCGATCTCTTCCTCTTTTAATTCATTTTGGGTTTTGAAGCGAGCCGCGCGAGGGGGAAAGGGTTCGGCGAGTGTTGCACTCAAATGATGGACGCGTCCTAGACAGGGGACGCATTCCTTTTGACTGATGTGGGACCCCTTTCTTGGTGCAGGACATGGCAAGGACCCTGGGTCTGGCCGATGAGTGGGCGAGTGCGGACGAGCCGAGCCGCGTCAGGAGGGAGAGTCGCGGCAAGGCGAGGCTCGAGGAGTGGCCCGTACGTCTCCCTGGACAGCAAGGGGGTATACTGGTGCAGGACAGTGCCGACTTCCTACGGCGGCAGAGAGAGAGCTACGCGGGGCTTCCCCAACATGGGGACACGCGTGGCATCGGCGGCTAGCGCTCCCAACTGTCAGAGACTAGGCGGCAGCTGGCCGTCGCTCAACATGAGTTGTCGCTCCTGGTAAGTTATGTGCCGCACTTTTAACTTCAAATTTTGGAGTTTCACTGACGGCCGTTGTTTATTTTGTTCCAGCGTGCGCAGCAGACAGCGACGGTGGGAGTGGCTGGCGGATCTTCCAGTTCCTCGGCCCCTTTTCTTGAGATTGCCTCCCTCCGGGAGCAACTTGCCGGTGCGGTGGCCCGCGCGACCCGGGCGGAAGAGGAGCGTGACGCCTGGGTGGCAACTGTAGCGGAGCTGCGGCATCGCGGTGAGGAGAGACCTTCTCCAGATATCCTGGAGTTAAGGGTTCTTCTACAGATGATGAGGAGAGAGGCAGAGAGAGAGAAAGCCGAGAGAAGGTCCGAGCGACAGCGGGATCTGACCGAGAGGAGGGCCTTGGAGGCCCAAGTGAGGGAGCTCCAGCTGGGCCTTCAGGCCGTCGTGCAGAGGCTAGGAGGGATGGAGACGCGCTACGAGAGAGCGCGAGAGTTCGGGGAGCGACTCCGACAGTCTGGTCACTTTGCCGCTAGTGGCTTCTTCGCCACGCCAGGGGAGGAGCAGCGAGTCACTGCTGCGGAGCAGGCGCCAAGAGGCGAGGTAGGTGCTGCTGCACGAGGATCCCAGAGGCTTCTAAGGGACCCGCACCTCAGGGGAGAGGAGAGGGACGCCTAGAGGGACGAGCATGAAAATAATGTCAAGAGTTGGCGAGCTAGTGGACCCGCCACCTCTCTATGATTGTAGTGTTTATGACAGCTTGTGTAGAATTATGAATGGAGTGATTTATTTTTCTGCTGCTTGTTTGTTCTCTTGTGCGTTCCTTCTTCTCTACGCTTCTCCTCCTTTGCACTGTTCCCATGTGATGGGTCTGCCGAGACTCCGCTCCAAGCGGAGAATCGCGTCTTGTTGTGACCATTTTCCACGGGAATCTGCCGTCGAAGTCATTACTGACGGCCCTAGTTTCTTTTCCCGAATGCTGTGTCAAATTTTGCGGACGTCCTCCAAATAATGATAGGGTATCCCTAGACAACATAGGGGGCTAGTCGTGATATTCTTCATCCAGTCAATCACCCTGTGCGAGCGGTGAAACGACACATGGGACTGCTTGGCAGGTGCCTCATTGCGAGGGCTATCATTGACAGGTGATGGAGGTAATCTTGGTCTGCACTCCTTCCATTTCTATAAATTCTTGTCCCTTTTATCTTCCCAGGTATATCGAGAGCTAACTCGAGGAGCAAAAATTTTCACGGGAGAGGAGGAGTTCAAAATTTCGAGAGTTGGATGGAGGGCGAATCTTACCACTCCTCGAAGAGAAGCAGGTCCAGTGGTAGTAGTTCCAGGAGGCTTTCGGACCTCGAAGGGCACTTCAGCGAAAGGCCCCAATCACAACTCGTAAGCCAAGTTTTCCTGCCCTTTTTTCCGTTCTTTTTCCTTCCTTTCTTTCTGACCAAACCTCCTCCCCATTCCCTGTATGCGTAGAGTGTGATGAAATCACAAATCTTATGGGAGTTGGTAGTAGCAGCGTACAGGGGCCTCCCAGATTTTCAGAAGGCGAGGCTAGACGTGATGGGATTTGGTACCTTCCTTCGGATCGAGCCGATCCAGCTTGACCTAGTCCTGATCCAAGTCTTATGTGAGAGATGGGACCCAGTGAGCCGGGCATTCCTGATGCCCTGGGGGCACATGGTGCCCAGCTTGGAGGATGTGGTCCGGATCACAAGCCTGAAAGTAGAGGGCGAGGCAGTGACCGGAGTCACTTACGCGGACTACAGAGAAGGTGCCCAGAAGTTACTGGGTTTGGACCTGGATGGTCGGAAAAATAGGTCGGTAGCTAGGGCGTCCCTGATGGATGCATTAGGGCTCACCGACACTCGTCGGCGGGACGATGAATCCTCAGAAGAGTTCATGGAAAGGATAGAAATAGGATGCCGCGCTGTGTACTGCACAGATTTCGGCGACTGGGAAAGATGCAACATAGATTTGAGGAGATTTCTCCTCTTCCTTTTGGGGAGATTGGTACTGAGCTCGAAAGGGGACGGTATCCAATGTTGCTTCCTGGAGCTGCTGTCAGACCTTGAAAGAGTAGGGTACTATGCCTGGGGAGCTGCCATGCTGGCACACTTGTTTGCAGGCCTATTCCAAGAAACGGATCGTGAGATGACTGTGAGTGGTTTCACACCATTCATCCAGGTATTTTGGTTTTGCTTGTTTTGTATTTTTTTTGTTGTTTTCGCAAGGTACTGATGACCTGCGCCGAGCAGCTATGGAGCTATTATTACCTCCCCATGGGGAGAGCTCGACATTGGCGACCCGTGATGGTGCCGCTAGCCAGGCGGTGGGAACCCATCATGAGTGCGGCACCCCTAACCTACCAACTGATGGTGCTAAGGCGAGAGCTACAGGAGTTCCCTGCAGCGATGGTAAACTGGAGACCCTACTCAGACATGGTCGATGCCGACCAGCCGTGGGTTCTAGCAAGTCGTGCCCGGTTCGGACGGGAACTATGGATGCACTGCCTGAATGAAATCGAGCCGCTTCGGCTACGGTTAGTTATGAGGACTTTAGGACTGGCTCAAGAATGGGTGGATTCAGCTGCGCCACCTCGTGTCGGGAGAAAGACGCGAGGACCGGCGACCTGCATTGACTGGCGCGTACGGTTCCCTGAACAGTGTGAAGACAGGCAACGGGGTGGCACGATTGTAGAATCACAGGCGCGGGATAGCGAGGACTACTTGCGTCTATATAGGACAAAGTACGCAGAGCGGCTCCAACCCCGGGGACTTGCGGAGGTAGGTTTCCCCTTTTTCTCTTTTCTTCTTTCTCCCTTTTCTCTTTTTTTTTGGTTTTCCGGTGGAAATACTGACTCGTATGGCTGCAGGATGTCCGGGATGCCATGATAGCGAATTTACGAACTCGCTTGGCAGAGATGGAACAACAGTTGGGTGATGCCCGCGGAGCTACGAGTGCCTTGGTAGGTGTACAGTACGTTCCTAATTAAAACCCTAGATTCCAGATGTTGGCTGCTAATTCACGCGGTCATAGCATGCCCAGATTGGCGCGGCTTCTCCAGCGATGGGAGTGGGTGGTGCCTCTTCCAGCTTGTGGATTCCCACCTCAGAACTTGACTCGCTTCATGAGCAACTTGCTCACGCCACACAGCGTGCTGCGGAGGCAGAAGGGATGCTCTCTATACAGGTAAGAGTCTCAGTGTTGAGTTCTCCTTATTTATGCCTTATCGTGTATCTGAGATGGTACACTTGGCAGGAAAAGGAGACGGAAGAAGCGTTTGGCCAAGCTGCGCAAAAGGAGGCTAGGATAGCAGAACTGGAGAGGGAACTGCGGCGTCATCCTGATGACGACTCCTCTAGGGATGCTGTGGAACTGAGGATCACTCTCCAGTTGGAGAGGGAAGACCGCGAGAGAGAACGTGCAGAGAAAGAAAGAGACGCAGAGAGAGAAAGAGCCAACAGATTGACTGAAAGGGAGGAACGAAGGGTCATGGAGGCCCAACTATTCGAACTCTGAATCAGCCTTGGTCTTGCTGAACAGTGGCTGAGAGATGGTGAGGAGCGCTACCGAAGAGCACGAGAGCGTGGCTTTCATGTTGGTAGCTTCTCTACTGCTTCCGTAGATCAACGCCGAGATGCGGGAATAGGAAGAGGAGTACAGAGCGGTAGGAGTACTGCTTTTCGTAGTTGGGTAGCACCTTTGAGAGTGTTTTATCCGGAGAGTAGTGGGACGAGTAATGCAGAGAGAGAGGGCGGAACTTGATGTAATTTTTTTTGTTTTTGGAATAAAATACAAGGCTCAGTTTGTTTGGTTTTCACCTTTACTTCTGTTGCCTGAATCCCTGCACACATCACTGAAACAAACAAATCAGAATTTCTGTTCTGACTTGGCCCCTTGCTCAATAAGCAAATGGTCACTGTGACTGTCCTTGATAACTGGTCAAGGGGCCAAGCCTTTATTTAACGAAGGCAAGGGAAAGATGCGGTGATGATAAATGCGACAGGCAAGCACACGAATGCAAGCGGTATTAAAAGTGAGATGCTGCACGCAAATGTAATCATGCAAAATTGATTTGTTTTCTTTTTTATATTTGATATTTTTTGTTTTATCATAAAAAGATTTTTTTTTTGTTTGCAAATATGTGCATTTTCTCTTTTCCATTTTTTTTGCTTTTATCATTTTGATTTTTTTTATTGCTAATGCCCGGCAAGCACCCAAATGGCACCTAACCTTCGTGAGAACAGAGGTTTCTTACTAACCTCCCAGGTATCCTAAGTGCATATCTAGGTTGATTTGGGCCTCTAGACCCCTCGAATGATGATCCCGCCGGCTAAGACTTACCCTGATGACAATACCGTCATGCCATGCTTAGGCTCCCAGTCGCTTCCGACCACAGGGATTCACCCAAAAGGTGTTTGAGGTAAATGATTTGCCCGACCCGGGTCTGTTTCCTCACAACTCTAGATGGTATAAGATGAACACCCTGGAACCCTAACGACCAACCGCGCGATGCTGACCCGGAATCAGACGCCGTCGTACCCATAGGTGACGCGCTTGCATTGGCCTAAGCCCGAGGTTAAACAAGAAGACATCAAGGTGGTAAACATGGGTCTTGACCAGCCAGAAACAAGGAGACTCCTTCGCAGCGATAGCTTTTGCTTTTCAAAGTGGGCAACCAAATGTGTATATTAAAATAAGGTCGCAGACCCTGGGCAGTTTTCACCCTTCAGAAACTCCATCGAACCTTCATCTTTAGAGGGAGAAGGAAGAGTGTAGGGGATAAACCTCCTGAGAGGACCGGCAAAGCCGTTAACCCGGCGAGCGAATAAGGGCCCATTAACTCTTTCCCTTCGGACAACTTCGGATCAAATCTCGAGCATTTACATTCCACGGCCCCTTTTGTGGATTCAGACTTTTGCTTTGAGGGGTTCTGTTTATCGTAACAGGCACGGTCACGACCAGGCTTTTCTCTTGATTTTGATTTCATATTTCTTTTTGTGAGGGAGATATAGTCGTTTGACGTTTGTGGGCTCCCTTTTCGTATGCCTGCGGGGACACTGCCCTCTTCTCGTGCTCTGATCGATGCTCGAGGAAATGGATCCTACTCTTGCCTTTGGGGTTTGAGTTTTGGTTTCTCATGCTCAGCGTTTTAAGGGCGCCGACTGTCTCATTGGGTCGAAGAGAAAAGAATAAAGATTACAGCTTCCGGAGATCTTCTGGGTGGGGCCCCACCGTAGGTGATGCTACCGACTTTTTTGAATACATAAGTGAGCACATGTTGGCTTCCTTCGAGCGAGCATAGGCCGACGTGGCCGGACAGGGATCTCCACGGTTCTGGCAAACCAAGACCCGGTGCCTACCAAGCCTTAATGGGCCCTATCCTAACATGAAGGTTAGATGCAGAGACTTAACTATATGGTGACTGCCGGGCATCGGCATCTTGAATTTTCCATATTTTTAGTGGTTTTCAATATTCCTTTATTTTTTGATGTTTTTATCTTTTCATCATTTTTTTTGTTGTGCTAAGGGTAGTATTTCTTAAGATAAAGCCCATTCCAATGGTGGGATAACTCGGTCCCTTCGGCGTTGACTAGCTTGTAGGCGCTGCCAGGGTACACGGCTTGAATTACAAATGGTCCTTCCCAATTGGGTTGGAGCTTAGAACGCGGCCCTCCAGGTTTGACAAAAATTCTTTTTACGACCATCTCACCGACTTTGAATTTTCTCTCAATGACTTTCTTTTGGTAAAAGCGAGCGAGTCTATTTTGATACACACGCGCGTGTTCGGCAGCGGCCAGCCGCTTCTCATCCAAGAGTTCCAACTGGGCGAGGAGTGAATTACGACGATCGTCGAGGGAAAATTCCTCGTCCAATTGTACCCTGAGAGAAGGGATCAGAGTCTCGTACGGGACTACCGCTTCCATACCATAAGTCAGGGCAAATGGAGTCTGCCCGGTGGGGGTACGGATTGAAGTGCGATAGGCCCATAGGGCTTCGATAAGCTTTTCTGGCCAGTCTGAAAACTTACTAGACTCGCAGGTTTTTTTGATGATTTTGAGCAATGTTTTATTGGTGGCCTCCGCTTGGCCGTTACCTTGTGGGTAATAAGGCGATGAATGATGTAATGCAATTGCGTACCTTTTGCAGAGGTCCTGTAGGTCCTGAGAAATGAATTGTGGCCCATTGTCGGTGACGATCGTGCTTGGGATGCCGAATCTGGCGAGAATGTTCTTCATGATGAACTTGCAGACTGTTGACGCCTTGATTTCCGCGTAAGCTTCGGCTTCGGCCCATTTGGTGAAGTATTCTGTCGTAGTAAGGATGAAAGATTTCTGCTTGGTGAGGGAATTGGGATCACCTAGGGGACCAATGATGTCGAATGCCCACATGGAGAAAGGCCACGGGGAGGATATTGGGTGAAGTGAGGAAGATGGTGAATGGATTTTATCGGCGTGAAGTTGACACTTGACACACCTACGGACATAGACAGCACAATCCTCTTCCATAGTGGGCCAATAAAAGCCTTGACGAATGATCTTCTTGGCGAGCATCTGACTATTCACGTGGCCACCGCACACACCCGAGTGCGTCTCCTCTACACATTTCCAAACCTCGTCGTCGCCAAGACATCTTAACAGATTACCAGTAAGGCTCCTCCTATAGAGTAGACCTCCAACCAAAGTATATTTCTGAGCCACCTTTCTTATGGCTTTCTTGTCCTCTGTGGTGGCCCCTTCAGGATAAGACTGATCTTGGCAGTATTTGACAATTTCATAGAACCATGGTTTCTCTTCATCAGCCGGTTCTTCTTCGGCCTCTGTCAACATGATTTCCCTCTTTTCAAGGATATCTTCCTGCAGGATCTTCCTTGTTATCCTGTCTTTGATATTTACGTAGGAAGCATCATCGATTGCAGGGGCGTGAAGTTTATAGATGGAAATGGACTTAAACCATCTTCCTAGAGGGAACCTTATGGATGATGCCAACGAGACGAGGGCATCGGCGAGAATATTCTGATGACGAGGGACATGAACAAAGATCAGTTTGGCGAACAGTTTGGCAAAGGCAGCAGTGAGTTCTTGGTATGGCTTGAGTTTGGGATCGCGAGTGCGATATTTAGTGAGCACCTGGCGAAGGATGAGTTGACTATCACCTACGACTCGCAACTCAGTGATACGAAAAGAATGAGCGAGTTCTAGGCCAGCTAGAAGAGCTTCATATTCGGCTATATTGTTGGTAACTGGAAATTTGAGTTGGTATGCTAATGGGAATGTGAGGCCTTCAGGTGGCAGGAGGGCGATGCCGATTCCTCTCCCTTGAGAATTCAGAGCTCCATCAAAATATAGTGTCCACATTGGCTCATCTGATTGGTTGACAGACATTAGTTCCTCATCTGGAAACTCTGATTGGACGGGATCGAACTTGGGAAGAGGATGGTGAGCGAGATGCTCGGCTATGGCATAGCCTTTAATCACCTTTTGCTGGATGTAGGTGATGTCGAACTGAGAGAGAAAACTTTGCCAGCGTGCTAGCCTATCCGTAAGGACGGCTTTCTCCAGAAGGAATTTGATAGGATTCATCCGAGCAATCAAGTGGACCTCATGAGCCAAGAAGTAGTGTTTCAATTTATGCACTACCCAAACGAGGGCAGGACAGGTTTTCTCCATGACGGTGTACTTCTGCTCACAGGGATTGAGAAGTTTGGACAAGTAATAGGTTGCCCGTTCCTTGCCTTCTTCATCAGCTTGTGCGAGGACGGCTCCCACAGAGTCATCCAAGACTGAGACGTAAAGGATCAGAGGTTTTTTTGGTTTGGGTGGAATGAGAACGGGTGGACTAGCCAGATATTCCTTCAACCCTTCAAAAGCTTTCTGACATTTAGAATTCCAGTGGAATTCTACTCCTGGCTTGGTCAACTCGTAGAGAGGTCTACACCTTTGTGAATGTTGAGACACAAACCGATTAATAAACTGCAACCTCCCGATTAAACCTCGGACTTCCCTCAAATTCTTGGGAGGCGGCATATCCCTGATGGCCTTAGCTTTGTCGGGATCTATCTCGATCCCTCTTTTACTCACAATGAACCCCAGCAATTTACCCGACGACACACCAAACACACACTTTTTCGGGTTCATTTTCAATTGGAACTCTCTTGACCTTTGCAAGACCTTAGCCAAAACTTCTGGATGTTCCATCCTGGTCCTTGATTTCACCAATAAGTCATCCACATACACTTCCAGATATATGTGCATCATGTCATGAAATATGGCCATCATCGCTCTTTGGTAAGTAGCTCCAGCATTCTTTAACCCAAACGGCATGACCACGTAACAATATGTTCCCCAAGGGGTAGTGAATGACGTCTTTTCCTGATCCTCTTCTGCCAAACGAATTTGATTGTATCCTGAAAATCCATCCATGAAAGAGAGGGTTTCATAGCCTGCCGTGTTATCAATCAACACATCAATGTGAGGCAAGGGAAAATCATCCTTTGGACACGCGCGGTTAAGGTCCCGGAAGTCGATGCAAATCCTGACTTTCCCATCTTTCTTCATGACCGGGACAATGTTCGCCACCCATTGAGGATAAAGGACGACTCTAATGAACCTGGCTTTGTGGAGCTTATCGACCTCTTCTTTCATTTTCAAAGCCATCTGAGGGTGGAAACGCCTTAACCTTTGTTTTATCGAGACGGACCCTGGTTTTAGGGTTAAACGGTGTTCGACCAAGGTTGAATCTAGACCCGGCATATCCTCGTAACTCCATGCAAACGTGTCCTTATATTCCTTGAGGACCTCAATTAATGCCTCTTCTTCAGAGGGTGGTAGGTTGTCACTTATGAGGATGATCCTAGGGTCTTCCTCAGTTCCCAAGTTGACTTCTTTGGTGGATTCTTCTACGGCGGTTGACGGCTCGTCGAATCTCCTCATTCCACTTGCGTATGCGCCCTCCGCATCTTCATATTTTTCACCCTCATCTTCAGTGGGACATTCTTCATCCGTGATCTCGTAGACTCCATACCCTTCATCAGGTGCACAGTCGCCCTCGCATTATATTTCGGGTAGCTGGATGGGATTTTCTAACAACTGGGGGATGGCAAGAAGGGCCTGACACCTGGCGGCCAAATCCAGAAGGAATCGACGAGGGATCTGCCTCCCCTTGGACTTCTTCCTAGGTACTACCCTCGGCCTATCATTCCTAGATTGACTGACAATATTTACAGAAGAAGATGAAGATGAAGAGGACGGTGTAGAATGTACAGGAGAAGACCCCTCAGAGGAGGGGTAGAAAAGGTCGCTCATCGGACCTTGGACGGGTGGTCCGCAAGGCGGTACGCACCCGTGGGAGATGTAGGAGGTTTCCTCAACGAAGATGTGTTGTTGGGGAGTTTGAAAATTGACGTTTTTTTTTCGTTTTCATTTTTAATGACAAAGCAGTGGGAAGAGATTGGAGGAGAGAGGAAAGTGGTTATGGCTAGAGGATTGTGAGGCTCATAGAGCAGATCATGGTTGAAGACCTGGCGCGGGTTGAAAAGCCCGCGTAGGTATGTAAGCAAAGAAGGGGACCTGGGAAGATCATCAGACAATTGTCTGGCACAGGAAGAAGATATCAGCAAAGGCTGAGACGAGTGGATGGAGAAGATGGCGGCTAATGAGCCGTCAATGGTAATGCTGAGGACGGATGAAGATCCGTCGATGACAGGGTCCTTCTGGCGAGGACGAGGATAGTTTGGAACCTTGGCAAGAGTGGTAATATTCTCTGGTATTTCGGAGATCAATGGTGGTCCTTCAAGCTGCGAAGACGAGAACATCCTTTCTAGTGCAACGAAAATGTCCAGTATGTCGAACCATTTGTCCCATTCGCATTCCGGATCTTTGATCTTGCCTCTTTTGGTGATCCTCGGATATTTTTCAGCCAAATATACAGCATGTGATCCCCCATATGCTTCCCGTGGGTAATCTCCCAATCCGCCTTGAACGGGTCCTCTGCTGAAGTGGTTTGATAGAGTCCATGTGAGGGGCTCCCAATCCGCCTTGAACGGTCCTTTGAAGCCTAGGCCAAACCTACGGTTCGGCCTAATTTCTTTTGGCGGCTTGAGCATACCCTGTAACTGTGCGTCCAGACCTTTTCCCTGTTGATAGCCGATGTTCCTCATAATCTCCCAACCTTTGGAGTGAAAAGGGAGACATGATGTTGCGGTTGCCCTGACCGGCTCCTTTGGTGCTAGTGGAATGTGAGATGGATCACGCACGTCCAGTAGTGATAATATGGGCCGATGAGACGGCCAAACAGAAGGCAGAGAGGTGTTGATAGCATCCACTGCGTGAAGGACAGGTGTACTGACCACTTTAATAATTCTCCCATTGTAAAGAAACTTCAGGCACTGATGGTTGGTGGAAGGCACAGCGTCCATGGCTTCGATGTAAGGGCGACCCAGTATAGCCTTAAATGTGGGGTCCATGTCGAGGACATGGAATTCCGTGGGAATTGACATGGGGCCTAGTTCTGCCTTCAGGATAATCATCCCCTGCGGCGGCCTTTTGCTATTGTCATACGCCGTGACCGTGATCGAGGAAGGTCTTATTTGTTCCTCGTCGATCCCACACAACTGAAGAGTGCACGTGGAGATCACATTTATGGACGCACCCGTGTCCACAAGACACGGGTTTATGGATACCCCATTAATTTTTATTGAAATGCATAATGCATATTTTCGAGCTTCCTTGGGAGCGAGCTCGTAGTTGTGGAACATGATGGCCGGTTGTGTGTCTGTTGGGGTCAGAACGGTCGAAATCTTTTCTACAGGGAGGTCCTCGTTCACCATGACCCTTTGAAGGTACTCCATTAAGGCTGCCTGGTGGGATGTGGATCTTTGAAGTAGCTCCAGGATGGAGATCCGAGCAGGTGTCTTATCCAGGTGTTTCAATAGATCATACTGTGTTCCAGGGATAGCTCTTTCTGGTTGTCTCCATCATCCTTCTCTGGCTGAGATAGCTCAGGATTCTGACTGTTGTGGGGGAAAACCCTGTGGAAAACCCTTCCACTCCGGAGCACCATTGCCTGCGGCTTTTGTACCTCTGTGGGGGTAGCAGTGGGTTTTAACAGGGGTTTGAGGGGTAGTAGTGGAGGAATGGTTGATGAAGCAGGGGTGATGACGGGAGCAGGGATTCTGATGAGGGGTTTGTTAGGTGGAGGCATGGCAGAGGTAGAGGGGATATCGCGCGGATTATGAAGGATAAGGGGTCTGGAAGGTGGAGGCGGAGGCAAAGTGGAAGTGGGTAAGGTTTGAAACGGGTAATGGTTTTGAGGTGGATGGTGGGTGATGAGTTGTTTTGAAGGCATTAGTGGTGATGTGGTGGAGAAAGACGGGGTTATGTATGGTTGACGGATGATAAGGGGTTTAGAAGGCGTAGGGGTAAATGTGGTAGAGGTGGATGGTAAAGTGGGGGAGTGAGAGAAGGTGAGAGGGTGTGAAAGCGTAGTGGAGAGTGTCGGTTGATAGGAGGTCGGGGTGCGGATGAGTGGGCGTAATGGTAGTGGAAATGGTGATGGTGATACTGACGCGGGTTGATGAGAGAGAGGTGCTACCCGGGCAAGGCAAGGGTGTTGCGTGATGATAGGATTGGCGGTAGAAAGAATGGAGGTACTTTCATGGTGCCACACCTACTCTCTCCCGACTTCCGGGAAGGAGGAGATGGGGTTAACCTGATGATTGGGCTGTTGGTGCTCCGGTAATGGATTCTGGATTATGCCCATGTCGGGCTGTTGCTGTGGGGCCTGCTGAGCCTGTTGTTGTTGTTGTGGTGGTTGCTGCTGCTGCTGCTGTTGTAACTGCTGCTGTGGCCTATGAGGAGGTCTCCTAGCCTTGAGAGCCGCGACGTATCGTCTCATCTCATCCCAATCTATTTGATGTTCATCATTCATATCATGGATGTAATCTTTGAAGTGGAAGCAGTAATCTACTGTGTGTCTCGGCTGCCTGTGGTAGACACAGTATTTGGAGGTATCAACATTGGGGGGCCACGCGGGCCTTTCTCTGGGTAGGACGAGTTGGTTTGATGCCATGAGGGCATTAAAAATGTCTGCTAAGGTTTCCGGCAATGGTGGATAGTAGGCTCTTTTGGGACCGAGCGGCCTCCTTTGTTGCTGTTGGGGACCATAGTTCCCCGGGGGTGGAACTTGGTTGTACTGAAGCGGTGGTTGTTGTTGCTGAGGTTGTGGTTGTTGTTGCTGGGGTTGACGTAATGGAGGCATATTATCCTGGGGTGGATTATTTTGGGGTGGAGGACGAAGAGGGAAAGGACCTGGTTGGAGGGGAAGTCGAGGCAGTTGTGGAGGCCTTGGGTTGACTGCATAGTTGGCATTGTTGACCGCACCCACTTGCTCATTTGTCACGACCCCTTCTGTGGCTCCGCCCGGGACACCAGCGCCTGTCTTTCTGACCACTTTGGGCTTCGGCGACTCAAACATGTTCATAATGGGGGAGTCTTTTAACTGGGTTTGGATGTACCAGGCCCTTTCATAGAGTTCCTCCATTGTAGTAAGTTTATTCATGGCCAGGACATGTCTGAACTGTGGGGTTGCATTAGACACAATCATCTTCACTTGTTCGGGCTCGGAGAGGGTATCCCTTATTCTTTCCGCCAGAGACCTCCATCTATCAGCATATCGGACAAAATCCTCGTCGGGTTTCATCTTTTCGGCCAGTAGGTCGGTAATGGAGAGTGAGGGACCGACCCTATCCCTATATTTCTGCAAGAACCTTCTCTGGACTATTTCAAAATTCTCGGCCTCGCGGGGCTCCATAGAATAGAACCACTCAAGTGCGGGACCATCCAATGATCTCTGAAAGAGGTATGCCAGGGATCTCTGATCGTTTTGCCAGTAAGAGGACTTGTTGACACCCGAAATATAATCAAGAACAAAGATGAGACCGAAGAGAAGATTGAGTCAAAGATGAAGATCCCGGAGATCCCTGCAAAACCAAGATTATGGAAAATTTGCCACTAAAGCTGCCACCCGGCTGAAGCCCTCCACGGCCAAGCTGATGTCCGGTGTTGCCATCCCTCCGATGGCAGTACTGATAATAACTGTAGTCTATTGACCGATGAAAACTCCAGAGGTATTCTGATAAGACTATGTCATCTCACCCTCGCCTGACAGACCCGAGGGACTAGCAAGTAAAGAAGCAGGGCTAACGGCTTTGATAGTTGGAGCCCACTGATAGAAAGAGTTGAAAGCATCCAAGAGGCTTAAATGGGCTTATGATCACGGCGCCGAGAGCTCTTCACCATGGCCCAGAACGATGGGGCCGAGAGCCCCACGGTCGGGAAACCCCTCGAATGGGCGCGCCGGGAACTAGTGCTATAGGCACGCCGAATGCCATCGCCGTGAACATGGCCCTATAAAACCCATTACTTCTCCCACAAGAAAGGGGGGGATCGGAGGAGAGGATAGAACCGATCAAAAAAAAAAGAAAGAAAGGGAGAAGAGACCAAGAGAGAGAGAGGGCCTCCTCCGCTGAAAAAGAGAGAAGAGACCAAGAGAGAGAGAGAGGGCCTCCTCCGCTGAAAAAGAGAGAAGAGATCAAAGAGAAAGAGAAGAGGAGGAAGCTCCAGGTGGGCAAGCAGCTGGGGGAGGGAGAGGAGTCAATGCTCCGCCCTCCCCCCCCCTATGTTTTCTTTTCTTATGAGTTCTTTTCTTCTTCATGTAATTTTACGAGTTTTGTCTCGATTCCTCAAATGTAACCGGGATATCCCGGCTTCTATTTGATCCCCTTTCCCTCACTCCCTCCTTGTGGTCGGTGTTGGAATGATGTTATGAAATGAAATACTACCATGGCCCATTTGGGTGTTGATTGATTGAGATATCTGCTCTCTGTCTTTCTATATATATCTTTTATCAAGAATGTCCGATAGTTTAGACGCTCCCGATTTCAGAATCTTTCTACGAGTCTATTCCTCGAAGAGGGATGAGAATAGGACCCCCACCCCTATCTAATGGGTGATTGGGCTCTATTTCCTTCTCCCCTCCTGTCTCAATGGCAGATTTGCCCCATATAGTCCGAGTCTTCCCTTGAGCCCTTCATGCAGTTCAGGAACCAGAGACATCAATCTCTTGGTTCCCTGAACTGCCGAGCTCTGATAAATGATAATATCGATCCCTGGGTCCTCCATTCTAAGCCTTGAATGCTTAGGGCCTTGAGTTTCAGTGCTGAAAGTCCCTCCGTCGCCGGTTTTCGATGCCATTTGGGTTCGTCCAGGGGATCAGAGATAGTCATCTCTTGATCCCCCAGACGGCTGACGGCGAACGGAGAAGGATTCTCAGGGTTCAGATGATGATCTCTTTTTTTCCCCTGCTGATTTGGCCTCTCGGCTCCCTTGGCATCCCCCTAGCAGAAGCATCCATGAAACCCCCTCCTGTACTCCAAATCCGGTCTCAATCCGAGCTAGAATCTGAGAAAATCCCAGAAGCAGAGCATCGTTTGAACCTTGAAACCCTGTAGCAATTCCAGCTTCTCGGCGTGCTAAATTCCCCACCGAGAACCCTCCTGCCGAGAGGCCTGCAGCTTCAGCAAACCGACAAAAACCATTTAAACCATTTGAGCATACCTCCCTTGGCCCAGAGGCTCTCGGCGCAAGGCTCCCGGCGCGGCCAGGAGCGCGCCGGGAAGCTCCCTGCCGAGAAGCCCCTCCCTTTCTGTTGCTAAGGAGGCCGCGCCGAGACCCCCCTTCTTTTCTAAGCCAATAAACCAGGCCGAGAAACCCCTGGCCGAGACCCTCTTTTGGCCGCCGAAAACCCCCGGCTGAGACCCTCTTTTGGCCGCTGAAAACCCTTGGCCAACCACGGAAACCCCTGGCCGATAACCCCTCTCTTGACCAACTAGACCCATGCCGAGAACCCCTTTTTGCCGCTACAAAACCATGCCGAGAGCCTCCCCTGGCCAGCAAAGCCATGCCGAGACCCCCCTCCTTCTGGCTAATAAAACCCACGCCGAGACCCTCCTTCTTGGCCAATGAAACCCAGACCAAGGTCCGTCTCTACACCATCATTCCTCAACTCTTTAACCTCTCCATACATCTGTCAAGAGGATGCTTAGAGATCATCAGATACACCCTGAGGAGATACAGCAATGGGGAAGACCTCCCCTACATTCCTATGTCCCGAATTGGATTCGCATGCAACCCCGCGGGTTCGGTGGACCTTGTCTTTACAAGGGTTTCGTCGGTCTCCGAGAAGGGGGATAGTGACCGATGTTAGAGACATGTACAGTCTCCTCGAGCCTTAGTGCTCCCTCACCTTCCGGCTTTCATCCCGGCACTCCGTGGATGTCAGCCTATATCATTCCCTGGCAAATGCTAAGTCCAGGGGAGGTGCTGCCAAAATTCTCTCAGGATGATGAAAGTCGACATTAAGCTATCCCAGGGACTTTGCACACTGATGACAGGGACTCTCTAGACCCTGATCTTCCTCATTGCCTCTCCGATCTTGCCCTTCCTTTGCAACCCAAGTCAAATCCAGTTGAAGCCTGATGAATTGATTCACTTCGACCTTACAGGACCTATTTACCTTGGCCTGAATCGTCAAAGCTTGTCCTGAATTATCAAAAACCCAAAAACAGGGCTCCAAACAAACCATTCAAAACCATCTCGGCGCCGTCCCTTGCACATCCCGGTGCCACTATGAATAGCTCTCGGCGCAATCCTTCTTGCGCCGAGAACCATCTTTTGGGCGCGCCGAGAACCCCATCCCCTGGGCGCGCCGGGAACATTGAGCGTGCGAGGTCGATCCGCATGCGAGGGCGCAACATTGAGCGTCCGCTCACTTTCCGTCGTCCCGCATCGGGTTCATGAATAACCCCTTTAGCTCGGGAGGGCTCTGCCACTGCATGAGTTCCGCCGGCTTCTACAGGAAATATCAAACATTGCCCCATGGCAGATATGCGGTTCAGGAAGTTCAACACTTCTCTCTCTCTTGGCTTTCATCCCGACACTCCGTGGGTGATAGCCTATTTCCCCCTGGGCATAATCCAGATAAAGGGGAAATGCTATTGAACTATCGATCGATGCTTTAAACCCCCATCATGGCCACGGCTCAGTCTGCCTGTGACTGAAATTCTCCTTCTTCCCTTTCACTCGGTCTTCGAACCGCTGACTTAGCGATATCATCTGTTTCTACGGTTGGTGTCATTATCTTGCCCGCCTTCCTGGCTTCGGTATGAAGTTCCATTTCCGCACATGAATATACGTTTGCCTCTCGAGGCCTCCTACTTTTAGCGTTTAATCAAGGGTTGTCCTTCCTTGGAAGGACGTAATTAACGTCATAACGTTCATGGTATGACGGACTTCGGGTCCTGACTCGGACTTCACAATCGACTGACCATGTCAGATCGAGCGCACAATGAAATCGTCACTCCGGTGACTGGCATGCCTAATAAATCAAAAACCCAAATAAAAATATAAATAAATAATATAAGATAAATAAATAAAATAAAAATCCGCATTCCACATGACTCATACATGAAATCCTTGAGATGAATGAAGGGGTTGCCGGTACCATTGTATCTACGGTACGTGGGCATTTCGGAGGGAGGAAGATGAATGACGGGAAGGATTGGCAAAGCAACCTCCGGGGTGGTTTTCACGTCCACCATCCTTCTTAGATTTTGAAACTGCTCGTCCATGCGGTTGAACCTATTGAGGAGCGATTGGGCGAGCTCCTCTGGGGGTGAAGGTGGCACTTGCCACTGGGGGAGAAACTGTCTCCCGGAGACTTGAGGGGGGAACCCAGAATGAGAGGGAGCTGTCGGACCGCCGACAGTTGGCCCCGGCTGAAGCGGTGTCTGGGGAACAACGGGAGTTTGAGATTGTGATGGGAACTGGAATGAGGGTGGTTGTTGGCTCGCTTGTCCTTGAAGCGAGGGAGATTGGATGGCTTGCGCCAATGAGGGAGATGGAATGGCCTGCACGGACTCTTGGAGAGGTGCGATGGCCGGAGTTGACTCCTAGGGCGTGGGGGAAACAGATTTCCCTTTTAGAATGGCCTGGAAGGCCCGGAGCTGTTCAGAGGTAAGCTCCGTGTTGGCAAGGACGCCCAGTAAGGAAGTGATATCCTGTGGCGGGGACGTGTCCCCGGCAATAACCTGCACCTCATGCGAGGGGTCATGAGAAGGACCCGAGTCCATAGCATAGACTCGCAGGTCGGCTGACAAACCACGGCTAGGGTGGTTCTCCTCAAAAGACTCCTGAGACATGCTCACAGTTTTCCCAGAACGCAATAACATACACTAGCAAGTAGGTAGCAGAGATTATCAAACAAGTGGATGCCTTTACGCCCTTTTTTGTGTTTTGATTTTGATGATTTTTTTTTGTATTTTTAGCGAGATCCGAAGTTCACACAAAATGGGGACCCTAGTTTGTTGTTGTTTCACCGCCGTGTCAGTTAGGGTCTCTCGTCTCCCACGAATGAAATGACTAACTCCGGGGAACTTCAATGGTACAACCAGCCCAGTGAACGAAGAGGAGATTCTTCGATGTCGGGGACTTACGGAGGTCCCAGTGTAGGAGATTCTAGTCCGTTGAGAGGAATTACCAAACGGAGAGTCCTTCCTTCACCGGGAAAGGGTGATCCTCAAAAAATAAAAAAAAGGATAGAAAAGAGGAATGGATGTATGCAATGGAATGCTGACAGATATATGGAGTGGGAAAACAACAGAAATAACAGACATATAATAAACAAAGAACCAATCAAAACTGACGGTGCTGCCGTGAGCACAACGGGGGCGCGCGCAGGCGCGAAGGTGGAGAGGCACGGGTGGTGCCGAACTTGCAAGGGTAGCCGAAAGGAAGCAGTAGAAGTCCCACCATGATCGCCAATCTGTGAGCGACGTCACGCGGTTCGGGGAAGAGCGGAGAGGACGCGGAGCGCGCGCGGGCTCCTCTTTTCTTTCTTTTGGTGTTTGTTTGCTGCAACACAGAAATAAGAGAAGAGAGAGAAGGGGCCACCACGGGAGATTGCTCCGGCGGGGCGAGCGGGACAAGTGTGATATAGCAAAATATGGGGTTTAAACGGCCATAGCGGGAAGTGACTCGCCGCGGCCTCGGGGGGACGGGAATGGTGCAAAAATTAAATAACAAGAATTGAAACGGCCATTGGGGAAGTGACTCGCCGCGGCCTCGAGAATATGAGCAGATAATAAGATGACAGAATATAGAGAGAATACAAAGAGCGGGAATTTAAACGGCCATTGGGGAAGTGACTCGCCGCGGCCTCGAGAACACAAACAGATAAGAATATAACGTATAAGAACGTGAATTTAAATGGCTATTGGGGAAGTGACTCGCCGCGGCCTCGGGAACACGAATAGATAAGAATATAACATATAAAAACGGGAATTTAAACGGCCATTGGGGAAGTGACTCGCCGCGGCCTCGAGAATATGAGCAGAATATAACAGAGTATAAAGAGAATATAAGAACGGAAATTTAAACGGCCATTGGGGAAGTGACTCGCCGCGGCCTCGAAAATAAGATGTGATCGCCAAGGGCCGAAAGACCCCAAAATAAGAAAGTGATCACGCCTACCTCAAGAGCGGGAGATGGCGGGTTGCTTCTTCCTCTCCCTCCGGCCGGCCGACGGAGAGGGCTTTCCTCGGCTACACTTGCAAAACAACGATAAACAAATGACAAGTGGATTAGAAAGATGGAGGTGTAGTAATCAAATCCTTACGATAACAATAACGAAATGATGGCAAGACACACACCTGGTTGGTGTTATCTTTTAAACCCCTCTCGGACTCAAGTAGGAGGAAAATGAGATGATGGATGCAAGAAGTATAAAAGAAGAGGCGCCCTTATGAAGGGGGATAGAGGATGCGAGATGATGAATGCAAAAGAACTTCGAAGAAAAAAGGGGAAGAAAAGGCTTATTGGATGAGCCGAGGGTGAAATCCGGCGAAGCTCCGGCAGCGTGGGGATGACGTGGAAGCGCGGTGGATGAAGACGACCTTCCTCTCACGAGCGTGAGCACCCGAGAAGTCGGCAAAACCTCCACCTACAAAAGAACCCACGGGTTAGAAAATGACTCCGTAGCCTCTGGGCTCCGGCAGCCTATCGGATCACTTCCAAGCTCCTCCAGAACTGAGGGGGTGGGCCTCTATTTATAGGGCTCCAGAGGGTGGAGGCATCTAGGACCCTGGACACCTCCATCAGGGCCGAAATAATATTTTATTCTATTTTTATTTATTTTTTTGGAATATTTTTATGGAGGCGTCCAGGGTCCCGGACGCCTCAAACAGGTCCCCCGAAAACCGACGACGGCCGCACGCGGTTTGGCACAACGCGTGGTTTTGTGAGCGGCGCCCCGTGATTCAGAAATGGGCACGTCCAGCTGGCTGGACGTCTCCATATTTTGGATTTTTTCACACACGACAAACCGTCGTTCGGTGGCCGGCGCCCGTGAGGGTTTTGATGGAGGCGTCCAAGGGCCTGGACGCCTCCAAAATTATATTATTTTTTATTTTTCTTTTGTCTTTTTTACCAGGGCTGGCATTTTAATTTTTTTATTTGTTTTTATGGAGGCGTCCAGTGGTCTGGATGCCTACATTAATATATATTTTTTTTTAATTATTTTTTGTCTTTTTTATGCCAAGTGGCATTTTATAAATATTTATTATTATTAGTTTTTATGGAGGCGTCCAGGGGCCTGGACGCGTCCATTAAAATATATATATTTTTATTTATTTTTGGGCCCTGAGAAAATAATAAAATAAATTAAAAAGATGGGGGCGTCCAGGAGCCTGGACGCCCCCATTAAGACCCACCCGGGTCCTCAAATCAGGCGTCAGCGACCGCCCGGTAGACCCCCTTCATGATTCCGGAACCTCCTGATGCGTCCGACTGGTGTTGATGTCGTCCGAATGCCGTGACGAGACGATTCCGGATGCCAAAAAAGACAGAAGAAGACCCAAGAAAAGGAACCACTCGAGCGATTCAAAATGCGTAAGCCGTTGCGGGGCGTTGTATAGTAATATTAGACTTTCTCAGGAGACGTCAAGAATGGTGTGTCTACACCAGCCGATGTATAGACTTGGCGTTTGTGCAGCTAGCCGTTGTATAGACTTGGCATTATGAAGCACACAGGCTGTACAGACTTGGTCCGATGTACAGACTCGAAGCATGTGAACACGATGATGTACAGACTTGCTAGTGTATAGACTTGGTGAGCATGCAGCACCCAATGTATAGACTTGCCAAGGGAATGTATAGACTTGGCAAGTGATACAATGTTCAAACGGGATGTGCAGACATTGTAGCATGCAATGTATAGACTTGACCGATGCATAGAGACGCTAAGTGAGATGCTAGACGTTGTACAGACTTTGAGTGAATGCATGCTGCAATGTATAGACTTGACCGATGCGTAGAGACGCTAAGTGAGACGGTGCATGCGATGTGATGTACAGACTTAGCATGAGACGCTAAGTGAGACGGAGCAATGTATAGACTTAGCGTATGCATGAAGAGCACTGGCTGTACAGACATGAAATAATGCATGGACTATGTACATGCATGAAGAGCCTTGTCGATGTATAGACTTGATAATGCAATCTAGGGCGATGTACAGACTTGACTAATGCAATCTAGGCAAAACTCTATACAGACTATATATGCATGAAGAACACTGGCTCTGGCTGTATAGATTTGATCGAATGAATCAACCGGAGGTTGTACAGACTAGCCACTAAGGAATGTGCAGACATGCACACATGCACAATGAACTACAGCATAAACATATCAGCAGAAAAGCAATGCACCGATGCTACACACAGACCTTAAATCATGCACAAAATAATTTAGGAACATTAGCTAAAACATCATCAAGGCACAAGGCATACAGATCAAGCTCTCAATTGAAGATTAACCAAGTGATGACACTAATGTTGCTATCATCAAAACATCACTGCATCATCAAGGCACAAGGGGCACAACAATCTCTCCCTTTTTGATGATGGCAACACAATGAGTCACACAGACTCAGCAAACAATTCTCCCCCTTTGACACAATCAAAAAGGAAATGGTTTGCGAGTGGAATGAAAGACATGTATGAAATCTGATACCAATTCTCCCCCTTAGAAACATGCAGAATGAGTACTGAATAATAAAATATAAGAACTCCCCCTATCAACATGCATGATTGACTACTCTCCCCTTAAATGCAGATGACCCATAACTCCAATAAATCAATCTGAAATATGCCATTATAAACAATCTGAACTCTGGTTGTGGCACCTCACATATGCATGAACAGAATGAAACAGGTGGAAAGTCCACAGAACCAGAACTGGTTGCAAAATAAGATGGAAGATTCCAATAGTGTGGAGAGGAGTACATCTCAGGAATCAATCAGTCAACTGATAAGAGAGGATTGTCAATACAGTTCCTGTTGAGCAAGTTGTCAGAGGTGAGTCAGATCATGAGGGATTTTAAGGCATGCACAACTACAATGAGTCTTAACATGAATAGACTCTCCTATCATAGAGGGTTATGAATTGGCAACTTGTCCAACCTGATTTAATTATGATGTATACCAAATTTGTCAATTAAAAGTAATACTTATATCTGATTTCAAGTTTTAATAAAGGTGAACCAAATAATCAGATGACACTCATGACCGCTCATCTTCATCTTACACACAAGATCTCAATGACTCTTTTAAGAGTTACACAGATTAGTATTGATATTAAACACTTTTTACAAGAACATGAGTTGACAAAATTTTTAATATATTTTCGTTTGAAGCACATTATATTTTTCCTGAGCAATTTAAGTTGATTAACACCTTTTTACATGAGGCACAACACGTCTCAGGTGAAGTGACCCAGTTACTCAGTGTGATAACTGTCATTGCCTCTCAACATTGAGACCAGAGTTAGCAATAGAAATTTCTTTGTACATGAGGAGACACCTTGATCAGAGGCCAGACTCCCCAGTTACTCGACACAAATATGCCATTGCTCTTTCAGGTTTTTTGATAAATTTTTATCAGAGATAACTATGGCACCTCATGACATAAGTTACTTTATTTCATTGATAAAGAACCCAGTTTCTCAGTGACCGAGTCATTGCTCTGAATTTACAATTTTTCATTTAGTCAACATTTTTCAAGTTAATGTTTAACCACAGTACTCACTCTATGTATCTCTACCAAAGTAGCCTTGATTTCAATTTTTCAGATATCAGATGAGAGAGTCTAATGTTTACATGATGGATGTGGTTAAGGTTTATTAAACCTTATCATTCAGATATTTTCAAAGCATTTAAATGCAAATCTGAGAATACATAAATCTTATATCAATCTGATTTAGTGGTTATTCTTAAACTTAGATGATAGGAATTTCTACATGATTCAGACTAAATTGTATGGCCTACAGCTTGAGTTCCTCAGATCAGATAAAAAAAATTTAGCTGACCAACTAATCAACAGTAGAACCAAATCAGTCACACCAGCTAAGAGATATATGAAGGATGAGTATAAGCTGGTGGAAGAGTCAATCACCAATAGAGAAGAGCATTAGAAGAGAGTTTATCAACAAACAGTAGCTGAGTCTGGAATTCAGACTGATCAGCTGTTTTGGTGAAGACAGCAGAGAATTCAATTGAACAGCACATAGGCAAGGGAATGGATCAGATTACTAGACAAAAGGAGTTCATGAGGTGAAGAAGAGATGAAATAGGAATGCTCCCCCTGTCTAAATGCAATGGAATATCTTTTTAGGTTTTTCAAAATTTTAATGCATGCACTACTCTTCATATGTGCAGTATGCCACAAATCTGATAAGGAGAGTATGATGACCAAGCGACAGCAGACAAGCTCCCCCTGACAAAATGCATGATATGCAATGAAGGCACAACAATATGCACTGTGAACATGAGATGCACCGACTATATGCAAGACATGCAGCTACCTATACTCGGTGCAATACATGCATTGACTTGAAATGTCAACTATGCAAAGCATGCGTATGATATTCAGCTATGCAGAATGATTATTCAAACATCAGAGCATTCTTTATTCAGAGATCATCATGCGAGAGCAATCAACTTTTCAAGATAAATCAATTTAGCACAGACAGATTATTATGATATGCGATCATCTATAGGGCAGAGAATGTCAGAGAACAGAATTTAACACAAGTTTTCAGAACTTACATGTTCAGTGCAATCCTGGGGGTTTCATTTTTGAGTGCCTTGGATTATTAACCCTTTTATTCATCAGCTTCCAAGGCACACCTGCAAGATAAGATCAATTTGCGTATTTGGGGACCCAAAGACTTTTGGGTCTTATTAGTTGAGTGACACCTTTGGCAGGTGCACTCCAGAGTTTCCAAGTCTTCCTATCATCAAAATTCAAATCATGGCAGTTATTCATAATATGTCCTATTCTCCCACAATAATGAAAATTAATGACAGAGTTCAAATTCCTTTTGACAAGATGAACATGAGATTTTTGTGAGTGGACATTCGTTAAGATATTTCTACCATGCAAATTGGTATTCATTTTAACATGCCAACACTTAAAGGCTCGATGACCAACTTTACCATATTCAAAACATACATGAGTTTTTCTATTAAAGACAGTTTTGTTCTCAAGGATATTCTCAGGTTTTGAACTCCTTTTTCCTCCCTCGGCATGCCAGCATTGAGCTGCAACATGGCCTAGCTTCCCACACTGGAAGCAATGGATCTTCTTGTTCTTATTGAATGCATGGGGTTTTTCAAGAATAATCATAGCACTCATATCATCTTGAACCATTATTCTACATTCATGCATATGATGACCAGATATGCCACAGTAATGACATGAGCTGATTCTTGTGTGTGCATGTGACTGGATGGGAAATGTTTTGTACTATGCACTTGATCATGAGGTCTTAACAGAGTTAAAAAAGGACTTAACAGCAATAGATGAGAGTTTGGTTTTCTTTTTACTTCCAGCCTTTTCCTGATTACTTTCATTCTTCAAATTTTTATCCTTATTTTCAGTTCTCTGAGCAGTGAAGTTAGCTTCGTATTTGTTTAGCTCAGATTCACATGCAATCAGCCGCTGTTGCAAAGTATCATTCAGGTTCTTCAGAGTTTCATTTTCTTGTCTTGTTGAACCATTATTTTATTGTTGTTCTCATTTTCCTTCACAACTGATTTTCCTTTTTCAAATGACAACCATCTTTCAGAGAAGACAGTATTAAGAACCATTAGCTTTTTATCTTGATCTTTAAGATACATGTTTTCTTCAATCAGCTTATTTTGACATTGATCATTTTTCTTCTTCTGAGCCAGCAAGGAATCATTTTCTTCTTTCAATGATCTGATTTCATGCATCATTTCTTTTCTTAGTTTCTTTTTCTCAGATTTAACCTTATCATATTTCTCAATTAAGTGCTCATTTAACACAATCAAGTCCTCAATACAAAAATTTCCAGTGTCAGAGTTTACCTGTGATGAAGTTTCCTCCATATGATTTTGGTCTTCGTCTACTACCATGAGGCACTTCACCTCTTCCTGACTTGTGATAGCAGCAACCATATTAACAATTTCTGACTCACTGCAGCAATCAAACACACAAGGAAACTTGTCAGTATTTGTAGCCCTTCAAGTTAGCTCCAGGGCCTTCTGATTCTCTGCGAATTTCAAGTGGTCTGAAGTTTTCCATAAGGATTTGTCCTTTGGAACTTCATAAGAGCTGTGTGCGATTATTATCCATTGATCTGGATTAATCTGCATCATGTACTCTCTAAATTGATTAAACCACTTGTAAAAACCTAGACCCTTAAACTTTGGAGGATCAATCATAATTTCCATGCTCAGACAGAATAAGAGTTCTAAATAGAACACTAATCAAACACAATGCAAGCAAATGAATCAACTCATATCGCACCGGAGCCAATTACGGATCAGATCTGTAAGTCGTTGGACCCTCTATGCAGACACCCGCTCGGATACCAATTGTTGGGGTGCGTGAGCTGATAGAAATGGATCCAGACGGGGGTGAATGGATCTTTTAAAAAATATTGCTCAATTAAAATTTCGATCACTTGACAAATTAAAACACTCTAAGAAAACTAATCAAGTCATCTATTGAACCTGTAAGCAAACACTTGGAGCGCGCCTATGCATTCATCTAACGAAGACAAAGATAACACACAAACCACAATGCAAGAAGGGTTTTTAGGTGGTTCGATCCTCCAGACCTACATCCACCCCACACTCAAACAAGAGTGTGGATTCCGCTGACTCATAGCTTGAAAACCGCTGGGCATCACAGCTTGCCTACGTCAGCTGGGCCTCACAGCTTGCCATCCGCTGAGCATCACAGCTTGCTACCGCTGGGCAATACAGCTTAGCCTTCCGCTGGGGACTACAGCTTAACCAGTCCGAGGTATCCACCTCGCCCGCTGAGCAACACAGCTTGCTGTCCAGAGGAATCCTCCTCTGTAAAACCGCTGACTAACAGCTTGATGAAAGGTTCAAAAGAAAAACAAAAACAAGAGACAACAGCAACGGAAAGCTGGAAATGAAGCTCGAAACTGTAGCTCTCTCTTGGAGCAATGTAGCTTGGATTTGATCCAGAGGCTACTGATCTTCTTCTTCTGCTGCTGATCTATACCTCTCTGCCCCTCTTTTCTTTTCCTCTCACTATCTGCTCTTCTCTCTTATTTTTCTCTCTTTCTTCTTCTTTTTCTGCTAATCTCTCACTCTCTTTTTCTTTCTCTTCTTCTTCTTCTGGATCGTGCAGGCACTCTCTTTGCTTCTGCTCCGATCGGACTTCTCTTGAGGAAGAAGCTTCATATATATAGCAGCAACAAACAGATAGGGCGTGTGGTCTCCATGATTCCCGCCCAGAGGCCTCAGTCCACGTGGCAGTATTTCAGCACAGTGGTTCCACGTGTCACGATCAGGGCCATCTTGTATTATTGGATCACGTGCATCATTAACCTCCTCGAGCAGTAGCTCTATAATAATAGATTGTTATCAGTATAGACTTAGCTGACATAAAGAACTGAATGCATCGAGTCTGAGTCATGGCATGTACAGACTTGATGCACTAGATGCAGTGTGCATATAAGAGAAAGTGTGTATAATGAGAAACGATGCAAGACTGTATAGACTTTGAATGATGCAGACTGGGCAAGTATAGACTTTGTGAATGCAAAGCTAAAGCATGTACAGACTTGCTGGTGTGTAATGCAGTATGCATATTTCAAAGTATGTACATGGAAGATGAGTGCCCTGACATGCCAAACGAATGTGTAGACTTCGCATGCAGCAATGTGCAGACTCACTCAAATGATGCACGAACACAACAGCAGGTAATGTGTAGACTCTGCTTTGAACGATGCACAATATATAGACTTGAACGCGTGCAAGCAGTGTATAGACTTTGAGCGCGTGCAATGCAGCAGCCAGCCGATGTATAGACTTGGCGTTTGTGCAGCTAGCCGTTGTATAGACTTGGCGTTATGAAGCACACAGGCTGTACAGACTTGGTCCGATGTACAGACTCGAAGCATGTGAACACGACGAAGTGCAGACTTGCTAGTGTATAGACTTGGTGAGCATGCAGCACCCAATGTATAGACTTGCCAAGGGAATGTATAGACTTGGCAAGTGATACAATGTTCAAACGGGATGTGCAGACATTGTAGCATGCAATGTATAGACTTGATCGATGCATAGAGACGCTAAGTGAGACGCTAGACGTTGTACAGACTTTGAGTGAATGCATGCTGCAATGTATAGACTTGACCGATGCGTAGAGACGCTAAGTGAGACGGTGCATGCGATGCGATGTACAGACTTAGCATGAGATGCTAAGTGAGACGGAGCAATGTATAGACTTAGCGTATGCATGAAGAGCACTGGCTGTACAGACATAAAATAATGCATGGACTATGCACATGCATGAAGAGCCTTGTGAATGTATAGACTTGATAATGCAATCTAGGGCGATGTACAGACTTGACTAATGCAATCTAGGCAAAACTCTGTACATACTATATATGCATGAAGAACACTGGCTCTGGCTATATAGACTTGATCGAATGAATCAACCGGAGGTTGTACAGACTAGCCACTAAGGAATGTGTAGACATGCACACATGCACAATGAACTACAGCATAAACATATCAGTAGAAAAGTAATGCACCGATGCTATGCACAGACCTTAAATCATGCACAAAACAATTTATGCACATCAGCTAAAACATCATCAAGGCATAAGACATACAGATCAAGCTCTCAATTGAAGATTAACCAAGTGATGACACTAATGTTGCTATCATCAAAACATCACTGCATCATCAAGGCACAAGGGGCACAACAATCTCCCCCTTTTTGATGATGGCAACACAATGAGTCACACAGACTCAGCAAACAATTCTCCCCCTTTGACACAATCAAAAAGGAAATGGTTTGCGAGTGGAATGAAAGACATGTATGAAATCTGATACCAATTCTCCCCCTTAGAAACATGCAGAATGAGTATTGAAGAATAAAATATAAGAACTCCCCCTATCAACATGCATGATTGACTACTCTCCCCTTAAATGCAGATGACCCATAACTCCAATAAATCAATCTGAAATCTGCCATTACAAACAATCTAAACTCTGGTTGTGGCACCTCACATATGCATGAACATAATGAAATAGGTGGAAAGTCCACAGAACCAGAACTGGTTGCAAAATAAGATGGAAGATTCCAATAGTGTGGAGAGGAGTACATTTCAGGAATCAATCAGTCAACTGATAAGAGAGGATTGTCAATACAGTTCTTGTTGAGCAAGTTGTCAGAGGTGAGTCAGATCATGAGGGATTTTAAGGCATGCACAACTACAATGAGTCTTAACATGAATAGACTCTCCTATCATAGAGGGTTATGAATTGGCAACTTGTCCCACCTGATTTAATTATGATGTATACCAAATTTGTCAATTAAAAGCAATACTTATATCTGAATTCAAGTTTTAATAAAGGTGAACCAAATAATCAGATGACATTCATGACCGCTCATCTTCATCTTACACACAAGATCTCAATGACTCTTTTAAGAGTTACACAGATTAGTATTGATCTTAAACACTTTTTACAAGAACATGAGTTGATAGAATTTTCAATATATTTTCGTTTGAAGCACATTATATTTTTCCTGAGTAATTTAAGTTGATTAACACCTTTTTACATGAGGCACAACACGTCTTAGGTGAAGTGACCCAGTTACTCAGTGTGATAACTGTCATTACCTCTCAACATTGAGACCAGAGTTAGCAATATAAATGTCTTTGTACATGAGGAGACACCTTGATCAGAGGCCAGACTCCCCAGTTACTCGACACAAATATGCCATTGCTCTTTTAGGTTTTTTGATAAATTTTTATCAGAGATAACTATGGCACCTCATGACATAAGTTACTTTATTTCATTGATAAAGAACCCAGTTTCTCAGTGACCGAGTCATTGCTCTGAATTCACAATTTTTCATTTAGTCAACATTTTTCAAGTTAATGTTTAACCACAGTACTCACTCTATGTATCTCTACCAAAGTAGCCTTGATTTCAAATTTTCAGATATCAGATGAGAGAGTCTAAGGTTTACATGACAGATGTGGTTAAAGTTTATTAAACCTTATCATTCAGATATTTTCAAAGTATTTAAATGCAAATCTGAGAATACATAAATCTTATATCAGTCTAATTTAGTGGTTATTCTTAAACCTACATGATAGGAATTTATACATGATTCAGACTAAATTGTATGGCCTACAGCTTGAGTTCCTCAGATCAGATAAAAAAAATTTAGCTGACCAACTAATCAACAATAGAACCAAATCAGTCACACCAGCTAAGAGATATATGAAGGATGAGTATAAGCTGGTGGAAGAGTCAATCACCAATAGAGAAGAGCATTAGAAGAGAGTTTATCAACAAACAGTAGCTGAGTCTGGAATTCAGACTGATCAGCTGTTTTGGTGAAGACAGTAGAGAATTCAATTGAACAGCACATAGGCAAGGGAATGGATCAGATTACTAGACAAAAGGAGTTCATGAGGTGAAGAAGATATGAAATAGGAATGCTCCCCCTGTCTAAATGCAATGGAATATCTTTTTAGGTTTTTCAAAATTTTATGACATGCACTACTCTTCATATGTGCAGTATGCAACAAATCTGATGAGGAGAGTATGATGACCAAGCGACAGCAGACAAGCTCCCCCTGACAAAATGCATGATATGCAATGAAGGCACAACAATATGCACTGTGAACATGAGATGCATCGACTATATGCAAGTCATGCAGCTACCTATACTCGGTGCAATACATGCATTGACTTGAAATGTCAACTATGCAAAGCATGCGTATGATATTCAGCTATGCAGAATGATTATTCAAACATCAGAGCATTCTTTATTCAGAGATCTACATGCGAGAGCAATCAACTTTTCAAGATAAATCAATTTAGCACAGACAGATTATTATGATATGCGATCATCTAAAGGGCAGAGAATGTCAAAGAACAAAATTTAACACAAGTTTTCAGAACCTACATGTTCAGTGCAATCCTGGGGGTTTCATTTTTGAGTGCCTTGGATTATTAACCCTTTTATTCATCAGCTTCCAAGGCACACCTGCAAGATAAGATCAATTTGCGTATTTGGGGACCCAAAGACTTTTGGGTCTTATTAGTTGAGTGACACCTCTGGCAGGTGCACTCCAGAGTTTCCAAGTCTTCCTATCATCAAAATTCATATCATGGCAGTTATTCATGATATGTCCTATTCTCCCACAATAATGAAAATTAATGACAGAGTTCAAATTCCTTTTGACAGGATGAACATGAGATTTTTGTGAGTGGACATTCGTTAAGATATTTCTACCATGCAAATTGGTATTCATTTTAACATGCCAACACTTAAAGGCTAGATGGCCAACTTTACCATATTCAAAACATACATGAGTTTTTCTATTAAAGATAGTTTTGTTCTCAAGGATATTCTTAGGGTTTGAACTCCTTTTTCCTCCCTCGGCATGCCAGCATTGAGCTGCAACATGGCCTAGCTTCCCACACTGGAAGCAATGGATCGTCTTCTTTTTATTGAATGCATGGGGTTTTTCAAGAATAATCTTAGCACTCAATTCATCTTGAACCATTATTCTACATTCATGCACATGATGACCAGATATGCCACAGTAATGACATGAGCTGATTCTTGTGTGTGCATGTGACTGGATGGGGAAATGTTTTGTACTATTCACTTGATCATGAGGTCTTAACAGAGTTAAAAAATGCCTTAACAGCAATAGATGAGAGTTTGGTTTTCTTTTTACTTCCAGCCTTTTCTCGATTACTTTCATTCTTCAAATTTTTATCCTTATTTTCAGTTCTCTGAGCAGTGAAGTTAGCTTCGTATTTGTTTAGCTCAGATTCACACGCAATCAGCCGCTGTTGCAAAGCATCATTCAGGTTCTTCAGAGTTTCATTTTCTTGTTGAACCATTATTTCATTGTTGTTCTCATTTTCCTTCACAACTGATTTTCCTTTTTCAAATGACAACCATCTTTCAGAGAAGACAGTATTAAGAACCATTAGCTTTTTATTTTGATCTTTAAGATACATGTTTTCTTCAATCAGCTTATTTTAACGTTGATCATTTTTCTTCTTCTGAGCCAGCAAGGAATCATTTTCTTCTTTCAATGATCTGATTTCATGCATCATTTCTTTTCTTAGTTTCTTTTTCTCAGATTTAACCTTATCATATTTCTCAATTAAGTGCTCATTTAACACAATCAAGTCCTCAATACAAAAATTTCCAGTGTCAGAGTTTACCTGTGATGAAGTTTCCTCCATATGATCCTAGTCTTCGTCTGCTACCATGAGGCACTTCACCTCTTCCTGACTTGTGATAGCAGCAACCATATTAACAATTTCTGACGCACTGTAGCAATCAAACGCACAAGGAAACTTGTCAGTATTTGTAGCCCTTCAAGTTAGCTCCAGGGCCTTATGATTCTCTACGAATTTCAAGTGGTCTGAAGTTTTCCATAGGATTTGTCCTTTGGAACTTCATAAGAGCTGTGTGCGATTATTATCCATAGATCTGGATTAATCTGCATCATGTACTCTCTAAATTGATTAAACCACTTGTAAAAACCTAGACCCTCAAACTTTGGAGGATCAATCATGATTTCCATGCTCTGACAGAATAAGAGTTCTAAATAGAACACTAATCAAACACAATGCAAGCAAATGAATCAACTCATATCGCACCGGAGCCAATTACGGATCGGATCTGCAAGTCGTTGGACCCTCTGTGCAAACACCCGCTCTGATACCAATTGTTGGGGTGCGTGAGCTGATAGAAATGGATCCAGAGGGGGGTGAAGGGATCTTTTAAAAAATATTGCTCAATCAAAATTTCGATCACTTGACAAATTAAAACACTCTAAGAAAACTAATCAAGTTATCTATTGAACCTGTAAGCAAACACTTGGAGCGCGCCTATGCATTCATCTAACGAAGACAAAGATAACACACAAACCACAATGCAAGAAGGGTTTTTAGGTGGTTTGGTCCTCCAAACCTACATCCACCCCACACTCAAACCAGAGTGTGGATTCTGCTGACTCACAGCTTGAAAACCGCTGGGCATCACAGCTTGCCTACGTCAGCTGGGCCTTACAGCTTGCCATCCGCTGAGCATCACAGCTTGCTACCTGCTGGGCAATACAGCTTAGCCTTCCACTGGGGACTACAGCTTAACCCGTCCGAGGTATCCACCTCGCCCGCTGAGCAACACAGCTTGCTGTCCAGAGTAATCCTCCTCTGTAAAACCGCTGACTAACAGATTGATGAAAGGTTCAAAAGAAAAACAAAAACAAGAGACAACAGCAACGGAAAGATGGAAATGAAGCTCGAAACTGTAGCTCTCTCTTGGAGCAATGTAGCTTGGATTTGATCCAGAGGCTACTGATCTTCTTCTTCTTCTGCTGATCTATACCTCTCTGCCCCTCTTTTCTTTTCCTCTCACTGTCTGCTCTTCTCTCTTAATTTTCTCTCTTTCTTCTTCTTTTTCTGCTAATCTCTCACTCTCTTTTTCTTTCTCTTCTTCTTCTTCTGGATCGTGCAGGCACTCTCGTTGCTTCTGCTCCGATCGGACTTCTCTTGAGGAAGAAGCTTCATATATATAGCAGTAGCAAACAGATATAGCGTGTGGTCTCCATGATTCTCGCCCAGAGGCCTTAGTCCACGTGGCAGCATTTCAGCACAGTGGTTCCACGTGTCACGATCAGGGCCATCTTCTATTCTTGGATCACGTGCATCATTAACCTCCTCGAGCAGTAGCTCTGTAATAACAGACTGTTATCAGTATAGACTTAGCTGACATGAAGAACTGAATGCATTAAGTCTGAGTCATGGCCTGTACAGACTTGATGCACTAGATGCAGTGTGCATATAAGAGAAAGTGTGTACAATGAGAAACGATGCAAGAATGTATAGACTTTGAATGATGCAGACTGGGCATGTATAGACTTTGTGAATGCAAAGCTAAAGCATGTACATACTTGCTGGTGTGTAATGCAGCATGCATATTTCAAAGTATGTACATTGAAGATGAGTGCCCTGACATGCCAAACGAATGTGTAGACTTCGCATGCAGCAATGTGCAGACTCACTCAAATGATGCACGAACACAACAGCAGGTAATGTGTAGACTCTGCTTTGAACGATGCACAATATATAGACTTGAACGCGTGCAAGCAGTGTATAGACTTTGAGCGCGTGCAATGCAGCAGCCAGCCGATGTATAGACTTGGCGTTTGTGCAGCTAGCCGTTGTATAGACTTGGTGTTATGAAGCACACATGCTGTACAGACTTGGTCCGATGTACAGACTCGAAGCATGTGAACACGACGATGTGCAGACTTGCTAGTGTATAGACTTGGTGAGCATGTAGCACCCAATGTATAGACTTGCCAAGGGAATGTATAGACTTGGCAAGTGATACAATGTTCAAACGGGATGTGCAGACATTGTAGCATGTAATGTATAGACTTGATCGATGCATAGAGACGCTAAGTGAGATGCTAGACGCTGTACAGACTTTGAGTGAATGCATGCTACAATGTATAGACTTGACCGATGCATAGAGACGCTAAGTAAGACGGTGCATGTGATGCGATGTACAGACTTAGCATGAGACGCTAAGTGAGACGGAGCAATGTATAGACTTAGCGTATGCATGAAGAGCACTGGCTGTACAGACATAAAATAATGCATGGACTATGCACATGCATGAAGAGCCCTGTCGATGTATAGACTTGATAATGCAATCTAGGGCGATGTACAGACTTGACTAATGCAATCTGCGCAAAACTCTGTACAGACTATATATGCATGAAGAACACTGGCTCTGGCTGTATAGACTTGATCGAATGAATCAACCGGAGGTTGTACAGACTAGCCACTAAGGAATGTGCAGACATGCACACATGCACAAAGAACTACAACATAAACATATCAGTAGAAAAGTAATGCACCGATGCTATGCACAGACCTTAAATCATGCACAAAACAATTTATGCACATCAGGTAAAACATCATCAAGGCATAAGGCATACAGATCAAGCTCTCAATTGAAGATTAACCAAGTGATGACACTAATGTTGCCATCATCAAAACATCACTGCATCATCAAGGCACAAGGGGCACAACACTTCAGTAATAATGAGTAGAGGAGCCCTCAACTATGTGGTTTTCTACAACAAAGGAATTATTTCCTTTATTATAGAAATCATATGATGTGTTATTAGAACTTTCGCCTTCTCAAATTCAACAGCTAGCTTCTCAGAGTTCGTTACAAACTGAGGAGATATGTAACCTCTATCAATCTCCATTCCTTCTTCAACAGCAACGGTTGTCTCAAAAGATGATGAGGACTCAATTGATAGAACACCATCGGGGCCAACTTTATCAATTGCATCAGCAATCATGGTTCCAACAAATTCATCGTTGCCAGCTGAAATAGAGGCAATAGCTTTTTTTGGAGAGGGATGGTGGGGAGAACCTGCAGACCGATTGCGTAGGTGCGAGGGGCAGGGAAATTTAAGAATGCTCGGCAGGGATTAGAGTGCAAGGACAGGTGGTCGAGGGTTGTAACTGGGCATGGGGGGGTTTGGTGATGCCGGTTCCAGAAGATTCGAAGGCACCCCAACACTTCCAAAAAGCGTGAAAGAAAATAAAGGGAAAAGAAAATTTTGGACCCGGGAGTTCGACCTCGTTTCTCGTCACCTTCGTAGCCGTATACCTCTCACGGCGGCACCGGGCACTTGCCTTCTACGGAAGGTCGAGAGGGGGTCGAATGGCATGAGAAGTTTCTAGGGTTATGGTAACTAGACCGGGGTGAGGTCGTGCCAGTTGATTTCTCGACAATCAACCGTGGAACCAAAGGTTGAGTGGGGAAGCGTCGTCAGGACGAGACACGTAGGCTTGGAAGGTCAGGTGACACGTGAAGAGAGGAGGTTCCATGGGTGCGAGTGCATTGGCGATTGTGGGGAATCATGTACTGGATGTCTTTCCGTGCCGACCGCAAGCAATCGGTGTTTATTTACATCAGATTGAATCCGAACACCTTTATTCCATGCTGAAGAGAAGTCTGTATATATCTAAAGCCATGGATAGAAGACAGGGGGTACCCTGTAGCTACAGGGGGACCACTGCGCTTGACTAGGGGCAGAGGCACCGGACATACGTTGGGTGGTGTGGAGGTGAGGCTGAGACCCGGGTACGGGTGTGTATATTCAAATGGTTTTATTATAATAGCCATGTGGGCTTTACAAATGGGCTGAGGTGGCCAAAGTACAACTGGCGCAAGCCACGGGACAATTTCGACATGTGGGTCGGTCCCCGGGTCAATGCGGAACAGGGCGGGTACCCGCGTGTTTTATAGACGCTCCCTATGAGGAGATCGAGACGAGCCCGACTACCTAGGTGACAGGGGAGGTTGTGGGCTAGTGCCTGAAGGAGGCCGGACATGGCTCGAGATGAGCGGTCGGGTCCGGGCCCTGGAAGGGGAGTGTCATCATGCTGGGGAGTCGGGGCCAGTCCCAGGAATATTACTTTTAGGCCAGGGTCTGGCTAACTCAATTCTGTGGTCAGGGTAGTCTGTGGCCAGCTCGAGGTGAGCGGTGGGCACGCGGTTCTGTGACAGAGCAGGTGCGGCATCATGGGTTATGCGTGGCCGTCGTATGGTGCTATACTCGAGTGGACCAGGGATGCGGGTTTGTTCACCATCATCATGCTGCCTTATATGTGACGGGGATGGACTTGTGTGAGATGGCTAGACACGATATGATGGAAGTGCGAGTGACATACCCTCGACGTGTATGAGCCGACAGACAAGCCAACCACGTGCACACTTAACTCCTCGCGTCCTTGGTCCTTGCTGGTTGCCTTCGGAGGTCCGAGCTATTCAGTCATGCATCCATCTATCGATCATGCCCCTTGAGCTTCTAAGGGGGCTTTTATAGAGGAATATGAAGGGTCAGGGGGGTTTAGGTGGACCAAGTTGAGGGTAGAACTTGGTCAGCGTAAACCCTTTAAAGTAACATTTTTTTATTTTCAGAGTGGAGGAAGGGGGTTTAGGCGGACCAACCTGGGGGTCAGGTTTGGTCTGCCTAAACCCTTCCCCTAGGGGGTTTAGGCGGACCAACCCAGGGGCCAAGTTTGTTCCGCCTAAACCCTGCCCCACGGGGGTTTAGCTGGACTAGACTGGGCATCCAGTTTGGTCCGCCTAAACCCCTAAGGGTTAAGGCGGGCCAGCTGATGGGGCTTGGTTTTTTGATAAATTGTTTTTCTTGTTATAGGAGGGGTGTAGGAGGACCAATTGGGGGCAGGGTTTGGTCCACCTAAACCCCCTCCCCCAGGGGTTTAGGCGGACCAGACTGGGGGCCTAGTCTGGTCCGCCTAAACCCCCCCATGGGGGGTTTACGTGGAACAAATTAGGAGAGAGAGGGTGCCCCCCCCTATAAAATTGAATTTGTACTTCTTTTGGCCCCACTTTGACTCAGTGGGACCGGAGAAGAGAAAGGATACGAGGCCTGGACTTGTAAACTGGTTGCTTGCGCGCGTGGACCAGGAAGGTTGACTTGTGTGACTTCGTGTGATCTCGAGGCTCCGTCATCGAGAATTCTTCCACGCACGGGTACGTCGATCAACCTTGCACGAGACTGGGAGAAACCGGGGCTAGAGAATGGCCATCGGGCCTTTGCACTGGGAGGAGGGCGTGACCCCCAAAGGAGTTCGCCCACCCTAGGGCGTGGCCACGCCCAGGGTAAACTCCTCTCCGACTTGACTCCAATTGGATATGCGATCCGCGGACTCTAAGCAAGCTCACTTTTTAGGGTCTTTGTGGCCTGCGGGGTGATGCGGGACGGACACGCGACTTGACTCCAATTGGATATGCGATCCTCAGACTCTAAGCAAGCTCATGATCATCCCTTATCGAGGGAAGCGCCGGACGTGCGCGGTTGAGAAATTGGCAAGAGCTAGGGTGGTCAACTCACGATTTCGTGCCCGGATCGGGTCACGGGACGGTCTCGCTCTCTCTCGCAGCTGCGGTGATATAAAAAGTATAGCGAGCTATGATCCTAGCATGCTCTCTATCAGCGGCATAAAGAAATATATACAAAATAAAGCAAATGCCGAGATGGGAGTGAATACGATACCTCCACGCTACCGAGCGTGGGGAAGACTTCCCGGTCGATCTCGTAGTCTTGAGACAATAAATTACATAAATTACAGCAATGACTTTACTGCCCACTCCACGTAGGGAGATAAAGGGTGACACGACGGGATCTGGGAGTAGCGGTTTCGGGTTGACGGGCGGCTTCGTGTATTGCTTCGGCGGCACACGTATTCATGACCGTAGGGCCCACGTGCTGGTCTGAGGGTCCGTGTGGGACCGGGGTGGCACCACTGTGGTGGGGATGCCTGGAGGGGCGCTCCCTGGGACGGCGGTACGCTGGTTCGCCGGTCGGAGGCCGGGCGGCTCTGATCTGCCCACGGATCTGAACTACTATTTCAGACTCGCGCGTCCCGACAAAATCCGCTGCTGTGGTCAATCCCGACGTCAGATCAACTCACAAGAGATACCGATGTCAAACTGACTTGAAATCCTTCGATATATTGCTAGAGAAACAAATTTTAGTTTCCCTCTGATGGCCTTTGTCGAATTTTCAAGCTGCTGACTCACAGGATCTGAAAACTCAGGACATAAATGATGTTTCCTGAGAGTTGGCATTGACCGTGATGTATACCTTTGATTCAGCATTTGAGCCCTTCATAAACGTTGTAGAGGCCGAAGAGAGGAAAACGGGGATATATCTTATGCAAGGTTTGGTGGCGATTTGACTGGGGAAAACTATTTTCCAGTACCGGGTGGTCGGATCTGGATAGTAGAAACAGAACTGAATTTGGGGGAAAGACATAATTTCTACAAATAGGTAAAGGGATTTTAAAATTTGATGAAATTTTGTGGAGGATGGGGATGGTGGACAAAACATCCAATAAATTTGGAGATTCAAACAAAAATCAAGAAGTGGGTCGAATGGTAGAAATACAGAGCTTCTGTTACATAGATCTGAATTGGGACAGAACTAGAAGGTTGAAAGACACAAAAATGGAAAATTATAAAAAGAAGGGTAAATGATGGGATAATTTTACTGGAGGTTGGGAATCAAAAGAGGAACCAACATTGAAAATTTCAGCTCCAGATGATGTCGGAATGGGGAGCTAAAATTTCTGGAGTGAACCTCTATCCAGTAAAATAGAACCTGGACAGCACTTCGGAAGCGGCTTCGCGGCAGCTCGATGGCGGCACGAACGGCGGCGGCGGCGGCAGAGATAGAAATCAGAGGTGGAGGGGCTAAGATAGAAGGGGCATATACCCTAAAATGCAGAAGGAGGAGGGAGGAACCAGAGGGAGAGAGAGGGGGGAGCAAATTGCTCTTGGCATACACAAAATTTTCTTCATTAATTCTACATAAAATGGAAATACATTGTATTTATAATAAATGTAAAAAGACTCAAAATGACCTCAGATCTAGGGTTAGGGAGGGAAAACTAGGGAGGTCAAAACTAATTATCCCATGTGGTTTGGAACCACATTAAACTAATATTAAGGAGTGGGGCGCCCCCTTGACCAATCTAGCATCCAAATTGGACTTTTTGGTCCACTTGTCTCCCATGTGTCAATTTGACATTCAACCCTTCTAGAAGCCACCTAGGATGGTTGACCAGTCCCACATGGCTTAGTTGGATCAATGGGGAAGGGTTGGGGGCCTCCTTGCTGGACCTACAGACATTTTGCACAAAAACCCAAACAATCCAAGGGAACGACACATTGGCTTATAAAGCCTTACAACCGTCAACATACTTTCCCAAAGATATAAAAGCAAACTAAAAGGACATAAATACAAAAATAAAAGTTAGTGCCCGGTGTAGATTCCCATCAATTCTCCCCGGGTGGGAAGAACTCGACCCCGTCGAGTAAGGGGTGCAGCTACACATGACGCCGACGGATCCCTCATCGTACCCGGAAGCGTGGAGTACGCTCCACTCCAAGTTATCGACACCTGCTCATCCCGTATAGATTCGATATGCACACGCTGCTGGGGAAGAGGCTAGAGGTGGACACTCCGGGGTGGGGTCACTCTCAAAAGAAGGGAAGGCAGCTCGACGACTCACTAGGAATCACCGCTTGTCCCTTATGTGACTAGATCCGATATGAAGTAGAACCGATCCCAATGTCCGACAAGTCTCGCACTCGAAAGGGACTAACATCGCGAGTGTACAAACCAACTGGACTCAATGTATGCACAGACACACGACTAACAAACGAAACAAAGACTCACAAAGACCCTAAAAAAACCTAATGTTAGTCTGACCTACGCATAGGCGATGGTGGACCAGGACACCCGAATATGTGCCATGCATGCATCTTATGTACCCGGAGGTTGGTGGCATAGGAAACACCTAGACGCCCAAGTATGACCCAGTCATGCATGAACGACCCTTGGATTTGGGAGACTTGAGATGACTAGGAGAGCCGGGTGTGGATGAGCCGGGTGAGGGTGTAACGACCCGAGAATCCGATTACCGGGAAGGCCCGATAACCCGAGACTCGCACCGCCACCCACGAGCCCGAAGACTCGGAAGGGTTAAAAGGATGGTGTGGAAACTACACAAGCATCACAAATAATTGCAGAAATTAAACAGTTATGGTATTAAGCAGGAAATGAATTAACATTTTACATGGTCCACAATAAAATAACAACAACAGCAATAGTAGTCCACGACTAGTACAGTGACAAGAAAGAAAAGTACAGCTACACGGGGCATCCCCCGGCACTGACCTCTGGCACTACCTCTGGGCACCCGCACCACGCTTCCGCTGCGCTCCTGACACGCTCCCCGAAGGTGGCGCCTCACCTGAAACACGGTGAAAACACGCAGGGAATGAGTCTCGGAACAAGACTCAGTAGGGATCACTCGAACCCTACCTCGTAAAACGAGAAACCACTACCCTAGCGGTAGGAAGGTACCTCGGAAAGGAAAGCCCTGTACTCTACAGAACTAGACCCTAACGGCACGCAAACCGACACACGTGCCACGGTACGAGAAGACCGAAACTCAACGGTCGAACCGTCAAAACCCGAAGGTCGGAAACACACGACTGACAGTCTGACACTCCGTACTCGACAGGAGTACCACCCACTAGAAGCACAGCCGGTAGCGTCCCCTGACGTCTTACACCGCACCGCAGGTGAACCGCCTGACGTGGTAGGTCCTACCCGAGGCGCGAACACCGTACAAGTAACCACAAACAAGTGACTAGCTGGGGTCACTGAAGGAGTAGACTCTCAAGTTACGGAAAACAATGCCCAAGCCCGACAACGTGTGGGAATCACCCCACGCACTAGTCCCGTCGCACGGAGACCACGGTCGGAGAAAAGCGAGGTTGCCACCCTCATGGGGCAACACAGGAAGTGGCGGTCCGACCCTGGACCGTCACAGCCAAATGGCGGTCCGCTCTAGGGCCGTCACTTACAAATGGCGGTCTAAGGCAGACCGTCACACGGCCAGAGGGGTAGGGGAAGTGACGCGCCTGCTCCAGTGCGTCGCTTGAAAGCAACGCGCCTGAGACAGGCCGTCACACGGCGCCCCACACCCTCCAAAACCACAGGGAAAGTAACGCGCTTACCCTGGCGCGTCGCTTGCAAGCAACGCGTCGGGCTCAGTGCGTTACTCGCATGTGACGCACCTAGACCAGCGCGTCGCATGGCCCTCACGCTCGGGATGGAAAGGGAAGTGACGCGCCTGCCCCAGCGCGTCGCTTGTAAGTAACGCGCTGGGCCCAGTGCGTCGCTTGGCCCATCCACATGGGGGACAGCAGGAAGTAACGCTCCTGCACCAGTGCGTTACACGCATGTAACGCGCCTATCTCGGTGCGTTACATGGCCTGACCCCCAACGGTCAAAAACCAACGGTCGAAACGCATGTGACGGCCCGGCCCAGGGGCGTCACTAGCAAACGGCGGCCAGTCGCAGGACCGTTACAGCCCTCGACCCCAAAGGCCAACACCCAGGGAAGTAACGCACCCCTCTAGGGGCGTTACAAGCATGTGACGGTCACTGGAGTGACCGTCGCTTGCCCCAGAGCGGTGATGCCGTTTGGGCTCACCAATGCCCCAGCAGCCTTCATGGACTTGATGCAGAGGGTGTTCCACCCGTATTTGGACCAGTTCGTGGTCATTTTCGTGGATGACATCCTTGTTTATTCGCGGTCTGCTGAGGAGCATGCGTACCATTTGGGTGTGGTGCTGCAGACGTTGCGAGATCACCAGTTGTATGCGAAGCTCAGCAAGTGCGAGTTTTGGCTCAGTGAGGTGCACTTTCTGGGGCACGTGATTTCTGGTGATGGCATTTCCGTGGATCCCGCCAAGGTCGAGGCTGTGATGCAATGGCCGAGGCCGAGGTCGGTGACGGAGATCCGGAGTTTCTTGGGGCTTGCGGGTTATTATCGCCGGTTTATCCAGGATTTTTCCCGCATTGCGACCCCGATGACGAGGCTCACGCGGAAGGATGTGCCTTTCGTCTGGTCCGAGGAATGTGAGCAGAGCTTTAGGGAACTGAAGAGATTGCTCACCTCGGCTCCGGTGTTGGTTTTGCCTTCTGGATCGGGAGGTTTTGTGGTGTGTACAGATGCTTCCGGCGTCGGATTGGGTGCTGTTCTGATGCAGCATGGTAGAGTGGTGGCTTATGCATCTCGGCAGCTAAAGCCCCATGAGGAGAACTACCCTACCCATGACCTTGAGTTGGCGGCAGTGATCTTCGCGCTGAAGATCTGGAGGCATTATCTGTACGGTGAGAAGTTCGAGGTGTTCACTGACCATCAGAGTTTGAGGTATGTGTTCTCGCAGAGAGATCTGAACCTCAGACAGAGGCGTTGGATGGAGTTCATGAAGGACTATGACTTCACCCTGTCTTATCAGCCGGGCAGGATGAATGTCGTCGCCGATGCCTTGAGTAGGAAGGTTGCGGTCAGTACCTTGATGCTGAGGAAGTGGAGGCTCTGGGAACAGGTGCCCGAAGTATCTTTCAGGCTCAAGATTCCCCAGGAGCCAGGGTTGGCAGTGCTTGCGAGTCTGACTGTCACTCCTGCTATTCGTCGTCAGGTGACAGAGGCTCAGCATGCGGACCCTGAGTTGCCCCGGATTCTTGCGATGGCTGATGTGGAGCTCGGCGAGGACGGTGCTGCGAGGTTTCGTGGCAGGCTGTACGTCCCAGCGGAGGAGCAGGTTCGTCCTGCGGTGTTACGCGAGGCTCATGGGAGCAGGTACACTGTGCACCCGGGTGCGACGAAGATGTATCGGAACTTGCGGAGGTAGTTCTGGTGGCCTGGCATGAAGAGAGATGTGGCCGAGTTTGTGGCCAGGTGCCTGATCTGTCAGCAGGTGAAGGCAGAGCATCAGCGACCAGGCGGTACTCTCCAGCCCTTGGATGTTCCTGCTTGGAAGTGGGACCATGTGACCACGGATTTTGTGGTGGGGTTGCCCAGAACCCCGAGTGGGCAGGACAGTATCTGGTTGCTGGTGGATCGGCTGACGAAGGTGACGCGGTTGCTACCGGTCAAAGTCAGCTGGAGCGTGCCTAAGTTGGCTCGTCTTTATGTGGAGCGGATCGTGCCGTTGCATGGGGTTCCCATTTCGATCGTGTCGGATCGGGATCCGCGCTTCACTTCTGGATTCTGGAGGAGTTTCCAGCGAGCTCTTGGCACGGAGTTGGCATTTAGCTCGGCGTATCATCCACAGTCAGATGGTCAGTCTGAGAGGACCATTCAGACTTTGGAGGACATGCTGAGATCCTGCTGCCTGGAGTGGCAGGGGAGTTGGATTCATCACCTACCGTTAGTGGAGTTTGCCTATAACAACAGCTTTCATTCGAGCATCGGCATGGCTCCTTATGAGGCATTGTATGGGCGTCCTTGTCGGACTCCACTTGATTGGTTTAAGGTGGGTGAGCGTGTTTTGACGGGACCGGAACTGGTGCAGCAATGTGTGGATGTTGTGCACCTGGTTCGTCAGAACATGTTGGCGGCCCAGAGTCGGCAGAAGAGCTATGCTGACCGTAGGCGGCAGCCCCTCGAGTTCGCCGTGGGCGATCATGTGTTCTTGAGAGTTTCTCCGATGAAGGGGGTGATGCGGTTTGGACGGCGTGGGAAGCTGAGTCCCCGCTATATTGGTCCTTTCGCGATTGTGGAGCGCATCGGTGAGGTTGCTTACCGGTTGCAGTTACCCTCTGAGTTGGCGTCGGTGCATGACGTGTTCCACGTCTCTATGTTGCGGAAGTATATGCCCGATGACTCTCATGTGCTCGAGTTTTCCGTTTGGCCTGAGGTGACTCCAGATCTTTCTCTCCCAGAGTTTCCGATCCGCGTGGAGGATAGGCGAGAGCAGCGCCTGCGGAACAAGGTCATTCCCTTGGTAAAGGTCGTGTGGCAACGACACTCTGGTGGTGAGGCTTCGTGGGAACGTGAGGACGAGATGCGTCAGCAGTTCCCGTACCTGTTTGAGTGAGTCTTCCTCTTCTTTCCCCTTGGGTTGTTCTCAATTTCGAGGACGAAATTCCTTAAGGGGGGAGGGCTGTAATATCCCGGACCTTTCGGATCCTTCTTCATGGGTCCCGGATCTAGTTTTCGGAGTGTCCGGCTCCGTTGTGTCCGAAATTTCGTTTCGGACATCTTTCGTGTTCGGATCGGCGCGATCCGGAGTCGTTTCGGAGGCCCGGAGGCGTTCCGCGGCTTTTTCCGCGTGTGTTTTCCGATTCCCGGTGTGTGTTTCGGCTTTTCTCTTCGGACGCTCGTTGCGGGTGAACCGGGCTGTTCACACGGACACGAGTGGTACCGTTGCGATCGGTGCGTTCCGAGGATCGCGGGGGTGTGATTTCCTAATTTTTGGAATTTTACGGATTTTTCGGGTTTTTCTATAAAACCCTTTTTCTTTTCTCTCTCCCCCACCATCTTCTTCTTCCTCTCTTCTTCTTCCTCCTTCCTCCTCCACCGTGTCTCCCTCCCTCTCCCTCTCTTCCTCCCGGTTGGCCACGGCGAGCTCCCCTTCGGCTGCAGACGGCGGCGGGGCGACGGCGCGGTGACGTGGGCGGCGGCGAGGCGGTCGTGGGGGCGTACGGCGAGCGTGGGAAGCTTAAGGAAGAACGAGGGTTTTCAAGCGTTCTTCGCGATTCGTGGACGATCCGGCGGAGCATTCGCTCCATTGAGGTAGGGTGACGTTCCCTAGCTCTTCGCCGTTCTTTTCCGTGGTTTGTAGGCCGCGGGGAGGCCGAGAGAGGCATGTTTGGGTGTTTTTGGGGTTTTTCCATGTTTTGGGGTGAGCCGCCCGATCTATGGTTTTAGCCCATGATTCCATATTTTGGTGGCTTAGATGCATGCTAGGGGTCCCCAGGGGTCTTCCCCCTTGTTTTCCCCCTCTCCGGTGGAGGTACGGGGGCGTGGTTGGTGTTTTTGGGGTTTTCCCGCCGTAGCGTGCTCTGGGGCAAGCGACGGTCACTCCAGTGACCGTCACATGCTTGTAACGCCCCTAGAGGGGTGCGTTACTTCCCTGGGTGTTGGCCTTTGGGGTCGAGGGCTGTAACGGTCCTGCGACTGGCCGCCGTTTGCTAGTGACGCCCCTGGGCCGGGCCGTCACATGCGTTTCGACCGTTGGTTTTTGACCGTTGGGGGTCAGGCCATGTAACGCACCGAGATAGGCGCGTTACATGCGTGTAACGCACTGGTGCAGGAGCGTTACTTCCTGCTGTCCCCCATGTGGATGGGCCAAGCGACGCACTGGGCCCAGCGCGTTACTTACAAGCGACGCGCTGGGGCAGGCGCGTCACTTCCCTTTCCATCCCGAGCGTGAGGGCCATGCGACGCGCTGGTCTAGGTGCGTCACATGCGAGTAACGCACTGAGCCCGACGCGTTGCTTGCAAGCGACGCGCCAGGGTAAGCGCGTTACTTTCCCTGTGGTTTTGGAGGGTGTGGGGCGCCGTGTGACGGCCTGTCTCAGGCGCGTTGCTTTCAAGCGACGCACTGGAGCAGGCGCGTCACTTCCCCTACCCCTCTGGCCGTGTGACGGTCTGCCTTAGACCGCCATTTGTAAGTGACGGCCCTAGAGCGGACCGCCATTTGGCTGTGACGGTCCAGGGTCGGACCGCCACTTCCTGTGTTGCCCCATGAGGGTGGCAACCTCGCTTTTCTCCGACCGTGGTCTCCGTGCGACGGGACTAGTGCGTGGGGTGATTCCCACACGTTGTCGGGCTTGGGCATTGTTTTCCGTAACTTGAGAGTCTACTCCTTCAGTGACCCCAGCTAGTCACTTGTTTGTGGTTACTTGTACGGTGTTCGCGCCTCGGGTAGGACCTACCACGTCAGGCGGTTCACCTGCGGTGCGGTGTAAGACGTCAGGGGACGCTACCGGCTGTGCTTCTAGTGGGTGGTACTCCTGTCGAGTACGGAGTGTCAGACTGTCAGTCGTGTGTTTCCGACCTTCGGGTTTTGACGGTTCGACCGTTGAGTTTCGGTCTTCTCGTACCGTGGCACGTGTGTCGGTTTGCGTGCCGTTAGGGTCTAGTTCTGTAGAGTACAGGGCTTTCCTTTCCGAGGTACCTTCCTACCGCTAGGGTAGTGGTTTCTCGTTTTACGAGGTAGGGTTCGAGTGATCCCTACTGAGTCTTGTTCCGAGACTCATTCCCTGCGTGTTTTCACCGTGTTTCAGGTGAGGCGCCACCTTCGGGGAGCGTGTCAGGAGCGCAGCGGAAGCGTGGTGCGGGTGCCCAGAGGTAGTGCCAGAGGTCAGAGCCGGGGGATGCCCCGTGTAGCTGTACTTTTCTTTCTTGTCACTGTACTAGTCGTGGACTACTGTTGCTGTTGTTGTTATTTTATTGTGGACCATGTAAAATGTTAATTCATTTCCTGCTTAATACCATAACTGTTTAATTTCTGCAATTATTTGTGATGCTTGTGTAGTTTCCACACCATCCTTTTAACCCTTCCGAGTCTTCGGGCTCGTGGGTGGCGGTGCGAGTCTCGGGTTATCGGGCCTTCCCGGTAATCGGATTCTCGGGTCGTTACAGAGGGTGTATCGAGATTGGGCTTGGTGGGTACAGATGACCCGGCCCGTGGGGTAGGGGTGTGGTAGTGAAGTCCCTCGAAGAATTGAAGTATATATGGTGGGTCAAGGGGCCCACTAGGGAATGGGTCAAAGGGATCAAAGAAGGTATGACCCCTTATGGTGGGTTCCCACAAGTCACAGCCCCACGTATGGAAGTCTTGAAGGTGTAGATGGTCACCTTCATGCAGTGTGGTGGGTGGGACGGTGATCATATGTAGGAAGTATGATTCCTCCCTCGGACAAAAGGGTGTGAAGTCGGGCTCAGCCGACATGGGGAGGAATAAGAGAATCTCTGTGGTGACACAACCCACGGTGCACACGGAGGTAATGGACCGTAAGGCCGGATGGGTGAAGCTACAACTAGTGGGTTGGTCGAAGCCTCGGGCCAATGAGTGTGTCAACTGCCATTGTGAGTCTAATCCCATAACAAGGTCATCCAAAGTGTTAACATGGTGACTAGACCAGAATGTGGTGTGGAAGGAGTTGACGGGCACTAGTGGTAGGGTGGGGTCCATGGATGGGTAAGGAGGTGGGACCAAGTCATCCTTGAGCCAGCTAAGAAGTGGTTCGGCTATGAAAAGCGTACCCGTTAGAAACACGGGTGGCTCGGGCTTTAGTGGCTCCAAACAAGATGGTTCCGAATAAAGTTCGGAAGTAGAGAGTGGTGGCATTAGAGCTCTCGTGGGTGGTGAAGGTATGTCCTCGAGGAGGGAAAGAGGCTCTTGGGACCCCATAGGCCGGGTTGGGGCTACGGGATATGCCTCCCTAGTCTCGAGTATGGCTACCTCCGATCGCGGAGGTGGGCAAGGGGAGACTAGTGATTCAATAAAAGTGCACCTTCTATCCACCCGATCCGAAAGCATTTGCACAAGTTCGGCAAGGGTGTGAGTTGGAGTAGGGGTATCGTGGTGGACATGCCCATAATCAACCGGCCTCGGCTTGGGTCGGGGCTCGTCAAAGTGTGGGGCTCCTTGCCGCTGACTAGGACCCACTTGATTTGAAGCGCTTGTGTAGGATGGGTTGGGGGCTAATGGGTGTGGTTGGTTGGAGGTGTGGCCCACTTGCTTGAGGGTGATGTAGTGGGGTTGGCTCGTGGCATGACCCCCGTGGTTGGAGGTAGATCGGTGGGGTGCGTAGACCTTCCTAAGCTCTCTCTTCATGTCCCATCATGACTCGATGGGCCATTTCCTCCTAACTTCTCGCAATCGTTCAATGTGGTCCCACTTTTCGGTGGCCTTGTGTAGAAGCCGCTCCTTGGCATAATAAGACATGGGATAACAATCAAAGTAGGTATCCATGGTGGTCTCCCACTTGAGGTAGATGCCCGGGTCATTGGAGCCATAAAAATCAGAGGCTTCGAGCCTACGGAAGTGGAGAAGATGGTTGCCAAGCCCATGGGTGGGCCAATGGTCATATCACCTGGGCGATGGGGAAGCCATGGGCATTATAGGAGCTATAGGGTGACCATACCAACCGTGGACAAGACACTAGACACGACTCCAAAACGATGACAATGTAAGGTTGGAATGAGACTCGACTACCAACCTAGACACAACCAAGACTCGGTACGTGGTGGAGCTAATCGATCCAAAGATCACTCGCGTAAGTGTGCGGCCTTCCCGATAGGCGTAGCCTAACGTTCGGATAACACCTTTTGATATACTGATTAATGGTATGCAAATGTGACACTTAGACCGACTTAGACTTAGACTCGACTTAAACGACTCTTTTTTTTGTGTTTTGCAAATGACTACCCTAGACTCAACTGGTGCTCTGATACCAAACTGATGTGGGAAGGACACACGACTCGACTCCAATTGGATATGCGATCCTCGGACTCTAAGCAAGCTCGCGATCGTCCCTTATCGAGGGAAGCGTCGGACGTGCGCGGTTGAGAAATCGGCAAGAGCTAGGGTGGTCAACTCACGATTTCATGCCCGGATCGGGTCACGGGACGGTCTCGCTCTCTCTCGCAGCAGCGGTGATATAAAAAGTATAGCGAGCTACGATCCTAGCATGCTCTCTAGCAGCAACATAAAGAAATATATATGAAATAAAGCAAATGCGGAGATGGTAGCGAATACGATACCTCCACGCTACCGGGCGTGGGGAAGACTTCCCGGTCGATCTCGTACTCCCGGAACAATAAATTACATAAATTACAGCAATGACTATACTGTCCACTCCACGTAAGGAAGTAAAGGGCGACACGATGGGATCTGGGAGTAGCGATTTCGAGTTGACGGGCGGCTTCGTGTGTTGCTTCGGCGGCACATGTATTAATTCTCGACCGTGGGGCCCACGTGTTGGTCCGAGGGGCCGTGTGGGACCGGGGTGGCACCACTGTGGTGGGGACGCCTGGAGGGGCGCTCCCTGGGATGGAGGTATACTGGTTCACCGGTTGGAGGCCGGGCAGCTCCGATCTTCACTCGTCGGAGTTGCTACCCACGGATCTGAACTGCTGTTTCAGACCCGCACGTCCCGATGAAATCCGCTGCTACGGTCACTCCCGACGTCAGATCGACGCACAAGAGGTACCGATGGAAATTTGAATTGAAATCCTTCGATCTATGGCCAGAGAAATGAATTTGAATTTCCTATTGATGGCCTTTGTCGAATTTTCAAGCTGCTGACTCACAGGATCTGAAAACTCAAGATAGAAATGATGTTGCCTGAAAGTTCGGATTGACCGTGTTGTATACCTTCGATTCAGCCTTTGAGCCCTTCATAAAAGTTGTAGAGGCCGAAGAGAGGAAAACGAGGATATATCTTATGCAATGTTTGGTGGAGATTTGACTGGGAAAACTATTTTCTAGTATCGGGTGGTCGGATCTGGACAATAGAAACAGAACTGAATTTGTGGGAAAGACATAATTACTACAAATAGGTAAAGGGCTTTTGAAATTTGATGAAATTTTGTGGAGGATGGGGATGGTGGACAGAACCTTCAATAAATTTGGGGATTCAAACAAAAATGAAGAAGTGGGTCGAAAGGTAGAAATACAGAGCTGCTGTTACACAGATCTGAACTGGGATAGAACTAGAAGGTTGAAAGACACAAAAATGGAAAATTATAAAAAGAAAGGTAAATGATAGGATAATTTTACTGGAGGTTGGGAATAAAGAGAGGAACCAACCCTGAAAATCGCAGCTCTAGATGATGTCAGAGTGGGGAGCTAAAATTCCCGGAGTGAACTTCTATCCAGCAAAATAGAACCTAGACAACACTCCGGAAGTGACTTCGCGGCGGGTCGATGGCGGCACGAACGGCGGTGACTGTGGCAGATATAGAAATCAGAGGTGGAGGGGATAAGATAGAAGGGGTCTATACCCTGAAATGTAGAAGGAGGAGGGAGGAACCAGAGGGAGAGAGAGGGGGGCGCAAATTGCTCTTGGCATACACAAAATTTTCTTCTTCATTAATTCTACATAAAATGGATATACATGGTATTTATAATAAATGTAAAAAGACTCAAAATGACCTCAGATCTAGGGTTAGGGAGGGCAAACTAGGGAGGTCAAAACTAATTATCCCATGTGGTTTGGAACCACATAAAAGTAATATTAAGAAGGGGGCGCCCCCTTGACCAATCTAGCATCCAAATTGACTTTTTGGTCCACTTGTATCCCATGCGTCAATTTGACATTCAACCCTTCTAGAAGTCACCTAACATGGTTGACCAGCCCCACATGGCTTAGTTGGATCAATGGGGAAGGGCTGGGGCCCCCCTTGTTGGACCTACAGACATTTTGCACAAAAGCCTAAACAATCCAAGGGAACGACACATTGACTTAAAAAGCCTTACAACTGTCAACATACTTTCCCAAGGATATAAAAGCAAACTAAAAGGACACAAATACAAAAATAAAAGTTAGTGCCCGATGTAGATTCCCATCACGGGGGGTGACCTCGGGGTTCTTCCGATGTCGCTTGGAGTTGTCCTTTGAAGGACGGGGAGCTCCGGGATGCTGGGATTGGCCCGTGGGGGCTTGTCATCGTCGTGTTGTCGCTGCCGCTCGCAAGGTGTTTGGGAAAATTCCCGACACACCTCGGGTTGTCGATCGGCTTGGGTAGGTAACCGGCGAGCCTTAGATTTGGCCTTGGGCTAGGGGTATGGGCTCGCAGGAGCCGAGAGAAGGCCCTCCCGGCATGTGGTCCCGGCCTTCGTGGCATATGCCACGTTGTAAGGCGGGTTGGCGGGCAGCCCCGGGTTGGCTCGGGAGCTGAAGATAAACGGCTCGTCACCATGTGTCTGAGGGTCGGGGGTCGCCCTGACTTGCTGGAGGGTTGTCATGGGATATGGATAGAGTGCTAGAGCCGCGGGTTGGCCCTCGGCTTGTTGTAGAATAGCTGAGATATGCACACCCGCAAGGTGTTCGGGGAAATTCCCGACACGCGTATATGGGCCGCATAAGGGTGATGTGAGTTCCTAAAGCCTATAGTTTGTTGGAGTGCAAGGCACGGATTCAGAGGGGGGGTGAATGAATCCCCTTTCAAAACTATTGCGGAAGCAGAATAGAACGGCTCAATTTAAACAAGGATCTATTGAAGCACACACTCCAACACCAAGCAAGCACTTGCGGCCTTAGACTATACTGGGCACGTGGACAACACAAAGCAGCTGTGATTGATACGAACCAACAATACTAATCAGTAGGTTGAACATAATTATTCATGCAATTCCTATTCAGATTTATTTTAGAGAACTCGGTGAACTCAGAAAGCTGTAGGCTATCTGGTTGCAAATGAAATGTGCCTACCATCCATCTAACGTGAATCAATAGCTCACGCAAACCATGTAAGAAACAAGCACACAAGGCAAGCCACGGCACACCAAAATTTAGGTGGTTCAGCTAGACACCAGTCTGCCTACATCCAACCCTTACTCTAAACCAGAGTGAGGATTCCGCTAGTAGAAGCTAGAAACCAAAGCAGACTCGGTCTGAAACAAATGCTTCCTAACAACTTGCCTTGAGGGAAACAAATCCCTCGACCTGGTCTTGCTTCCCACAAGATCAGCACCCTAGCTTTGCTGTCCACAGAACTAGAATCGGAGGCAAACCTCCCTTCCTCCAAACTGGTGGAGAAATCGTGAGTGACACCTAGCCACTCACAACCGGAGACCCAAGTCTCCCTTTCTCTGAAACCCATAGGGAAACCATGAGTGACACCCTGCCACTCGTAAACCGGAGACACGGTCTCCCTTCTCCTGAATCCTCAGGAGGAATCCGACCTCAAACTAGAGGATAGAAAGAACAAAGTGGAAAAGGAAAACAACAAAGGAAAATAGAACAAATAGAAAATGAAAATGAATGTAGCTCTCGCAGGAGAAAATTGGTCTAGATCCCATCCATAAAACAACATAATGATTATCTTCAAAGAGCTTTAACCGCTTCACTTTCACTTCTCTCTTCTCTCTCTCTCTCTCTCTCTCTCTCTCGACACTCTCACTCTAATTCTTCTCACAGAGTCTCTGGCTCCCGTACTCTTCTACTCTCTTTTCTCTCTTTTCTTTCTATTGGCTTGCAGCTCCTTTCTTCTGGCGGCCCTTTTCTCATAGGAGAAAGCACCCTATATTTATACCCAAAACAAGGGCTCTGTAGAAACTCTTTGGATATGGTGATTTCATTCCTTTTGTGTCCTATTGGACCATGTGGTAGGGATGAGAATATTCTTGTACCATAGAGCCTTGGATCACGTGCCCAATCATAAGCTCCTGAGACCACGTGCCAACTTCCAACCATTATGGGAACACGTGCCTACTTCAGTTCGAGCTCACGTGCTACTCTACTAATCATCAGACTCTCTGAGACATTTCATCAAACATTTGGTCAGCATGATTAATATATGCATATGCTTCAGCCATGAAGAACAAATGGGTGGATGTGCTCAGACTTCAATTGTACATATAAATATGTGCTCAGCCCTCAAACCTCAGATTATATATGTTCAGATCTCAAAGCTCAGACTGCAAATCTATATATACGCTCAGACCTCAAAGTGTATAGTGAGCAAATGTGCACAGACTGTGTTATGCAAAAATGCAATGTGCATAGACTTGGTTATGCAACAATGCAATGTGCACAGACCTCTCTTATGTAGAAACTAAAACATGCATAGACTTAGTTACTTGATGATTGCAAACATCCACAAACCTCATAACATATGACCTGATGTGCACATACCTGGTAAACAGATGTGCACAGACTTGCATGATGCAGTGAACACATATGCTCAGACCAATATTATGAAGTTGCACAAGCCTTAATGCATTGCAGCCAAACGTGCACATACTTGTAGTATTGAAACCAAACCGTGCACTGACCTTATATTCTGTCACACAAGATGTGCACCGATGTTGGGTTGCTACAAATGTGATCATGCACCGACCTGATGCATTTATGGAAAACATGCATCAACCTTGGTGTGCTAGATACAAAGTGTGCTTCGACCTCAATATGCCAAAAGTAGAATGTGCATTGACCTTAGTGAGCATCCAACAAACTATGCACAGACTTTGTATGTCATATAACAACATGTGCACAAACCTTATATGCCATAAGGCAAAACGTGCATCGACCTGAGCCTAGCATCGACCCTAATATGCATAGACCTTCATGCACTTCAAACAAAATGTGCATTGACCTTTATGTACTGCAGAATGAACATGCATCGACCTTCTACATGCACAAAGTAAAATATGCATCGACCTTGTATATGCATGTGAACAGTGAAGCATCGACCTTCATGCAATGAACAGTGATTGGCACTGACCTTGTATATATGCGTGAATAGTAATGTGCACAGACCTAGACATGCTTAGACCAGAATATGCATGGACCATAGTTAGGCAAGACAGAACATGCGTCGACCTTAGTTATGCATTCTTCATGAAAAGTGAAATGTGCATCGACCTATTTGACTAGGACTTAATGCATGTGTACCGACTTGCAATGCATGCAACCTGTTTGATTAAATGACTGTGCATGCAATCTGATGAGGTTCTATGCAGCATGCAAAATGCATCCATCTGAAAATGCACATATCATGCAAATGATTCTGATGACATCATTAATGCACAAAAATCAATACACAGTAATCAATCCTCATTAATGCACAATGCAATGACCAAATGCATAATCAATTGCATATTTCATCATCATTCAATCTTTCATGCAAACACATGATAACTTCATTCAATCTTTCATGCAAACACATGATGACTTATAGTATTTGCTATCATCAAAACCACAGGGACACAACAATCTTCCCCTTCTTGATGATGGCAACACTATGAGTCATAAGGGTAAACCAAGATGCTGACTGATGTCAAACTATTCTCCCCCTTTGAATTCATCAAAAAAAATAGTTTGAGAAGATAAATACAAGCATGCATGATATGATTGAATCATTAACTAAAATGCAGACAACAGACAAATCTCCCCCTGAGAGCTACAAGGGGTGCTGGGAAGGCACTCTCCCCCTTGGAAAGAAATGATTTGAATGTATCAGCAAAAGCATATGGGCATTTAGACAATCAAACAAGCCAAGACATATGGCAGTGAGGAGTGTAGTCAAGAAATATGACAGTCAAGACAAGCTCAGAGTTTCAGCTGTAAAGGAATGAGAGCAAGCAAGCATGGGCTTTCCAGCAGAGTAAAGTTAGGCACAATAGACCAGATTGAAGACCCAAAGGATCAATATATTCAAGAACATTTTGATGAGATAGCTATGCCATAAATCCAAAATTTGAAAATATTTCAGATTCTTCTACTATAAAGACTTATGAAATGATCTTTATTTGACAGAATTGTTTAAATATAATGTATTCACGGTTTGTACATGAAAGTTTTTGTACTTATATCTGAAATTTTTTTTTTATAAAAGTGAACCAAGCCTTCATGTTAACATCTAGTTTAACCTCCCTCCATCTTAATCATTCAATTTCAATAACTCCTTTAGGGGTTACATGAAGTAGTAGTGAGGTTAAACACCCATGAATGCATCTGATTTTGACTATGATTTCAGCAATTTTTTATTGCAATTATTTTTGTGAGTTTTCCTTTTATGTAGCAGTAATTTTTTCATAGCAAAACTTTTCAGGAGAAATCGAGTTTAGTGCACACTTTGTAACTAGAGGATACACGTTTAGACGCTAGTATCCCTAAGCACTTGGTATGACTAACTATCATGCTTCATTAGAACAGAGATAACAATAGTATGGCTTTGGACGTGAGGCACAACACGTCTTAGGTGAAGTGACCCAGTTACTCACCACACATCATGTCATTGCTCTGCCAATTATCACAGGAATTTCAATCACTTTTACAGCAGAGGTAACTATGGCACTTCATGACATGGGTTTACTCCATTTATTTAATAGAGAACGCAGTTTCTCGGTGAGCAAAGTCATTGCTCTGACCATGTTTTGCTTTCAGACAATTCTCAGAGCTATCAAATGTTTAAGACAAAAATACTCACAACATGTACTTCAACCAAAGTAAGCCATGATTTTAAAACTTTCTGAATTTAGAAGGTTTTACATGATATAGCATGAATCAACTGGTTAAAATTTATTAAAAAGATTGATCTAGATATTTTCAAGATGTTCATATCCAAACTCAAGAAATACATGAACCTTAAACCAGCTGAAAATATTCAGATATTCATAATCCCGTATAGTAGAAGATTCCTCTTAATTTTACATTCAGATTTATGAACATGGTATACACATTGAAATCTTCTCAAATGACAGGTCAAAGAAGTTTGAGAGCATCCAATTCAACAAGTAGTAGAGAGCACTTAACATGAATGAGAGTGATATATGTAGCAGCTAGAATATGCATCAAATGTGAGAACACTTGAAATTTATGCATGTAGCAAGGATGGGCAGGCTTCATGGAGGATATGAATAATTTTTTTCAAGATACTCCAGAATTTTCAAGTGCAAATCCTTTTAAGCAAATGCACAAGCAACAAACAATAGATTCTATAATCATGAAAGGGATGAACTCAAATGATTTCAGAGCAACAAGGCAGAATGAAAATCAGAAGCACACCAATGAAGGTGTCGACACTTGGTATCAACATCTGCTCACTGTGTCCATTTGACAGAACATTTCCAAAATAATGTCGACTCATGGTGTCGACACGTCTAATCAGGACTATTAAGAAGTGCATCAAAGGATGTGTCAGAGAGAGTCAAAGATACCCAGAAGACCATCAGACATATTGATTCAAGAACAACTAGCTCCCCCTTAGTAAATGCATAAACAGAACATAATTAAATTCAGATTCGTGAAAGGGATGAGCTCAAGATGAAGATGGGAGCTTCGATTGACCGAGGTTAGCACTTTGGTCGACTGAACTAGATAGAGAGTGAATTAAAAAAAAATCCAACCATCCATTTTCAGAAGCCTACATATGCTCTCCCTGAGTGTATGCATGATACCAATTTTTGGACTTTTCAATATGGATGTTATGCAGTTAACTATATGTGTGCAAATGCATTAACCTTCCTTAATTAAATACATTAACCAATCATGTGTGACATGAAGACTATGCAGGGGACTAGAAAGTTCAATGAATTATGTCTTAGACTGCCCTATGTGTAATTTTGACCTATGGTACTAGGCAGAGGACTTAATCTAAAGACCACCTCACACATAGTAAGAACTTCTAGATAGATTGCATCTGTCCTTTAGTAACTTACCATTTGATATATCATAATGGTCATGCATGACAATGAAGTGCCAATGCAGTCCTATATGCATCTCAATATTGATCACAGCTTATCCAGCACATATGTATGCATATGAAAAATGTGTGCATATGTGATAATGTATGCATGATGTATGCAAACATAAGAATCCATGCATTTGAATTTTGTCTCCCTCTCAACATGTAATCAGTTGAAATCAATTAATTGTCAGGACATAAATGTATGCATATTAAGATATATGCTATGGTACTTGGCAGAGTACTTAGGTCCAAAGGACCTCCTCTCGCATGGTCAGAGCTTCCAGGCAGACTTCATCTGTCCTTGGGCAATTACCATTTGATATACCAATGGGTCATACAGCAATATGACAATTAAGCATGGTATGCAATCCAATCTCAATCTGACAATTTAGTCAACATATGCATTGAGAGACAAAAGTGAAAATGACAGATGCATTTGTAACCATGTATGCATGTGATTTAGATTAACAAATAAGAGAGACAAAAGCAAATGATCAAGCCTGTAAGGTGCAGAATTGGGGTTTTACCATACTCAGGTGCCTTGGCTTATTAACCCCGTTTTTTCCTCAGTTCCAAGGCACTCCTGCAAAACACAGTTTCTCATTTTGCATTTTTAGATACCCAAGAGTTCTTTGGTCCTATAGTGTTAGTAGCACCTCCGATGGGCGCTTTCCACAACCTTTGGGCTTTTATATCATCAAATATCATTAAAGAATAGTCATTTATAGAGTGTCGAAGGCCTCCACAGTAAAGCCATGAAATAACAGATCTTGAGTTCTTTTTATGAACATTATTATAAGCATGGAGTCTATGTGCATTATTATGAAAATTTCTATTATTTACATGAACATACTATTTCTCATAACCTGCCATCCAGCGGTCAGAGGCTCGTGGCCAGGTTTTCCACATTCAGAACATGCAAGAATCTTTCTTGTAAATGCAAATTTATTCCTACCAAAGTCATTTCTATTTGCAGGGAGATTGACAATTTTAGAATTAGATTTTCTACCCTGAGCATGCCAGCATTCAATGGCCCTATGGCCTGGCTTTCCACAATTGAAACATGTAGGATATTTTCCATTTACAACAAATTTATTCTTACCAACAGCATTATGGTTTGTAGGGAATTTAGTAGATTTGAAATGAACATCTCTCCCCTGGTTGTGTCAACAATGGGCGACAATGTGGCCTAATTTGCCACAACAAAAATAATGAGTTTTCTTATTCTGAAAACCATGATTTTTAACTTGAGGTCTCTTAGCATTCAGGTTTGTTTCATTAGTTTACATGCATGCATTAGATGATCAATTTTATGACAGTAAAAACATTGAGACCTTTTACTTTGAGCAAAAAAATGTTTCTTGTCATGAGAGTTCTTAGCATGATTTGTACTAAACTTCAGATCATCCTTCTTCATTTCAAGACAATTATCCATGTAATGAGCATACAGGCCACAGTAATGACATGTCATGATTTTCTTATATGCATGTGTGTGCATGGATGATTTTTGAACATCATGCAGTGAAGTGGCAGGAACCTTTTTGTTCTTTTGCTTTTCAATTGATTTTAAAGATTTCTGAGCCGTAAACTGAAAAGCAGGTGGGTTTTGAGAACTTTGAGAGGCAGAACTACAAACAAAGGATGTTTGAATTTTATTTTCAAAACTCTTTTTATTTACAGGGTTATAGCCCAACCCGTCCTTCTGAAAGTTGACCCTTGTTCCCAATAATTTGTTCATATTATCTAGCCCACTAACAAATTTAGACAAATAACTTTTCAAATCCTGAATCTCATTTTCTAGAGATGTAATGTGTATTTCATAACTCGCAATCTCTTGTTCACTGCAATTAACAGTTTCATTCAATACTTTGTTAGTAGTTTTGTATTCTTTGATTTCCTTTTTAAGCTCTTCAACTTTTTCTGATTCATCTGTACAGACGGTTTTCCCTTTTCCCAATGTGAGAAGTCTTTCAGATATAGCAGAGTTCAGCTGTTTTAACTTCTCATTTTCTTCCTTAAATTTATCATTTTGAATTAACTCATTTATTAGAACATGATCCTCAGAGTTAATTTCATGCTTTCTTCTAGTTTCAAATTCCTTCAGATCTCTTTGCTATTTTTCAACATTTTTCTGTAACTCCATGTTTACAGACTTGATAGCATCAAATTTTTCAGCAGGTAGATTCTTCTCTTATTTGAGTTTCTCAAATTTTTCTTCATTTTCTTTAACAGATTTTCTGAGAGGTTCGTTTTCAGATTTCAGCTTGTTTAGATCTGAGTTAACATGTTCAAGATCCTTCAGCAATTTTTCATTCTGAACATGATTGCTAATGAGAATCTGATCATCATTAGTTGAGCTAAGTTTTTCTTAATGCTCAGAAATCTCATTTGAAAGTTCTTGATTTTTATTCTTTAACAATCCAATTTGTTTCTCAAGCACTTGGATATCAGATAAACAAGCATCATGCGTTTGTTTCAATTTTAAACAATTTTCACATTAAGAATTAGAACTATTCAAGCCAATAGTCTTTTTCAATTTTTTGTGTTGTTATCATAACATCTCATGTGACTCTAATAGATCACCATATGCATCCTGCCAATCATCTAGAGAGAAGTTCTCAAATGGAATTACCTGACCATGATCCTCCTCTTCATTTTGGTTGCTGCTTTGATCGCTGCCATTAGCCATCATGCATTGGTCTTCACCTCTCATGTGGGCCAGCTTCAGCTCGTCCAGAATATCTTTAGCTGTCCTGCAATCATTGAAATAAGGGTAAAAGGCCTTGTCAGTGGCTGCTTTCATCAATTCAAGTGCTCTTCTATTTTTACCGCACATCGATCTATCAATGTTAGTCCATTTGGACTTATTCTTTGGTATCCTGTGTGGACAGTGTGAAATGATCTTCCACAGATCAGAATCAACAGACTTGATAAACATGCGCAAGTTGTTAAACCATAGATTGAAATTAGTACCATAAAAATCGGTGGACAGGCCATGGATATAATCGACAAACAAATCAATGCACCAAGATAGGTATGCTCGAAATGCACCAAGGAAGCTGTAGGATCTACTGTGGATCGTTGGATCTGATGAGATAGCAACCCGCTCTGATACCACTTGTTGAAGTGCAAGGCACGGGTTCAGAGGGTGGGTGAATGAATCCATGTTCAAAACTATTACGGAAGCAGAATAGAAGGGCTCAATTTAAACAAGGATCTATTGAAGCACACACTCGAACACCAAGCAAGCACTTGCGGCCTTAGATTATAGTGGGCACGCGGACAACACAAAGCAGCTGTGATTGATACGAGCCAACAATACTAATCAGCAGGTTGAACATAATTTTTCATGCAATTCATATTCAGATTTATTTTAGAGAACTCGGTGAACTCAGAAAGCTGTAGGCTATCCGGTTGCAAATGAAATATGCCCACCAGGCATCTAACGTGAATCAATAGCTCACGCAAACCATGTAAGAAACAAGCACACAAGGCAAGCCACGGCACACCAAATTTTAGGTGGTTCGGCCAGACACCAGTCTGCCTACATCTACCCCTCACTCTAAACTAAAGTGTTGATTCCACTAGCAGAAGCTATAAACAAAAGAACAGACGTTGCCTAATAGCTTGCCCTGAGGGAAACAAATCCCTCGACCTGGTCTTGCTTCCCACAAGATCAGCACCCTAGCTCTGCAGTCCACAGAACTAGAATCAGAGGCAAACCTCCCTTCCTCCAAACCGGAGGGAAAACCTTGAGTGACACCCAGCCACTCACAACCAGAGACCCAAGTCTCCCTTCCTCTGAAACCCAGAGGGAAACCACGAGTGACACACCGCCACTCGTAAATCGGAGACACGGTCTCCCTTCTCCTGAATCCTCAGGAGGAATCCGACCTCAAACCAGAGGATCGGAAGAACAAAGTGGAAAAGGGAAACAACAAAGGAAAATAGAACAAACAGAAAATGGAAACGAATGTAGCTCTCGCAGGAGCAAATTGGTTTGGATCTGATCGAGAAACCAACAAAATTATTATCTTCAAAGTGCTTCAGTCGCTTCACTTTAACTTCTCTCTCTCTCTCTCTCTCTCTCAGCACTCTCACTCTAATTCTTCTCACAGAGTCTCTGGCTCTCGTACTCTTATGCTCTCTTTTCTCTCTTTTCTTTCTACTGGCTTGCAGCTCCTTTCTTCTGGCGGCCCACTTCTTAGAGGAGAAAGCACCCTATATTTATACCCAAAACATGGGCTCTGTAGAAACTCTTTGGATATGGTGATTTCATTCCTTTTCGACCACGTGGCAAGGATGAGAATATTCGTCTACCATAGAGCCTTGGATCACGTGCCCAATCATAAGCTCTTGGGACCACATGCAAGCTTCCAGCCATTTTGGGAACACGTGCCTACTTCAGTTCGAGCTCACGTGCTACTCATCTAATCATCAGACTCTTTGAGACATTTCATCAAACATTTGTTCAGCATGACTAATATATGCATATGCTTCAACCTTGAAGAACAAATGGGTGGATGTGCTCAGACTTCAATTGTACATATAAATATGTGCTCAGACCTCAAACCTCAGATTATATATGTTCATACCTCAAAGCTCAGACTGCAAATGTATATATATGCTCAGACCTCAAAGTGTATAGTGAGCAAATGTGCACAGACTGTGTTATGCAAAAATGCAATGTGCACAGACTTGGTTATGCAACAATGCAATGTGCACAGACTTCTCTTATGTAGAAACCAAAACTGCACATACTTAGTTACTTGATGATTGCAAACATTCATAGATGTCATAACATATGACCAGATGTGCACAGACTTGCATGATGCAGTGAACACATATGCTCAGACCTATATTATGAAGTTGCACAGACCTTGATGCATTGGAGTCAAACGTGCACAGACTTGTAGTGTTGAAACCAAACCGTGCACCGACCTTATATTCTGTCACACAAGATGTGCACTGTAATGCCTTGGATCCTTGGTGGATCTTTGTTGGATCCTTTGCAGGTCTTGCTGGATCTTTCGGATCTGTTTCGGATTGGTTTCGTTGAGTTTCAGTTCGCTTTTGTGGCTTCCGAGTTGAGTTTGACGAGCCGTGTGGGTTTTTCTCTCGTACTAGTTACGGAACCCTACGGTGAGTTTGTTTGTCAATTCTCGAACTCGTGGATGCTACAACGACGATGTACTCTTCGAGCCGGTCGTTTCGGCTATTTTTGCGTATTTTTCTGAATTTGTGCATTTTCGGCGCATTTCCAGAATTTTCGGAAATTAGCAAAATTTCCTAATTTCTTTTCCTTTTATTTCCTTTTCCTCTCTCTCTCTCTCCTCACTCTCGCGATCCCACTCTCTCTCTCCCATTCTCTCTCGTTCTTCCCCCTCTTTGGCCCCGGCTGCAGACGGAGCGATCGTGGGCTGGTTGGCGAGGCTGTGGAGCTGGCTGGGTGCACGATGGGGCGAGGATCGGATCGATTCTGGCGCGATCCCGAACGGTGGATTCAAAGCCGGTGAAATTGGTTCGCGAGTGGATTTCGGCGTGGTTTAGTCCCTTCGGGGCACTGTTTCTTCGGTGGAGGTAGGGTGACTGATCCTTACTTCGTCCTCTCCATTTTCCCTACCATTGCACGGCGTTCGGCTAGGAAACGGTCGAGTTTGGGCTTGGTTTGCCTAAACCGTGATTTTTGTGGTTTTTAGGGTCGGCCGGTAAACGGTGACCATTTGCGGCGTAGTTAGCTTCTAATTAACCGCAGGGATGTTAAGATCCCGTCCACGTGAGCTTCGTGTAGTTTGGTGTTCATTCGAGGCCGATAGAAGCCCGAGAACCTCGGTGACCCACTTTGGGTGGATTCGTTGGAATCACCTAGATCGTGCATTTTTGAGCTTGCATGTGGGAGTTTTTGTCCCCCGATGTTGTTATTCGTCGTTGTGGTTTGTTTCCCCTGCGTTTTGGCGTGAATGGGGCGTGGAATGGGCCCGTTTGGCCGTTCCTCTGTTTTCTCGCCGTGACCGATGTAGCGGTCGTTTCAGTGGCCGTTACTTGGCTCTGACGGCCCTACGATAGACCGCCATTTGATTAGGCATTTTTGAGTTTTCAGGCTTTTGGGAATGTGACGGCCCTAGGGTGGCGCGTCGTTTCCTTGTAACGCGCCTAGGTTAGCGCGTTACTTCCTTTTTGCCATTTTATTTTGGGGTTGAGTCGGTTGATCTAATGCACTTGACCCAGCGCGTTAGAGGAAAGTGACATGCCTGGTCCTAGCCGTTACTTGCTGTTTGACCGACGTTTGACCTGTTGAGGCAGTGCCTCTAGCGGTCGTGCCCCCGTGCGTTGTTTGAGTGTAACACGCCTACCCCTGGCCGTTACATTCTGTTTTGGCCGAGCTTGGGTGGCTGTGCCTGTTGGATGTAGCGGTTGTGCCCCCATGCGTCGTTGTGGTACAACGCGCCTGCTCCTGGCCGTCGTTTGTTGTTTTGTGTTGGGTTGAGGGTGGCTGTGCACGTTGAGAGTAACGTGCCTCCCCCCGTGCGTCGTTTGGCTCTGACGCCCCTCCCCTGCCGCGTCGTTTGGTTGTAACGCGCCTGACGTTGCGCGTTACTTCGCTTTGGTTGAGGGTGGTTGTGCACGTTGAGAATAACGCGCCTACCCCCGTGCGTCGTTTGGTTGTAACGCGCCTGGTGTTGTGCATTACTTGGCTTTAGTGTGGTTTTGTAGGTTTGTCAGGGTGGTGTGTGTGACGGATTGATTCCCGTCCGTTGTTTGGGAAGTAACGGCCCTAGGCTAGACCGTCGCTTGCTTGTAGCAGTCTAAGGCTGGTGCGTTGCATTCCTTGTGCCTTTGTTTTCCGCCCGTTGATTCCTGTGTGTCTTGGCTTGGCCTTGTGGTCTGCCCGTTGTCCCGTGGATGTTTCTTGACGTCCTATGAGGGCTAAGACTACGTTGTAAGGTGGCCAGGAGTCTTCTTACTTGCGATAGGATTGTTTATCCTACTTTTGCTTGTATTGCTGTTGGGTTCAGGTCAACCCGGTGTGACCCAGTGGTTGACATGTGGCCTTGTGTGTGTGTGTCTCGATGGTTGTGTCCGACTCGAGACACTGCTTCTGGATGCTTCGAGGTGTTGTTCTACCTCGATTTGCATGTCCAGGCATGTCTGAGGGTTCTTAGTGTTTCCCTCGGGTCTACGTGTATTGTTTTCTGCGGAGCGTGGTTTCTTCTGACTTAGGATTAGACCGATTGGCGGCTTGTCCCGCTGTTTGTGACGATCTTGCCTTTGAGTCGTTCGACTCAAGGATCGTTGCGTTGTAGGTCCAGTTGCCTAGTTCTGAGTCTGTTGGCAGTTGTTTGACTGCCGGGTGCTTTGTGGTGCACGAGATAGGGCTTTTCTTAGACTGTCTGTGCTTTAGCACCCGTGTTTCAGAGTTCGTGCCTTGTGAGCCTCCCCTAGTTGTAGCCCTATGCTTTTGCCGACCCACCAGGAGTAGTGGAGTGATTTTCCTATTGCGTTTGGTACGTACGGTTTTTAAGCTAGTTCCGTAGGCCCCGGCCAACAGTAGCGTCCTACCGAGGGGAATACTAGCTAGAGGCCTGACCTAGGTAGAGGTCGGTGTGTGCACACGTGGTCAGGGACTGGGGACTTGCGCCGACGGGCGTGGCCCTGACTAGTCACTCGCAGTTGGTGCTGCAGTCCTATGCTGTGGTACCATGTTTCCTTGGAACTGTTGTTCCTCAGACTTGGTTTTTGGTGTGTCTTGTCCTTGAGAGATATGACACTTGTGGCGCAGTGTAAGTCGTCAGTGGACGCATCTGGCTGTTCTTCTGGGAGGAGGGTGCTCCTATCACTCGGTGCTGTGACTCTCCCGTTTTTCTTGTGCGCTGTGACCTTCGCGAGTTGCCCTCTCGTGGCCGTACTCGAGGTCAGTGTTCCGTCTTTGGCATGACATTCTCGTCATGCGTGGGGCTACGTGCACGACGTCTCCTGTCGTGTTTTGTCTGTGTTTTTGGCGTCGGCGTCTGCCTTCGCCTTTGCTTTGGCTGTCGGACTGGGTTACCCTACTGTGTGAGTTTGGGGTCGACCGTCTGTTGCCGTTTGGAGTAGCTTAGGGTGCCGAGTTCTCCTCGGTGGCCGTCGTCCCGTGTTTTACGGCCTCGCTCTTCTTTGTTGTTGAGCTCCCCTTGCTCTTAGCCTGTTCCCTACTCCTGCTGTGCCCTGTCTATTTACATCTTTTTAGTGTAGCCTTTCCTGCTTTGCTGCACTTGCTGTTTCCGTAGTTGCTTCCGTTGCTTTGTGCGTTTTCCAGTGGGGATCCGCGTGACCCCTACTGAGTTTCTGTTGAGACTCACCCCTGCTTTTCAGGTGGGTTTCGCCGTCTGCCTCTGCTGTTCCTGGTGGAGCGCGTTTGCTGTAGCTGCCAGCTGTACCTGCGTCGGGCTTCCCCCGACCTCTGTGTACGTTCTTTTCTGTCAGACTGTACTGTGCTAGACTGGTTGTCTTTCCTTTGGACTGGACTCGGGTGTATAATTGTAAACATTTGAATTATTAATGAAAAAGTAATTTTATTTCTGCTACTTTAGCAATCCATTGTAATGAAATTTAATTGCTTACTGTTATATCTGCTGGCTTCAATGTATTCCACACACTCCTTTTTCCCTTCGGCGCTTTCCCGCGCTTGGGAGGCCTCGCGGGTCCCATGTGGTATCACGTGTATTCGGTATTTATACCGGGTACACCAGGTATCCGGAATCCGGGTCGCTACATGCACCGACCTTAGGTTGCTACAAATGTGAACATGCACCGACCTGATGCATTTCTGGAAAACATGCATCGACCTTGGTGTGCTAGAAGCAAAGTGTGCTTCGACCTCAATATGCCCAACACAACGCAGAATGTGCATCGACCTTAATGAGCTTCCAGAAAACTGTGCAAAGACTTTTTATGTCATATACCAACATGTGCATCGACCTTATATGCCATAAGGCAAAATGTGCATCAACCTGAGCCTAGCATCGACCCTAATATGCATCGACCTTCATGCACTTCAAACAAAATGTGCATTAACCTTTATGTACTCTAGAATGAACATGCATCGACCTTCTACATGCACAAAGCAAAGTGTGCATCGACCTTGTATATGCATATGAACAGTGAAGCATCGACCTTCATGCAATGAATAGTGATGTGCACTGACCTTGTATATATGCGTGAACAGTAATGTGCACAGACCTAGACATGCTTAGACCAGAATATGCATGGACCTTAGTAAGGCAAGACAGAACATGTGTCGACCTTAGTTATGCATTCTTCATGAAAAGTGGAATGTGCATCGACCTGTTTGACTATGACTTAATGCCTATGCACCAACTTCCAATGCATGCAACCTATTTGATTAAATGAATGTGCATGCAATCTGATGAGGTTCTATGCATCATGAAAAATGCATCCATCTGAAAATGCACATATCATGCAAATGATTATGATTACATCATTAATGCACAAAAATCAATGCACAACAATCAATCCTCATTAATGCACAATGCAATGACCAAATCCATAATCAAATGCATATTTCATCATCATTCAATCTTTCATGCAAACACATGATAACTTCATTCAATCTTTCATGCAAACACATGATGACTTATAGTGTTTGCTATAATCAAAACCACAGGGACACAACACGGTTGATCAAGATGAATCTTCCTTTGACTTTAGGGGGATGGATGGAGGCGTCTTGGGGGTAGATCCCAGTCTCGTTGCTGGGTACCACGTGTTGTGGCTTGTAATCAGGGCGCCCACGGGTTTGCCCGGGTGGGTGTAGGTGATTGGGGGTGGTCCGAATCGATTGTTGATGTTGCCATGGGTCACGGCTAGTTGGTTGGGACCCTTAGTCGGGCCCGGTGTGCCATAGGAAGGGTTAAGTAACCCACGCTTTAACGGTGTTCGGGGAAATTTCCGAACCCTTATTTCTTAATATTTTGCTGGGAAATCGTCTGTGTACAACAAACGTCAATTAAAGAATTGGCGCCTTCTCGCACAGGTGTTAATTCTTCTGAATACGAAGTTGGCACAAACTTGGGGAAAAGAAGAATTCGTGTCTGCTGTGGCGGACACGAATTAAGAATTTGCGCCTCTCCGAAGAGGCGTTAATTAAATAAATAACACGAATTTTGGATACCAAAGATAAGGGAGAGAAGACGCGTCCACCGTTCCAGATGCATATCAAATTTGCGTCCACCGTTCCTGTAGTAACTCAAAAAAAAAATTAAGAAATAATGAGATTATATTGAATGTTTCTTGAAGTTAAATAGCTTAAATTTCAAAAGAACTAATAAAATTCCCTAGAATTAACAATTTGGGCTATGAAACAAACCTTAATGGGCTGAAATTGAAGTTAATGGGCTAAAATGATTATGATTGACAATTGGACTATTGGATAACCCTTATTGGGTTAAATTGGGAGTAATGGGCCAAATAGAGTGAAATGGGTAGCCAATTTTTAAACACCCATTTTTTTTATTAAATTAGTACAGTTCTAGAAGGATGCCCCATAAATTAAAAAGACTACAAATATTGGTTGTGCCTATACCCTATTAAAGTTAGGATAGGAACATTGTCCAATCTTATTAAAAGTGGGTTAATGGAATAGTTTAACAATGGGCCATGAACATGGAATTAGGTGGTAGATGAGTTTAATTTGTGGGGGAGAGGAATCTTACTGTTGTGGCCAAAATTTTCTATAAATAGGCCCTCTAAGCACCCACTTTGCCTTACACGTTGGGAATGATTCTAAGGAGAAAGGGGGCTCTGGGTGGTCATTGGTTCTTCCACATCTTCCTCTTCCATTTCAATCAGGTAGGTGTTCTCTCCCAAGCAAAAACTTGTTAGTAATTAAATCTTGCATGAACTCTGCATGTTTTATGATTCCATGTAGCATGTTTCCGGATAGTTTTATGTAGGTTATCTCAATATCTCAAGCCTAAGATATTAACTAAAACTATTGCATGAATATTACGTTACGGTTTCACAGTGTCTATTTCACGTAAGATAAATCAACGCATGGTTAAAAATTTTATAATCATGTAACCAGATGCTTAAAATTTTTGGAATCCCCATAACTTTATCTTAATTTCCATATTTTTAGATCCATAAAAAACTTCATATATTAAAAGCGACTCTATTCAATGAACAGTAATGATCTTGTTACACCGTATGAACATACTCACCTTTAAAATTTTATATCTATTAAACCAGACAAGATAAAATCTGGATATGCATATAGTTAGAATCCTTATAATTTTTTTATTTTTCATATATTTTTATTTGTTAAATTCTCGCTAATTAAAAGGTGGCACTATTCATTCTAAATGAACAGTAATGTGTTAAATGAATAGTAACTGTGGCTTTTGATCACACCTCCACCATAGGATGCACTCTCACCTTTTTAGAAGTTTCCACCTAACCTTACTATACACCTATTTGTCTTTATCCCTTATGTATTCTTTTCCCTTATTCTCTTTATTCTTTAAAAACTCTCAGTTCTACGATTAATATCTCAAATATATATCTATATATATATAATAAAATATAAATATTAAATCTGCATCCATACCCGTGATGCCAATTCATGTAATTAATTAATAAACCAAATAATTGGGAGAATATAGAATTAACGTCTCCTTAAGATGACGCGAATTTAAAATTTCGCGCCCTTGCACACAGATGTCAATTTAAAAATAATTTCATTTTAAACTAAAGAAAAATAATAATAGATGGAATTAGCGCCCTTTTACGATGACGAGAATTAAAGAAATAACGCCTTTTTGAACGGACAATAATTTAAAATATAGATTTTTTATAAATTAATTTAATACTAGAATTGGCACCCTTCCTGTTGGACGCGAATTCTAGAATTAGGGGCGACCTGAGTAGACGCCAATTCTTCCAATTTCTCGCATTTCGTGCTTTCATTGGATTTTTCCCTAGGCTTTGGCCTATACCTTGAACTCTTTCATACCCTGGATTCTTCTTAAAATGAATTAAGTGTTTCGGGTTTCTAACAAAGTCGTGTAGCTAGCAAGATTATCAAAAAAGACCGGTGTCTAAGGAAAGAGGTCCACGGGTAAACGCCTTAAGTGGATAAGTGGTTATTTAATTAGGTCCTAGCAAACGCAAGGGGAGCCTCCCACTGTCCCACCTCTTAATTGGCCGTGAATTCTTGGTGTTCTCGCTAAACACCGACTAAGAAAAAACTCGATCTAAAGATACCTTACACGGATTTTCGGAAGAGTTGATCGTGCCTTGATCGGCAACTATTTTACTCATTACGTTAATGTCATTAAACATTATGCCCTCAATCATCCTTCAAATTCTCTTGTAAACTTCAATTACTCTTCATGTCCTTGGAAATGAAAATGAAAATCTATACTTTAGCCACAAACTACCATTTGATAGTGTAGGAGCTAAGTGCCATGCGGGATAAAGTGCTACGTTATGGGAGCCACCTCTTGAAGTCGGAATGGTGCAAAGTGCTACATGATGGGAGCCACCTCTTAAGCCTGTGAGGGCCACCTCTAGAGTCCTCCATAACTAAATGACTAGTTGTGCGCTATACTACGCTTCTTAAGCTTTTCTTGAAAATTCTTTGGCCATGTACCTTATGTGGATGTCTAAATAAATACTTGGGATCAATGATCCATAATAACCAATGTCTGGCATTAATGGGGCCCGGTCTGGTCCTGAGGGGAGAGTCCAAAAGTACTTGTGCCCATGGGAGTTGATTGACCAGTTGTGGTATTGCACCGAGTACTGGCTTGCTAGATTCATTTATGACATTCCACTCATTTGTGAAATACTTGACTTGCTTGATTTACATGAAATACTCATACTCACTTACGTGAAATGGCCGATTCAATTACTATACATGCTACATAATCAATCTTGAAATCTTACTCCTGTCAACTTGCTTACTTGAGATCATATATACAAGCATTACCTTACTCTCTCTCTCTCTCATGTTCATGATTTAGATTTTAATCACAATTCTCGTCATAGCACATTACCTTGTCTAAAAATGTTAATTACTTAAAGCTATCTAATATAGAGATATAAGTCATACTAAGCCTTGTGCTCACCCTACGTTTTCGGTTAACATTTCAGGTAGTTCTGATAAAGAACCCCAAACAAATGGGAAAGGGTAAAAGTGAAGAGAGAGACTGAGCTAATTTAGAGTCACTAGATTTAATTGTTGCTCTTGCTAGAATTATGTGTATTGGAAGTTGTAATCATGCCCTTGAGGCTTAGTATGTTGTAAAACTGTCCTTGATGAAATAATAGTATCTTTTTATTACCTCCTTTGAGGTTGATCCCCTTATGTGCATGCTCTGATCGGCATGAACGAATCGACTTGTCGCGTCTCGATTTTCTGCGTCAGGACATGACAGTTCTAGACGCGTATAAAAGAATTGGCCAAAAATAGTTAAGGAAAGGAATATGTGTCCGCCTATCTGGACGTGAATTTTAAAAGTAGCGTCGACTTCTTGGACGTAGATTTCCATAAAAACAGGAGGTGTGTCGACTCAGAAGAAATGGCGTCAACTTGGACGGGCGTTAATTCTTCAGAAAGGAATTGGCGTCCACTGTGCCTGACTCTAATTTAAAACAAACCCAAAAAATTAGAGAAAAATCTAAAAAAATCAGGAAAAATGTGGAAAAATAGGGAAAAGTATGGGAAAGTTGAATAATCAAGAAAAATGAAGAGAACCACTCAAATAAGTTGATTTGAGAGTCAATTTGGGACATTACAATGGGATATGAGATGTACTCAAAGAGATGTTAATTTGAGCATGTCTACAGACCATAATTGGCCTTGTAAATCAAATAATCACCCTGCTATCTGAGGTGGTGAACATAAGCTATCTTTGACCAAGAACTAGACTAGACTCTAGAATGGCCCTTTGGTCCTTATTTAATTGGCCCATTAAGGCATACATGACTCAAAATAAAACAAATCCAACAACGGATAATGACAGAAGAAGTTCCGGACCATCAGGGAGGGGGAACTCTCCCAACCATAGTGATGGGACGACCGCGTCCCCACCATCGATATTTCTGTGTAAGTTATCATGGGCCATCCCTGTGGGATTTGTGTGTATTATAGTGAGTGTTCTTCCCCGTGTGGGTCATCGATAGCAGAGGTCTGTTCCCGAGCGAGTTTAATAGGCTGACGTTCACTGGTTCCCGTTACCGACCTTAGGCAGTTTACCTGTACCGGGCTGTCCCACTTCGTGGTTTCAGGTGTGCGTGAGTTGGACCTTCTTCGAGCAATACTCCGCTAGCTCAACTTACTGAGTGTCGTGCACATACCAGCTGGGCCGAGAATGTCACTTACTGAGTGCCAACACATTCCGACCGCGTGGTCAAGAGCTGCTCTCGGTGTGATGATTTTTAGGCTAGTTACTGTAGGGCCCCTCTTCTTTGTAGCCTGAGTCCGGCTGGGGGGAAAACCAGCTAAAGGACTGACTTAGAGCGCATGGTCTATGTGTGCACACGTGGTTGGGGGCAGTGGACCCACGCCTACGGGCGTGACCCCAACTAGTCCTTGTGTTGTTACGACTCCGTCTCACTCTCTGGGAGAGGCAGGCAGGCATGTGCATAGTGGGCGGTGTAAGGGGTCTGGGATGCATCCAACCTAGTCCCTTACCTCACTCTCTGGGAGAGGTAGCCAGGCTAGGGAGAGTCGGCGTAGTGTAAGACGTCAGTAGACGCATCCGGCCGGTGCTAGTGGGAGACTACTTCAGTCACCCGTGGGTTTAGTTCTTGACCGTGAGCCATGGTTCTCTAGAGTAGGAGTAGTGTGTTCTGACTGGGTGACTTTAGCGTGAGTTCTCGCCTGTGAGGCCAAGGTTTCCCGACAGCATGGTTAGGGTTCTCCTGGTATGTCACGCCCCGAGCCTTTATTACAGCAGAAGACTAACTCGGGGAGCGCGAACAGTCGGCATGGTAAGCCTCTTGCAAGCAAGAACGACCAGAGCGCAATACAATCACACACATAAATGCAATTGCACATAATTTAATCATACTCCAACTTTATTTCATACATGATCAATATTCGAAATACAACCACTTTCCATCATCTTTCATTCTACTATACTCAAGAAATAGGAAAATTACATTGACTCAATCTAGACATTATAGACTTCCTAAGTCTTCGCTCATCTTTAATCACTCTCGGATCCGCTACTTGAATAATCCGAATCCGAACCCGACTCACTTTCATTTCCTGAAAAAGATTGGAAATAGGTAATGAGCACACTTGCCCAGTAGGTATCTTCGCATCAACATGAAGGCACTATTAAAGTGATTAACATTTTTGCTATAAATGAATAAGGTAAAATCATGCAATGCGATGATCACACGATTAAATCAAAGTAACAAGACAATCATATAAGATGGAATGAGAAAAAGAATGAACTAGCAAGAATAGGACAAGAACATGATATTAGCCTTTCATGAACAAGAATATATCGAGAATGTACTAGCAAGCCACATATTCATCACTTTAGCATCTTATGCTTATGAGCAAGCGCTTCGTGAATTTCTGTGGAATATCAAGCAAGAATGTCATGTCGTGTCGTGGATCTTCACTTAGTTATAGAAATAGTACTTCCAGCGTAATGCGACACCAGTAGCATCATACCCCATGGTTTATAAAATAGTATGTTTCCGGTAATCAGCCTAGGGGACTAGCATATAGCCCTTGAACACAATCAGTGCTCGATCGCATCTTCAGGTATAAATTAAGCTACTTCCAAGCATGTAACAGTAAAGTATGTCCAAGAATATAACAATTCCAAATAATGAAAATCAATGAATGGATGCTTCAATTCGAATATATGAGATCAAGAAATAGACTTAAACAATGTTATGCTCATGAAAATAAATCGACAGCATAACGGTACATTCTTTTACCTTTCATTTATTTCATTAAGTCTTTTCAATCATTATGCTAAGTTCTAGACTATCGTTAGTCCATCTAGAACTTTAGAAATCAACCCTTGGGTCAAACCTTGGGTTAATATATGCAAGCTATGTGACGGTCATCTACTGGGCCGTTACATTCTGTAACACGCCAGTATCGGGCCGTTACAGTGATCCGAGTCCAAAACAATAAAATAGACTCAGAGAAATGTGACGGTCATGCAATAGCCGTTACGTGCTTCTGACGGTCCAATGTAAGGCCGTCACATTACTAGATCCAGAAACAACGATAGTGTATTCTAGTTAATGGGCTTTAATGATACAACCAACTCGGCGTCCAAGTGGGAATCCTAGGCTCGCGGAGAATTACGGAGGCCTTGAACCAAGATTTCCTAGTCCATTGGAAGGAATATCTAATAGAGAGGTCCTCATGTCCAAGATTATGTTCCTAGAGTGCAAAGTGTGAACTAATGGACAACACACCGGAGTATGTGCCATGTACTTATAGAAACGACTCTATTGATAGAGAAAGAATATATAGATATAGACATATATCGATGTGAAACCAAGATAAAAACTTTACTAATTCATCTTTCAAAATCATGTTTCTAATTACAAAACTATAGAGTTTGGCTTCATGAAATTAACATAACTCAAAGTAAAAGTGAGATACCAAATCATGCAATACCTATCATGAATGCTTAAATAATCTCAAAGTCATATAACCAGGTTAACACTTAGGTAACTAGGCTGAATAATAAGAAATATTAACAAATCATATTCTATCTAGGGTTGACAGAACATAGCCTCTGACGGTCTAGAAGTGGGGTGTCACAGTGATTGTGACGGTCAGAGAACAGCCGTTACCCTTATGTAACGCATCTGTATTGGTGCGTCAGAGTTAACAGAGTACCTCATATACTATAGAGACTGTGACGGCTCATAGTAAGGCCGTTACATGAATGTGACGGTCCTACTGTGACGCGTCAGAGTGTCTGCTAACAGAAAGCAATATGAAACATGAGAGATTAACTCACATCATGTCTATAATCAAAACACCTTGAGTTTCTACGCATGATAAAGAAGGATAGGCTATGTACATGCATAGGTGACCATGAATAGATGAATAACATGTTTCAAGTTCTCAATTTAGGGTTAAGAGATGTATGTAATTCATGGAACTAGTAAAACATGAAATTGATGCTCTACTATGCATGAAATTCAATCAAACCAGAGGGCTTATAGTCCTATCAAGTTGTTTTTTCCGTTCATGAGATAACCTACCTCTCTCTTAGGCTGTAGCTTCTTAATTGGGTTGGGAATCTTGCCCTAGTTTTCTTCCTTCTGTGACTTTCCAGCAACTTCCTTAGGCTCTAACACCACGACCTCTTGACCTAAAGATGTGAAATTTTGAGAGGAGTTAGTCTAAAATATTGGGAACAAATTATTCTAAAGAACTTACTTGAGATAATGACTCCTTACCTTGATTCCACGCGAGCAAAAGTAGGGGTCGGGCAGTTCAGAACTAGGTCCTATTTATAGGGTTCTAGCTAGGGTTTGAAGATTAGATCGATTCTAGAGTCCTTAATTTACCAAAACCTGATCTCTAAGAGTCCTTAGGGTCTTTATACATTGTTCCAATTAGGTCTGTTGTGGATAGGAACATCAAGTTCTAATCTTTTTACAAGTTCTCTCACTCACGGAAGTCGCAGGCTGTGACGGTCGTCCCTTGCCGCGTTACACGGCTGTGGCGGTCTTACGATATACCGTTACAGTCATCGTATTCAGAATTTTAAATTTAATAAAAATCTTTTATTCATTATCCATTAAATTATCTTATTAAGTATTGTTTATCTTTAAAAAATCTGAGGATAGGCTTCATAACCTTCTAGAATATGGGCCAAACTAAATGGGCCTGGTCTATCAATCTTCCGGATAATAATTAGATAGGCTATGTTAACTTATTAACATTTTTGGGCCTTATAATGACTTATTAATCTGTTAATCCATTTATAAATTCATTTAGCCCAAATAAATTCAAAAAAAATTATTAATTAATCCAGAAATCACTTATATAAATTCCGGGGCAGTACATGGTAGCTAGGATAGGATGTTTCGGTAGTGTGGTTTTAATAGTGGCTTTTATCCGTAAGGAGTTTTCTTACGTTATAGGCTTCGTAGGTTCTTTCGGTAGTGTGACCGCCCCCCCCCCCCCCTTAGATCAACGGTTTCGACTCGAGATCATGGTTCCCTTATAAGGGTAGGAGTAGTGTAGAGACTACGTGGTTCTGTCGTTTTACTGTTGCATCGTTATAACCACCACCATTGTTATTATTGCAATTTTAGTTGCTTTTCCACAACTATTGCTCTTGTTATTGTTGTCCTTGCTTCTTTCCTTTACTATTGTTATTTCTACTACTGTTACTTTTGTTACCGCTTTTGTTGTGGTGGGGATCTGCGGGACCCCTATTGAGCCAATGAGATGAGACTCACTCCCTACTTTTTCAAGTGCAATGCTTCTCCTCGAGGTGGTGCGTCTCGATCGGAAGTCTTTTAGCATCCAGCTCACCAGTGCCGGGGTATGCCCCGTGGCATTGTACGTTTCTTTTCTTGTTGGCTGTACTTGTGGATTGGACTTTGTAGTTATATTAAATTATTCTAAAATGTTAATTTTATTTTTGCCAGTTAATTATTAATTCTATAGTTGATTTCCTGCTTTGTTTAGAATTTCAATGCATAACCACACCATCCCTATTAACCCTTCCGAGCTTCCCAGCTTGTGGGTGGCGGTGTAGGATACGAATGGTATCGGGTTTGACTCAGTATCCAGATCTTGGGTCATTACATGTGTGCTTTCCTGGCGTGGAGGTCTAGGGTTCCCAGTAGGGTTATCAAGATTTCACCCATAGATAGTGTAGGGTTCACGACGGCGAGGTCGTGACTATACCCTTGCACTGCGTGGTCTTGGTTGGGCCTCTTTCTGCGAGGATGGGCCCTCACGACAGGGATGTCATGATTTTCTTTTAGGAGTGTAGCCATAGTTTTATCGGCGGTTCAGTGGTCCCGACTGCGAGATAAGGGTTTCCTTTCTGTGCCGTTAGGAGTAGCTTAAAGAGCTATGTTTCTACTGCCTCCTTCTATTTCGTTGTTGTTGTACTCGCTACTGTTATTGCTGTTATTAATATCGTTGTTATCATTGCTATTTACTGTCGTTGTTTAGTGGTGGTGATCCGCGAGACCCCTACTGAGCGAATGAGATGAGGCTAACCCCTTTTCTTTTTAGGTGTAGCGGTTCCTCCTCAATGTTCGGAGGTGCAGCACAGAGGTTCGTAGTTGCCAGCTTGCCAGAGCTAGGGGCATACCCGATGATAGAGTACGTGTAACGACCAAGAAAATTCTATGATTTAAAATATAATAATATTAATTATTCAATAGGTGTAAAGGGCAATTAAATGAATTATGGTTAATTGAATCCAATTATTTTGGCCCTGCACTGATCCAAGATGATTAGGCCCATATAATAAATCCAATTGGCCCAAAAAGATTGTTTTGGACCTTAGCCAATATTCTAGAAGCTTAAAACTAGTGTACTCACGGAATTAAGGAGATAAGTAGGATAAAGAGGTGGATAATATCAAAAGAGTTTGAAACTGTTGAAATTCGGCGCCCAGACAGAAAATGGTCTATCGCAAGGCCGCATAGCAATGGGAAACGGTCTAGCATTAGACAGCTAGGTTCTGCAGATTCCGTGAGAGGAAGAGAACGTGAAAAGCTTGAAACTTGGGCATCCAAATCGCCTAGGATCGACACTATCTATTAATTAGATAAGTCTAGAAGGCTAGAAGATCGAATTGAAAACCTAATTGGGATTCCCACTAGGACGCTGAGCTGGTTGTACCATTAAAATCCCATTGTCTAGAGAGCACTTTTACCGGTGTTTTTATGTATTCTGGACCCTAGCGGCTGTGAGCGACGTCACGCAGAATGCCGGAGAGGGCGAAGCGGAGAGCGGGGGCTCGTTTTGCTGCGACACAGAAAAAGAGAGAAGAGGAGGGACCACCACGAGAGATTGCTCCAGCGGGGTGTGCCGAACAGATACAATGTAACAAGATATGGGGATTAAACGGCCATAGCGGGAAATGACTCTCCGCGGCCTCAGGGGATGGGAATAGTGCAGAATTTAAATGAGAGTAATTTAAACGGCCATTGCGGGAAGTGACTCGCCGCAGCCTCGAGAATATGAGAAGATATGAAAATAACACTGAATATAATTGACAGAAATTTAAACGGCTATTGCGGGAAGTAACTGTAGCAACCCTGGTAAAATAAAGCTTTAAACAGATCAAATTGAAATAAAAGATTTAAGTAAATAAATGATAAGAACTAAAAGGAGTAAATAATAAACTAAAATGTAAATAACGCCTTGACTCAAGGCGCTAATTCAAAAATAAACACCTCTAGATAAGGCGCGAATTGAAAAAGGGACGCCCATAGAACAAGGCGTCAATTCCCAAACGGCCGAAAATAAATAAAGGGGCAAGTGAAAGAGACGCCCTTTACTGCGACATGTTTCACTAAGGAAATGACACTCAACACGGCGTCAATTTAAAGTAACGCCCTAGGGCAAGGCGTTAATTCAGTTCGAGTTCCGTTCGAACCCAGACCTCATCCAGGGTAAGTTCTGGATTAGTACGTGCTAGTAGAGTTATAGTAAGGACTCTATCAAGGAAATATAACTTCCAATAGAACTCTAACTCTATTAAGGACCCAAAAACCCTATAAATATCCCACAAATCGACCCTTTATCGCTATTTGGCGATCTGCTGCTGCTGTCACCCGTGAAGAACACAGGTTTGTTCTTCCTTGATTGTGTCTTCACCTTCGGTTATATATATATATATGTGATGAAGAAAACTAATGTCTTCAGTCTTCCTTCTGTAGGAATTCTGCAGTAAGTAGTAACCTCTGAAGGACGTGAGGTTCTTCATCATCATCTTCTTCTTCTTCCGGTGATCAGAAGACTCTGTTGCAAACAGAGTATCGTTTTCACATATCTTCAACCCAGATCATCAATCAGGTAGGTTTTCTCAAGAACGTAGCCCAAACTAGTTTAAGATCTTTAATAATATCATCGGTCATCCATGCATATAGTTTTACTGTGGTTTCAAATGTTTTGTATGAAATTTCAAAAGAAACGCCCTTGACAAGGGCGCTAATTTAAAAGAAGCGAGCCACACCAGGGCGCTAATTTCCGTTTTGACGCCCTGCCCAGGAGTCCTCAATTTCACCCATAATTAAATCGTGTTTAAAATTCAATATCTATGTAACCACGAACCTAATATTATGCATGATCCTACCTACTCAATCTTGCTATATTTTTTCTGGTCCAGTTCTGTTTCTTGCAAAGTAATTATCATGAAATACCTTTTACTGTTCATGTTCCTGAAAACCAAAGTTAATTAACGACCTTCCTAAGGTCGTCTCTTATGAATATAACGCCCCATAAAAGGGCGCTAATTTAAAGTTAACGCCCCTGTCCAGGGCGCGTTTTGTTAAAATTCCAGAATATTGAAATTTTTGTAAAATAGAATTATAGAATGGACGACTGTAGGAAAAGCCGTCAAATTATGAATACACGACCCAGTAAAAGGTGTTAATTCATTAAGTAGTGACTTAGGCTAAGTCGCTATTTTCCTGTGATACTATTTTTCACTATTACTATTAACCGAGGGTTTCATATGTATATATATATATATATATATATATATATATATATATATATATATATATATATATATATATATATCGGCACTATATTCCACTCCGTGAATATAGTCCCATGTTTCATAATGATTTACCGTTTACCCACTAATTCTCGGTGACATACAAGCTCTCCATTGGACGTTCCGTTCCTTTGGACTAGCGAGTTAGTCATAGAGACCTCCGTAAGACTCCTCGAGCCTTGGATTCCCTCAAGGCCGACTGAGCTGGTTGTACCATAAAAACCCATTACACAATCTTTGCCATGTCACTCTATAGAAACATGGTATACCGACCCTCATGTTATGCAAAGTGTATATCATGAGAATTTTCTTAATGGGATGAGGACATCATGCCATTAATGTGCTGTTCATGTGGACCTCAATTCTATATAAAAAGAGTGACCATCTACATATGGGCACTTATTTGTTATGGTACCCGGTCAGGGAACCAATTCCACCCAGTTTATCGACATGTCATGGTTTATATGCTTCGCGTGGATTTTATCGCAAGAATGTCCTTACTCAAGGGCCTTGCCCTTGAATTTCATGAAAATCTTATCTTATCATCCTACTAAAGCTTGTTCTTGAAATTCCATATTGGCTATACTATAAAGTGGATGTCTAGATCTATCTTTAATGCTGTGCATATAAGGGCCCGATCTGGTCCTGGGAGGAGCACCCAAAAGTAATTGTGCCCATGGGAGTTGTAATGATCACGGTGTCTTGCATTGCACCGAAGTACTCTTTCTCTTGATCTTTGGCATTCCATACTCTCTCCCTCTTTCTTACGTGCGTGACTCGACTTGCGTGACTTTACTAGCGTGGCCCGGCACGGGCAAAGTACTTGCATGAAATCGCCAATAAACTATAAAGTCTCTCATAAATATCTCTTGTTTTAGACTCGCTTGAATGTTTTACACGACTTGTTATTTTATTGATTAGTTTTTTCTACATGCATAGCCATATTACATTTACATGTGATAAATTGTAATTACTTAAACCCATTGCTAGTTCTTGAGATATAAATTTCATACTGAGCGTTCGCTCACTCAGTGTTTCCCTACTTTTCAGGTAAGTCCGACGACGAGACTCAATCGGATGGGGAGGGTCAAGAGTGAAGAGATTAGAGCTCTACGTCTATTCAAGCGTCTACTAGTCTTATCTTTCAAATTTCTTAAGTCAACCATTGTACTTTTTCTTTTAATGGGTCTTAGCACTTTCATTAAGTGAGTTGTAATAGAAGTACTTTTGAGGTTGTGATTGAATAAAGGATTGGGTTATCTTTACTCTTGCGCATCTCTGATTTGGTGTCGAATACACTAATACTCTGATTGACATGATCGATATAAACTCGTCACGCATCTCCGGGTATATTCCGCGCTCGGGGCGTGATAGTTTTTGTGGTATCAGAGCCTAAGGTATTCAATTCCTAGGAAAACCCAAGTCCGAGGATAGGTTTAAACCTTTAACCAGTGAGATTGGGTAGAACCATGGGTCAAGTTAATATAAAGATTTAAAAGCCCTTAACGCGAGTATAGTACTAATCTAGCTATTGTAATTATAGGACAATGGCTGCCGAATGTGCTCAGTGGCGTAACATGCAGCGTACACTCCAAGGAATGACCCAGGTGCTGCAACATGTAGCATAGGGAGGTGCACAACGAGCCGGGAGTCTCCACCAAAGCTTCAAGAACATGAACCCTCCTAAGTTCATGGGATCCACTGATCCAGATGATGCGGAGCACTGGATTCGGGAGACGGAACGTATATTCCGTGTTATGCAATGTACGGACCAAGAGAAGGTCCTATTAGCCACTTTTCAACTCGAAAGAGACGCCCGCTGTTGGTGGGAGTCTATAGAAGCTACATTAGACCAAGACCAAGTTACATGGGAGAAATTTGTTGAACATTTCAACAATAAATACTTTTCAGATCGAGTCCAGGAAAAGAAAGGTACCGAGTTTGCCGCCCTCAAGCAACGGTCATTGTCAGTGGCGGAATACGAGGCACGGTTCTCCAGGTTGTCCCGGTACGCTAAGCATTTAGTTAGTACCGAAAGGATGAAGGCTAGAAGGTTCTTGAACGGGCTCAGGCCCCAATACATCACCCAGCTAGCACCGATGGACATCCAAGTCTATTCAGAAATAGTACGCCGAGCCCAGCTTTTAGAAGATGCCACGGAACTATCAGATAGAATTCGTGGTAAGAACAAGAGGGAACAAGTCACAAGTTCTGGTTCCTTCAAATCCAACTTCAAGAAGAGGCCGAGCAATGGAGGAACTTCTTCTCAGGAGCAGAAGACTAAGAAGACCAAACCTTTCTCCATTACCACTACGCCTTATAATATAATATGCAAGCATTGCGATAAGGCTGGTCATAAAGCCGAAGAATGCTGGAGGAAACTTGGAGCATGTCTCCGCTGTGGAAGCCGTGATCATCGGATTCCTGACTGTCCCTTACTCAACGATCAAGCCGGTGACGGAAAGCGCCCGGTAACAAAGAATGCTCGTCTCCACGCACTTAAGGAGATCGAACAAGACGAAGGCGGACTGGTAGAAGGTACATTAAAAGTTTGTTCCAAATCTGCACATGTCTTATTTGATACAGGAGCATCACATTCCTTTATTTCCAAGAAGTTTGCTGAGCCATTACCCATGGAACCAGAATAGATAAAAATATTTTTGTCTACTCCTCTTGGAAACGAAACTGATATCACTCATCATTATCAAAACTGTGAAATCTTGATAAAAAGAAGAAATCTCCCTATCAATCTCATATGTTTAGACCTAAAAGAATATGATGTCATATTAGGAGCAGATTGGTTATCCATGCATCAGGCTACTGTGGATTGCCGCAATAGCAAGGTTACTTTCAAGGAATTTCCGGAACTGGTCTATACTAGCCCTAAGAGTCGGAGCAAGTCCCCTCTTATCTCAGCTCTCCGAGCTAGCAAACTAATAAGGAAAGGATGTGTATCTTTCCTAGCATTTGTCACGATTAAAGAGACTAAGGAGACTAAGATAGATGATATCCCAGTTGTGCAAGAATTCCCGGATGTGTTTCCAGAAGATTTGCCTGGATTACCCCCACAAAGAGAAGTGGCCTTCACCATCGACTTAGTCCCTGGTGCTGGTCCAGTTTCTAAGGCACCATATAGGATGTCCCCTGCTGAACTCAAGGAGTTGAAGGAGCAATTGATGGAACTTCTTAAGAAAGGATTCATTAGACCGAGTACTTCCCCGTGGGGAGCACCTGTGCTATTTGTAAAGAAGAAGGATGGATCCATGAGGCTATGCATTGACTATCGACAGTTGAATCATCTCACTATCAAGAACAAGTATCCACTGCCGAGAATCGATGAGTTATTTGATCAAATATCTGGATCCAAATACTTTTCAAAGATTGATCTCAGGTCGGGTTATCACCAACTAAGGATGAAGAATGATGACATTCATAAGACTGCATTCAGAAGCAGGTATGGCCATTACGAATTTGTTATTATGCCTTTTGGACTAAGAAATGCCCCTGCCGCCTTTATGCAGTTGATGAATAGCATATTCAGACCTTATTTAGATCAATTCATGGTGGTTTTCATCGATGATATATTGATTTATTCTAAGACCAAGGAAGAGCATGAGGAGCATTTAAGGACTGCATTACATATATTAAGGACAAATCAACTATATGCAAAACTCCGCAAATGTGAATTTTGGTTAGAGGAAGTCTCATTCTTGGGACACGTGATTTCAAAAGATGGCTTGTCTGTAGACCCATCAAAGGTTGAAGCTGTAAGGAATTGGGAAAGACCGACCAATGCTAGCGAGATCAGGAGTTTCTTAGGTCTTGCCGGCTATTACAGGCGATTCATCAAGGATTTCTCCAAAATAGCCGTACCACTCACTAGGCTAACTCGCAAAGAGATACGTTATGAATGGAGTGAGGAATGTGAAAGAAGCTTCCAAGCTCTCAAAGATCATCTAACTACCACCCCGGTTTTAGCTTTACCAATTGAAGGCGAGAGATTCGAAATATACACCGATGCATCTGGCATTGGCCTCGGATGTGTTTTAATGCAACAAGGGAAAGTTATAGCCTGCTCTTCTCGTCAATTAAAGAAGCACGAGGAGAACTACCCAGTTCATGATTTAGAATTGGCTGCGGTAGTATTTGCACTGAAGATATGGAGACATTACCTGTACGGAGTGCAGTTTATTGTATACTCTGACCATAAAAGTCTTAAGTATCTCTTCTCTCAGAAGGAATTGAATATGAGGCAAAGACGTTGTCTAGAATATCTTAAGGACTTCGACTTCACTATACAATATCATCTTGGAAAGGGTAATCCTGTAGCCGATGCCCTCAGTTGAAAGCCAAGAGCACTATTAGCCAATTGTATGATTCAGGAGTGGAAGTTGCTAGAACAATTCTCTAAACTTAATATAAGCATGGACAAGGACAGTAGGTGTGTCACCTTATCCCATATGAGCATACAGCCAGACTTGCTATCTGAAATACAAGGACTTCAAGGTAATGACCCCGTACTAGTGGAAATCAAGGGCAAAATGGAAGAACAACCTGATTTCAAATTAACACCAGAGGGAAGATTGATGTTCAGAAATAAAACATGTATACCGAACTGCCCAGAGCTAAAGAAGAAAATTTTAGATGAAGCTCACAGATCAAGGTACACGATTCATCCGAGATCTACCAAAATGTACCAAGATGTGAAAAGGAATTTTTGGTGGCCCAACATGAAAAGAGAAATAGCGGACTACGTGTCTCGCTGTCTCACCTGCCAACAAGTCAAGGCAGAACACTAAAAGCCTACTGGTAAACTACATCCTCTAGATATTCCTAAATAGAAATGGGAGGATATCGGTATGGATTTCATCATGGGTTTAACCAAATCAAAAGGAGGACATGATGGAATATGTGTTATCATCGACAGATTGACCAAATCGGCACACTTCTTGCCAATCAAGAGTCGATGGTCAGTTGATGTTCTTACTGCATTATACCTTAAAGAGATAGTCAGGTTACATGGAGTACCTGTCTCAATCGTGTCTGACAGAGACCCCCGTTTTACTTCTCACTTTTGGAAGGGTTTACAACATTCCCTAGGGATGAGACTTAACTTTAGTACAGCTTTTCATCTGCAAATGGATGGTCAGACCAAGAGAACTAATCATGTCGTTGAAGATATGCTCAGGGCTTGCATCATTGATTTTGGTGGAAGTTGGCATGATCACTTGCCGTTGGTGGAATTTGCATACAATAATAGCTACCAGGCAAATATAAAAATGGCACCTTTCGAAGCTTTATACGGAAGGAGTTGCCGATCACCTTTGTGCTGGGACGAAGTTGGCGAGAAACAACTATTAGGTCCAGACATGGTAAGGGATACCACTGAAAAGATTCAGTTGATTAGAGAAAGACTTCAAGTTGCTCAGTCTAGACAGAAGGCATATGCTGATACACGAAGAAGGGATCTCGAATTCCAAGTGGGAGATCACGTATTTCTCAAGATATCGCCTGGACGTGGCATACGAAGATTTGGTGTTAAGGGCAAGCTTACAGCAAGATTCATCGGACCTTTTGAGATACTGGAAAGAGTTGGCGAGGTTGCTTATCGCATCGCATTGCCTCCTCAATTGTCCGAAGTACATAATGTGTTCCACATATCTATGTTGAAGAAGTATGTACACGATCCATCACATATTATTGATCATGGAGACTTAGTTATCCAGAAGGATCTCACATATGAAGAGAAGCCCATGAAGATACTAGATCGTGAAGTACGTACCCAAAGGAATAAGGTTATTCCCATGCTAAAGGTACAATGGAGTAAGAGTTCCGATCAGGAAGCCACATGGGAGAACGAGGAATCCATGAGGAAGCGATTTCCAGAATTATTTTAAGGTATATATTCTACACTCTCCACTTATATATACTATTGAATTTGGGGACCAAATTCTTTTAAGTGGGGAAGGGTGTAGCAACCCAGGTAAAATAAAGCTTTAGATAGATCAAATTGAAATAAAAGATTTAAGTAAATAAATGATAAGAACTAAAAGGAGTAAATAATAAACTAAAATGTAAATAACGCCTTGACTCAAGGCGCTAATTCAAAAATAAACACCTCTAGATAAGGCGCGAATTGAAAAAGGGACGCCCATAGAACAAGGCGTCAATTCCCAAACGGCCGAAAATAAATAAAGGGGCAAGTGAAAGAGACGCCCTTTACTGCGACATGTTTCACTAAGGAAACGACGCTCAACACGGCGTCAATTTAAAGTAACGCCCTAGGGCAAGGCGTTAATTCAGTTCGAGTTCTGTTCGAACCCAGACCACATCCAGGGTAAGTTCTGGATTAGTACGTGCTAGTAGAGTTATAGTAAGGACTCTATCAAGGAAATATAACTTCCAATAGAACTCTAACTCTATTAAGGACCAAAAAACCCTATAAATATCCCACAAATCGACCCTTGATCGCTATTTGGCGATCTACTGCTGCTGTCACCCGTGAAGAACACAGGTTTGTTCTTCCTTGATTGTGTCTTCACCTTAGGTTATATATATATGTGATGAAGAAAACTAATGTCTTCAGTCTTTCTTCTGTAGGAATTCTGTAGTAAGAAGTAACCTCTGAAGGACGCGAGGTTCTTTATCATCATCTTCTTCTTCTTCCGGTGATCAGAAGGCTCTGTTGCAAACAGAGTATCGTTTTCACATATCTTCAACCCAGATCATCAATCAGGTAGGTTTTCTCAAGAACGTAGCCCAAACTAGTTTAAGATCTTTAATAATATCACCGATCATCCATGCATATAGTTTTACTGTGGTTTCAAATGTTTTGTATGAAATTTCAAAAGAAACGCCCTTGACAAGGGCGCTAATTTAAAAGAAGCGACCCACACCAGGGCGCTAATTTCCGTTTTGACGCCCTGCCCAGGAGTCCTCAATTTCACCCATTAATTAAATCGTGTTTAAAATTCAATATCTATGTAACCACGAACCTAATATTATGCATGATCCTACCTACTCAATCTTGCTATATTTTTTCTGGTCCAGTTCTGTTTCTTGCAAAGTAATTATCATGAAATACCTTTTACTGTTCATGTTCCTGAAAACCAAAGTTAATTAACGACCTTCCCAAGGTCGTCTCTTATGAATATAACGCCCCATAAAAGGGCGCTAATTTAAAGTTAACGCCCCTGTCCAGGGCGCGTTTTGTTAAAATTCCAGAATATTAAAATTTTTGTAAAATAGAATTATAGAATGGACGACTGCTGGAAAAGCCGTCAAATTATGAATACACGACCCAGTAAAAGGCGTTAATTCATTAAGTAGTGACTTAGGCTAAGTCGCTATTTTCCTGTGATACTATTTTTCACTATTACTATTAACCGAGGGTTTCATATGTATATATATATATATATATATATATATCGGCATTATATTCCACTCCGTGAATATAGTCCCATGTTTCATAATGATTTACCGTTTACCCACTAATTCTCGGTGACATACAAGCTCTCCATTAGACGTTCCGTTCCTTTGGACTAGCGAGTTAGTCATAGAGACCTCCGTAAGACTCCTCGAGCCTTGGATTCCCTCAAGGCCGACTGAGCTGGTTGTACCATAAAAACCCATTACACAATCTTTGCCATGTCACTCTATAGAAACATGGTATACCGACCCTCATGTTATGCAAAGTGTATATCATGAGAATTTTCTTAATGGGATGAGGACATCATGCCATTAATGTGCTGTTCATGTGGACCTCAATTCTATATAAAAAGAGTGACCATCTACATATGGGCACTTATTTGTTATGGTACCCGGTCAGGGAACCAATTCCACCCAGTTTATCGACATGTCATGGTTTATATGCTTTCGCGTGGATTTTATCGCAAGAATGTCCTTACTCAAGGGCCTTGCCCTTGAATTTCATGAAAATCTTATCTTATCATCCTATTAAAGCTTGTTCTTGAAATTCCATATTGGCTATACTATAAAGTGGATGTCTAGATCTATCTTTAATGCTGTGCATATAAGGGCCCAATCTGGTCCTGGGAGGAGCACCCAAAAGTACTAGTGCCCATGGGAGTTGTAATGATCACGGTGTCTTGCATTGCACCGAAGTACTCTTTCTCTTGATCTTTGGCATTCCACACTCTCTCCCTCTTTCTTGCGTGCGTGACTCGACTTGCGTGACTTTACTAGCGTGGCCCGGCACTTGCAAAGTACTTGCATGAAATAGCCAATAAACTATAAAGTCTCTCATAAATATCTCTTGTTTTAGACTCGCTTGGATGTTTTACACGACGTGTTATTTTATTGATTAGTTTTTTCTACATGCATAGCCATATTACATTTACATGTGATAAATTGTAATTACTTAAACCCATTGCTTGTTCTTGAGATATAAATTTCATACTGAGCGTTCGCTCACTCAGTGTTTCCCTACTTTTCAGGTAAGTCCGACGACGAGACTCAATCGGATGGGGAGGGTCAGGAGTGAAGAGATTAGAGCTCTACGTCTATTCAAGCGTCTACTAGTCTTATCTTTCAAATTTCTTAAGTCAACCATTGTACTTTTTCTTTTATTGGGTCTTAGCACTTTCATTAAGTGAGTTGTAATAGAAGTACTTTTGAGGTTGTGATTGAATAAAGGATTGGGTTATCTTTACTCTTGCGCATCTCTGATTTGGTGTCGAATACACTAATACTCTGATTGACATGATCGATATAAACTCGTCACGTGTCTCCGGGTATATTCCGCGCTCGGGGCGTGACAGTAACTCTCCACGGCCTCGAGAGTATAAGCAGATATAAGCACAGCACAGAATATAAATGATAGAAATTTAAACGGCCATTGCGGGAAATGACACTCCGCAGCCTCGAAAATATGAACAGATGTAAGCACAGCACAGAATATAAATGACGAAAATGTAAACGGCCATTCCGGGAAGTGACTCTCCGCGGCCTCGAGAATATGAGCAGAAATAAGCACATCACATAATATAAATGATAAAAATTTAAATGGCCATTGCGGGAAATGACTCTCCGCGGGCTCGAGAATATAATGTGATCGCCAGGGGCCGGAGACCCCAAAATAAAGAAACTGATCGCGCCTACCTCAAGAGCGGGAGATGGCGTGTTGCTTCTTCCTCTCCCTTCGGTCGGCCGATGGAGAGGGCTTTCCTTGGTTTCCCTTGCAAAAGAAGAAACAGACAGATGACAAGTGGATCAGATAAATGGTAGTGTAGTATTAGTCCCTTATAATGAAAAATGATGAAATCATGGCGAGACACACACCTGGTTGGTGTTGTTTTTAACCCTCTCTCGGATACAAGTAGGAGGAAAATGATATGATGAATGGGGGATCGTGCAAACGTGCATAAAAGCGGGTCTCTCTTATGAAAGGAGATGATAGATGACGGAATGATACATGCGACAGAAATGACAAAAGAAAAGGGGAGAGAATGGCTTATTGAGGATACCGATGATGGAATCCCGCGGAGCTTCAGCAACGTAGGGATGACGTGGAAGCAGAATGGACGGAGCTAGCCTTCCTCTCGCGAGCGCAGACACCCGAGAAGCCGGCAGAACCTCCCCCTGCAAAGACTCACGGGTTAGAAATAGGATCCGGCAGAGTCTCTCCTTCCTTTGTCGGATCTGAAGCCCCCTTCCTTCGAGGGAGGGGGTACTCTATTTATAGAGGAAAAGTTGATTGGGGCATCCAGGACCCTGGACGCCTCAATGAATATTTTATATATTTTTTATTTTAATAAATTCATTGAGGCGTCCAGGCTCTTGGACGCCTCAATGATGAGGCATCCGGGGTCCTGGACACGCCCATCTTCGCCCATCGAATCGCCGCCGAAGGTCGTAGATAGTGGAGAAAGCGCGTGGTTTCGGCGCGTGACTGTGACTTACGAAGGGCGCGTCAAATTGACAAGACGTTTTTATCTTTAAATTTTTTTTGAAACGTCAAATAGAGCGGCAGATCGGCACCGTCCGTGTGTCTAAGCAGTGAGGCGTCCAGGAACCTGGACACCTCGATGAGACACAGTGAGGCGTCTAAGCAGCTTGACACGTCAAAGACTTTCTACGAAAAAAATTCAAAAAAATATAAAAAAAATTCATAAAAATAGGAAATCACCAGAGTAATTAAAAATATGAAGGCCGCCTTGGGGTATCATAGTGTAATATGAGATTTACTCACGGTAATGTCAAGAACGACGTGTCTATAGCTGCCCCGCCTTGGCGTCTGCTTTGCAAGGGAGTGGCACGTAATGGAGTGGCATCGGAGCGAAATGAAATGGAGTGGGAGTGGTCTGAAAAGTAGATGCCAAGGTATGATGAGACATGCTTTCAACATTATGGTTTGGAATGTTTTCAGAGTTTTCAATGAGACGACCTTGAAGAAGGTCTTCCGAATTCCATAATTGGTTGGACGGAAATCAAACAAGGAAGGGGAAAATGTGCACTCAGGCACAAGTAGAAAAAGAGGCCAACTTCTCTGTGTGGAAGTACTTGGGTCGTAAACCTGCAGGTTTCACCTTTGGGGAGCGGTTACCAGCCAATGTGGAAGTGTTGCGGCCAAGGTGGGTCAAATGGAGTAAGAGTAAAGGAATATTTGAGGATCAGTCCAAACAAGGGTCTTTTTTGAAATAACAGCGCAGGGCCGTCTCAAGGAAGCTCAGTGTTTCACTCGGAGTGGAATATCTCATATTTGTAAGAACTGGAGCACAGTGGTCTTCACAATCGAATTACTTTGAATGATCTTCCGCAATGGAATCAAAGTCCTACATGAATGCATGTTGGGTTTAAAAGAAAACTTAAAAAAAATTAAAATAGAAAATACCCAAGGATAATATTGTCAAGTTGTTAAGAATGGGTCAGGATACCAATCCGGTGAGCTGATACTGAGCCGGGACCCGTTTATCCACGCACCAACTCACTGAATGGAACCATCGTCCCCTTACTTTCGTAACTTAACGGCCTATTTGTACAACCCAAATTCCTCTGAAATTATCACTATTTTTGTTGAAGGGGAACTCAAATTCAAGATCCGTTCAGGTCGCAAGGTCCTTGACATGATCTAATAGCGTAAATATCATATAATACAATGCATGACATGGTGGGACTAGTTACAGAATGGTGACACACGATGGGACGGTGGCGTCCATTAGTGAAACCTGCACTCATCAACATTATTAAAAGTAGCAGAGTTACACCATAGTACAAGGGAGATCAAGACAAAATATCTTTTGCTGAAGTCAACGACGACGACTCGACATTGACGTGACACATTCTGGCTCATACACCCCTCCCTTCCTATAAGTACCCCCCCTTGCCTAGTTCAACCAAATGCACCAAGGAGAGCCTTGAAACTCAAGGGGAGGACGAGAAGAATCTTGGTTTATTCAGGATGGAAGGCGAGTCTTCCCGCCCTATGAAGAGGAGCAGGCCTAGCGGTGAATTCATGCGGCTCTCCGACCTCGAAGGACATCTGAGTGGGCTGATCCAATCGCGCATGGTGAGTTGATTCATTTCAAATTTTCCATACGACCTCTCTTTCACCTCCTTCCTCCTTTGTTTTCCTTCTTCTTTTCCAGCCGTACCCTCTCTTCCCAGGCCCGAGGAAGTTCTCCAAACTGTCATGGCTTTCGAAGCTAGTTTTCAATATCTCCATCGGCATGAGGGCCATACTCACGAGGTGGCATATTCAAGGGCTCCTAGTTCACGCCAAACATTACGAAAAGATTCGCATGGACTGGGCGGCTATGGGTGCGCTGGTGGAGATCTGGCATCCTCAGACTCACACTTTCATTTTCCCCACCTTCGAGGCGACCATCCTTCTAGAGGAGGTGGAACTCCTGCTTGGGTTGAAAAGATTGAAAAGGGATGGCAAGATAAAGATCATGCCGATGCTGGAGAAAGTGACTTCCGAGGAAGTCCTCGAAAACTTCATGCCGTCTGGTGTCGTTAGAAACATCCAGACTCAGAAGGGAATTAACCTGCAAAAGCTCGCGGAATGGGTCATGGATGCCCTGAGAGGATTGCCATATGATGATCGTTTGGAAGAAATCATGAAGGGATTTACAATCTGTTTGGCAGGTGCTCTCTTATTCCCTTATACCAACAACATAGTGGCGGAAGATCAGCTAAGCGCCATTTACGGAATTTGGAATGGCAAAAGGGTGGGACCTGCCATCCTTGCTTACCTTTACAGTGGCCTTACTGCTTCCAGCATGGGTAAGCCTCCTTTTGGTTGTGCGCTTCTTCTGAATTGCTGGGTTGATTTACATTTCAAATTTGATCACCGTGAGTGTATGCCAACTACTTCAAAGATCTTTCAACAAAGCCCCCTTTACCACATAGCCGATGTGTTAGGCATTGGTGGTAATATAGTGAACCGCGTCCCATGGCTGAGGAAGCGTAAAGACTAGAGGTCCCACTTCAGAATCATGACACAAAGCTTCTTTACTTGTGCACAGGCATGTCTACTTTCGCGCGAACTCCTTACGAGGCCTTCCCTCGAAGCTGAACTTCAACTTATTGGTGCGACTGAATTTGTTCTTTATAACATGCATCGGTGTTGCATTCAAGTCGGCCTTCCCTGCCACTCGTTCCCACTGCTATAGGGCACTGCTCCTCTAAGGAAGAGCGAGTTGGGCGCGGGAGATGATGCAATGGAGGTGAAGGCCATCAAAGTGTCGTGGAAGACAAGCACCCCGGGGAAGGCATTAGTGCATGTAGAGGAAGAATGCAAGCTGTAGAGGGCTTATGTAACCGAACTAGGGAAGTTAAGGCCTAAAGCGCCAAAGCCCCTGATGCAGCTCACTCCATTGTCTTAATGAAATTAATGAGAAGTTATTGTGTGCAAAAAGTTTTTTTTTTGAACGCGTCTAATGTACTTGACGTGTAAATATTTTTATTTTTATTTTTTTATTTTTATTTTACTATTATTATTTTTATTTAATCTATTTTTATCATTTTATCATTATTATTATTATTATTATTATGTTTTCTTCCCCCTATTATTATTACTATTGTTATTATTGTTTCATCTTTTTTATTTTTTTTTATGTACGTGTCTAGGAGACTGGACGCTCTAAAATTTTCCTTTTTTTATTTTTATATATGGGCGCGTCTAGGCGTTTGGACGCCCCAAAATATTTTTTTTAATATGGGCACGTCCAGGCGCTTGGACGCCCCAATTTTTTTTATTTTTTTTAATTGTTGATATAGGCGTGTCCAGGCGCTTGGACGCCCCACCTTTTTTTTTTAAATATGGGCGCGTCCAGGCTCTTGGACGCCCCACCCCCCTTTTTTTGTTGTTGTTGAAGCGTCCAGGCGCCTAGACACGTCAACAAAATTTGAAATTTTGTTTAAAAAGGCCGCTTACACGGCCTTTTCTCTTCCCAACCAACAAACGACCCTCCTCTCTCCCAAACCTCTCATTTCTCCCCACTCGACCTTCCCTCCTTTAATCTGAGCCCATGGAATGCGGTGGATCGAGCCAGGGAGGTGAGAAGCGGAAGCGGATTGCTCATCGGCCGAGGAGGTCCCGGGATCTCACGGAGGAGCCTGCCGTGGAGGAGGAGGCTGCCGTGGAAGAGGAAGCCCTTCCCTTGGCCGTGGAGGGCCCCGAGGGGCCCGGTAGAGCGGGAGAGGAAGAGCATGACCCGGTAGGCCGTCTAGAACTCTCTCTTTTTGCATTATTTTATGATTTTATGCGAAAAATGGGGCAAGAGACGAGGTTTGAACGGTTGTGGGAAAGGAATGATTGAGGCATCTAGGGATTTGGACGCCTAAACTTTATTTTTTTATTTTTTTTAAAATTATATATATGGATTATATATACGGAATAATATTAATAATATTAAAAGTGAGGCGTCAAAGTACGTCGACGCGTCTATTTTATTTTATATACGAAATAATAATATTAATAATATTAAAAAAAGTGAGGCGTCAAAGTACTTTGATGCGTATATTATTTTTTATTTTTTATTATTTTTTTTTAAAAAAATAAATTAATTTTTTAAAAAATATAATTATAAAAAATTATTGAGGCGTCAAAGACCTATCACGCGTCTAATTTTTTTTTTGTAAGATATATAGTGTTGTTCTTTATTTGTGGCTCTGATGTATTTTCTTATTTTTGTGATTTGTAGGGTGTAATGAGGAGCCGGATCAGCTGGTTCCTGGTAGTGGCGGCGTACCGAGGGCTGCCGGACTTCCAGAGGGCCCGAGTGGACGCCATGGGGTTCGGGGCATTATTGCGGATCGATCCCTTCCGGCTGGACTTGCCCCTTATCCAGGCATTGAGGGTGCGATGGCATGCGCCGAGTCGAGCATTCCTGATGCCCTGGGGGCATATGGTGCCGATGCTGGAAGATGTAGCTCGGATAACCGGGCTACGGGTGGACGGAGAGGTCGTTAGTGCGGTCACCTACCCTGACTACCGAGAGAGCGCCCTAGAGCTTTTATGGCTGGAGACGACCGCGACTGACAGAGACAGCAGGACAATCAGCCGGGTGGACATCATGGAGGCGCTCAGATTCGAGGACCCGCGCCAGCGGGTTAGTGAGAGCGGTGCAGAATTTCTGGCACGGCTGGAGGGAGCAGCTCGGGCGGCTTTCAGCAAGGACCCGGGTGACCGAGAGCTGGCGACATGGACCTTCGGAGGTTCCTCTTCTTCTTACTGGGCCACCTTCTGCTGGGGATGAAGGGGGATGGCATCCCTTGCCGTTTCCTCAGGATCTTGACGGACCTAGACCGAGTGGGGGATTATGCGTGGGGAGCAGCTCTACTCGCCCACTTGATTGCTGATCTTTCTCAGGGGGCAGAGAAGGAGACGACAGTCAGTGGCTTCGCGCCTTTCCTCCAGGTAAACATTTTATTTATGTATTTTACCGTAATCACAGTCACGCAATTACTTGTTCTAATGAGGTATGATGGATGCAGATATGGAGTTATTACTACTTTCCGATGGGGAGGGCCAAGTAATGGAACCGGACGGTCGTGCCCCTAGCGCGGTGGTGGAGGCCGATCACGGTCATGGCGCCGCGCGGCTACCAACTGACGTCGCTTCGACGTGAGCTGACCGAGTACCCTGAGGCCATGGTATGATGTATATGATTTTTTTTAATATCTATGATTTAGTTTAGCAAAATGGTAACTAATATGATGCATGGATGGTGATGCAGGCGGTATGGAGGCCCTACCTAGGCATGGCCGATGCCGGCCAGCCTTGGGTCGTAGCGGGCCGACCTCGTTTTGGGCGAGACTTGTGGGTCCACTGCCTGAACGAGATCGAACCATTGCGGCTCAGGCTAGTTATGAGGACCCTGGGGCTTGCCCAGGAGTGGGTGGAGGTAGACGAGCCGAGCCATGTCGGGCGGAAGACCCTGGGCAAGGTAAAGCTCGTAGACTGGCGTACGCGCTTTCCTGTACAATACCAGGACTGGCAGCAGGGTGGCGTTCCGGTGCTGTCTCACGTACAGGACAACACCGACTACTTGCGGCGGTACCGAGATACATACGCAGGACGTCTCTACCTCGGTGGGGCGGTAGGGGTAAGTATGAAATGAAGATCTTTTATGCAAATGCATGCATGTGACATTAATCTATATGCTTATGAATGCCGGATGCTCGTGACACTATCATCACTGATCTGTGGGCCCAGCTGGCAGCTGCCAGGCATCAGTTGGCAGCTACTCGTCAGGAGCTGGACATCTTGGTGTGTTTATGCAATGCATTTTTTTTGTGTCACCTGGATTCCTGGTGCCTAGCCTCTCACTGTCGTTTGTTGTTCTATGTTGTTCTGTGTTTCAGCGTGCCCATCGAGCGACGGTGGCTGAGATGACTGGTGGGGCGGCCTCCAGCTCGTGAGCCCCTCCTCCAGAGGTCTCTTCTCTCTAGGAGCAGTTGGCGTGCGCGGTGGCCCGTGCTGAGGAGGCCGAGCGTGATCAGGCGGCTCGGGTGAGTGTTTGCTTGACACGGGTTCCTTTTCCGCGTATTCTCTTTCCTTTGCTGACTTCAATATGGGCTTTGACGGTGGCGGAGATTCGGGATGCACTGGCTCGTGCGGTCCGTGCAGAGCAAGAGCGTGACTCCTGGGCGGCAGAGCGCGATGCCCGGATAGCGGAGCTAGAGGAGGACCGATGACGACGGGAGGCTGAGGAGCTTCCTCGCGATGTGCTAGAGTTATGGATCGCCCTCGAGGTGTCGAGGAGAGAGGTAGAGAGAGAGAGAGAGAGCAGAGAGGGAGAGGGAGAGGCTGGAGAGGAGGGCCTTGGAGGCCCAGATGACGGAGCTCCGAGTGAGTCTCGGCACGGCAGAGGGGAGGCTGCGGGAGAGTGAGGAGCGGTACCAGAGAGCGAAGGAGCGCGGGGCGTGCCTTCGACAGTCTGGTTCTTTTTATGTAGGTAGTTTCCTAGTTTCTTCGGCCGAGGAGTGGCGCCGTGCGTTCGAGGCTGGCCAGGCACCACAGGGCGAGGGGAACACCTCCTCTCAGAGTTCGCGGAGGCCCCCTAGGGATCCACGCCAGAGGAGAGAGAAGAGGGATGATGAGAGAGATGACCAGGACGGTGGTGGTGAGAGTTAGAGAGTGACTGGTACTCCCACCATCCTCACTTATGATGTATATGATAGACAGTTTGTTCTATGGATTGATTTCTTTTCTGTCACTTAACTGTCTTTTGTGCACATTCCTTCCCTAACGCCTCTCCTTTACTTATCTTCTCGTGGCACGCCTTATAGCATCTTACCCCGAAAGCGGAGAAATATGCCTCATGCGGAGGGTATGCGATCTTCCCCTCCCTCCCTGAGGCGTCTAGGCGCGAAGACGCGTTCTAAACTTGAATTCAAATTTAAATCACCTAGAACCATGTGACGGCCTTTCTTCTTTCTTACCTTGCCTGCGAACGACTGCTCTTCTCATGGAGAGTAACTTGCCCAGCTCCATCTTCTTGCACTCTTAATCCATGGAGCACGGTGGGCCAAACCGTGGTGAAGGGAGAGGGGGGCGAGGAACTCCCCACCTGAGGAGGGCCGTGCAAGAGCACGGGGAGGCAACCACGGAAGAGGAAGGGCCTCTTCTGGCACTCGTGGGACCCGAGGGATCCGAATACATGGAGGGGGGCGAGCATGGCCTGGTAAGTTCCTTGATCGCCACCTCTTTGATTTTTTTTACTTTGTAGCGAACAAGTGAGGGGGATGAGAGGGTTCGGTGAGTGTTGCACTCAAATGATGAACGTGTTTTCGGCCGGAGACACGTTCTTCTTTTAATGATGTGGCCCTTTCTGTTTGATGGGCAGGGTATGACAAGGATCCAGGGCTTGGCTGATGAATGGGCGAGTGCGGATTAGTCGCACCACGTCGGGGGAGAGAGACGCGGCAAGGCGAAACTTGACGACTGGCGCGTATGTTTCCCTGCTCAGGACGGGCAACAAGGTGGTGCGCCTGTGCAGGAGAGTGCCGACTACTTGCAGCAGTGTAGGGAGAGCTATGCTGGGTCCCTTCAGCTCGTGAGACGGACAGAGGTGAAAGAAGGGCCTTGATTTATTTATTTATTATTATTATTTGAAATCCCGGGGCTTAACCGATGGCTGTTGTTTATCTGTTCCAACGTGCCCAGTAGGCAGCGATGGCAGGGATGGCCGGCAGATCGTCTTCCAGCTCTCAAGCTCCTTTTCTGGAGATCGCCTCCCTCCGGGAGCAACTTGCCAGTGCAGTGGCCCGCGTGACCCGGGCTGAAGAGGAGTGTGATGCTTGGGCAGCAGCCATAGCAGAGCTACGGCGTCACGATGAAGAGAGGCCATCCCCCGACATCCTGTAGTTTAGGGTTCTCCTCCAGGTGGCGAGGAGAGAGGCAGAGAGGGAGAGAGAGGAGAGGGAGAAGGAGAGGGAGGAAAGGAGGGCCGAGCGACAGTAGGATCAGATGAAAGGAAGGCTTTGGAGGCCCAGGTGAGGGAGCTCCAGCTAGCCCTTCGAGTGATGGGGTAGAGGCTAGGAGTTATGGAGACGCGCTACGAGAGAGCACGAGAGTTTAGGGCGCGACTTCGCCAGTCCGGCCATCTTTCTGTCGGTGGCATTTTTATCGTGCCAGGGGAGCAGCAGCGAGCCGCCGCTGTGGAGCAGGTATCACGGGGTGAGGCGAGTACTGCTTCATGGAGTTCCAGGAGGCCCCTGAGGGACCCTCACCTTAGGGGAGAGGAGAGGGACGCCTAGAGGGATGAGTGTGAAGGTAATGGCGAGAGTTGGCAAGCTAGCGTACGACTCCTCTCTATGATTGTGATGTTTATGACAGTTTATGTAGACTTATGAATGGAGTGATTTGATTTCCTGTCGCTTATTTGTCCTCTTGTGCGTTCCTTCTTCCTTACGCTTCTTCACTGTTCCCATGTGACGTGCTTGTCGAGACCCCGTCCGAAAACAGGGACTCATATCTCGCTCCGACCATCTTTCACACGGAAATCTGCCGCCGAAGTCAATAATGACGGCTCTAGCCCCTTCTCCTTGACGACCTTCCAATCTTCCCGGATGACCTCTACAGCATGACAGGGCATCCCTAGACTGCGTAGGGAGTGAGTCATCATATCACACCATCAATATATTACCCTGCGAGCGGTGAAGTGACACATGTGGGACCGTAAGGAAGGTGTCTTATCACGAGGGTTATCGTTGACAGTGATGTAGGCAGTCTTGACTCGCCCTTCTCCCATTTCTATAAATACCGCCATCATTCATCCCCCCAGGGGCACCGGTAGCCAACAAGTTTCCACGGAAACGGAAGAACTATGAGTTCTAAGGTTCAAAATGGAGGGTGAATCTTCCCACTCTTCGAAGAGAAGCAAGTCCAGTGGTAGCAGTTAGAGGAGGCTCTCAGACCTCGAAGGGCACTTCAGTGAAACGACCCAATCGCAACCTGTAAGATGAGCTTTCTTGCCCCTACTTTCATTCTTTCTTCCTCCTTTCTAACAAAACCCCTCCTTGTGTATGCGCAGGGTGTGCTGAAATCACATATTCCATGGGAGTTGGAAGTGGCTGCATACCGAGGTCTCCCAGATTTTCTGAAGGCCAGGCTAGACGTGATGGGGCTTGGAGTCTTTCTTCGGATCGAGCCAATCAGGCTCGACCTTGCCCTCGTCCAAGCATTGCGCGAAAGGTGGGATCCAATGAGCCATGCTGATGTGGAACGGAAGTGGGGGGTCTTCTTCATTCTACCCATGGTCGCGCTATACACTCCTAGCGCCTTCTTGAAGAACGTGCTATATCGTCCTAATGCGTTCACAGAAGTTGGCAGAACGACAAACTTCGACATTGGGGCGCCCATAGAAGACTTCGGGGGAATGAATCACAGGGGAGAAACACATTGGAAGGTGGGTATTACACGAGAGATCCTAAACAGACACATGAGGGACCCTAAACAGGGATTAAACTAACCTAATACTAGCTAGGATAACTTGGTGAAGGTGGATACGGGGGTTGGTGATGAGGGATAAAGAGGATGTGATGGAGCGAACTAGGGCCGTTGATGGGGCTTGACTGGGGCCTCTCGCCCGGACCCATCGCAGGATCGGTGCAACCGAGCACCATCTTGGCCTTGGCAGCATCCTTTGCGGCGGTGGAGGAAGGTGAACGGCGGTGGAGGAAGAACGGAGATCCGAATGGGGCCTCACACTCGACCCCGTCTCAGAGCCGGTGCATTCAGAGCTTCGATCATCCTCCATTGAAGGGGAAAGGGAGAGGATCAGGAGAAGAAGGTTGGGCATCACACCCAGAGAGGGGAGGAGGAAGGAGGTTTTCAAAGATTGGGGGAGATAGCCATTGCTACACTCATAAACCCTTTCATAGATTCATTGCTTCATTGTCTAATCAAACGAGATGGGATACATATATAGGGGAAGGGGAAGACAAAACAATGCTAAAACATCGATTACAACCATGGAAAATTGTGCACATTGAAGACTTTTGGGAGTTTCGGCGCCGGGAAGTTGGACCGTCTGCAACTGCATTCTATCTGAGATCGTGCTAGGCAAACCTAGCGCCTTCTTCCAGATCGCGCTACCCATAGGTAGCGCGTTCATCTTCGGCTCGGCAGCTTCCACGATCCGCTTCGGCCAGGCAGCTTGTTTGATTCCCATCAAACCCCTCCACTTTGGAAGGTTCATCCTCGAACCTTGTAGCTCAAGATCCCCGTCAGTGAGAACAGCCTGGTTCCCTAAGCTTTGATACCATTTGATGCGGAACGGAAGTGGGGGGTCTTCTTCATTCTGCCCATGGTCGCGCAATACACTCCTAGCGCCTTCTTGATGAACGTGCTATATCGTCCTAGCGCGTTCACAGAAGTTGGCAGAATGATGAACTTTGACATTGGGGCTCCCGTAGAAGACTTTGTGGGAATGAATCATAGGGGAGAAACACATTGGAAGGTGGGTTTTACACGAGGGATCCTAAACAGACACATGAGGGACCCTAAACAGGGATTAAACTAACCTAATACTAGCTAGGATAACTTGGTGAAGGTGGCTACGGGGGTGGGTGATGGGGGATAAAGAGGATGTGATGGAGCGAACTAGGGCCGTTGATGGGGCATGACTGGGGCCTCTCGCCCGGACCCATCGCAGGACTGGTGCAACCGAGCTCCATCTTGGCCTTGGCAGCGTCCTTTGCGGCGGTGGAGGTGTTGTGTCCCTGTGGTTTTGATGATTGGCTTTGATGTGAGTTAATCTTTTGATGATTGGTTTCGGTGTGAGTTAATCACTGTGAGTCATCTTGCTGAAATGAGTCATCTTTCATATGTTCAGTTTCAGTCTGTTTATCAAAGCACTGCATTGCTGTTCTGTTAGTTTATCAGATCATAAAGCATTGTATATTTGATGTTCAGCCATGTTATCTGATGCATAAAGCATTCATATGCACATTCATCAGTTGCTTCACTTTGCTTGTGGATTTCTGTTTAGGCTAAACATCCTTGCATCATCATAGTGAGCTTAGTGCAGCAAGTATGTACATCGCCTTCAGTAGGCATGACAAGCCCACACACTGCATTGCATGCGAAACTTCGAAGTATGTACATTGCATAGCATGCATCGTTCATCATCTGAAGTCTGTACACTGGCCAAGTCCATATAGAGTCTTCTGTTGCATTTGAAGTCTATACAGTGGACCGTCTCTGTCAGCGTCTCAAGCTGCAAGTCTAAACATCCGTCTCAGTGTTCACATGCATCAAGTATGTACAATCCAGCATCTTATTCAGCGTCTCATATGCATGTTCGAGTCAAAGTCTGTACAGCCGACCGTCTCATTAAGCGTCTTTGCAAGTCTGTGTATTGCTTGCATTTAGACAAGTTGTACATCAGACTGTTTCATCAGCAAGTCTATACATTGGGCTGTAGCTTGCTTGAAGTGAAGTCTACACATTGATTCACTGTTCATGCCTTCACTCAGAGTCTGTACAGCCATTCCTTGAGTCCAAGTCTGTACATCGCATTCAAAGATTTCCAAGTCTGTACAGCCAATGCACTCAATTGAAGTCTATACATTGGTCTTCATATTCGAAGTCTATACAGTGGTATTTAGCTAAAGTCTGTACATCGGACTTTCACTTAAAGTCTATACATCGCTGTTTTGTCAAAGTCTATACATCGCAGCTATGTTGAAGTCTGTACAGCCATTCTCTTATCAAAGTCCATACATCCTTCTGTTGGAATTCCAAGTCCATACATCGGACTGTTTGAGCAAGTATGTACAGCATTTCATTCACACCGGAAGTGTATACATTAGACTGTGGCAAAGTCTATTCATTCGTTTCCAGAAGTTCAAGTCCATACATTGATCGTTTGGGTAACAAAGTCTGTACAACGTGAGCTTAGGTTCTTAAAGTCTATACATTCTCCCGTTCAAATCCTTCAAAGTCTATACATCAATTTGATTGAGTAAGTCTGTACAGCATGCCTTGTTGTTCACAGCCTTTAAAGTCTGTACATCGGCTTCGCATCTGCAAGTCTGTACATTGGCTTCATATCATAAAGTCTGTACATTGGCTTCGCATTTGCAAGTCTGTACATCGGTTTGATATCATCAAGTCTGTACATTGGCTTCAACTCTCCAAGTCTGTACAGCCACATCTCAAAGGCTAAGTCTATACATCACTGTGGCTGCTCGAAGTGAAGCATAGTCTATACACTCCTCACATTTCCCTACGTTTGGCCAAGTCTATACACTCATACCTTTCCATACGTTTTATGGCCAAGTCTACACATCGTTTACCTTGCGTTTGCTTCAAAGTCTAAACACTCGTTTCCAAGGCAAATTCTATTCAATCGTCTTCATAGGTCCTAAAGTCTGTACAGCCCTTCCCTTAACAGGTCTATACACTCGGTGGCTTCATACACTTCACAGAAGTCCACACATTTCCCCTGTTATGATAATGCATTCTTCAGCAAGTATATACACTGAGTTCGCATGAAGTCTCACAAGTCTATACACTCTCCCAGTGTACACACTTACTCACTTACTGTTTCTAAGTATATACATTGTGTTGCATTGCTTGAATTTCCTCAAGTCTATACACTGAGCTAGCATGAAGACTCAAAGTCTATACACTCACTCAGTGTTCACACTTGCTCATTTGCTGCTTATAAAGTCTATACACTGCATTTTACAGTATGAGTTATAAAGTCTTTACACTGCATTTTACAGTATGAGTTATAAAGTCTATACAATGTCTTCAGTTGATTTTGTTAATCGACTGAACTCCTCATTTGTCTTGCACGTGTCTGGCACGTGATCCAAGGAGCTGAGATGCTGACACGTGGTAGAGTCACTTGGGCGGGAGCTGTGGAGACACACGCCCTAAGCTGCTGTGATATATATAGAAGCCTTCGTCCACTGTAGAAGGCAGATGAGAACAGAAGAGGGATGATCGAGACTGAGAGTGAAGAAGAAGAGAGGCAGAGAAGTAGAAGAAAGAGAGCCACGATCAAAAGAGCAGAAGAAGAAGAGAAAAGAAGAGATGGGGAGAGCCTGCGAAAGAGAAGAAGATAGAGAGTGATAGCAGCAGAAGAAAAAGAGAAAGAGAGAGCTCGTGAAGAAGAGCAGAGAGAAGCATCGTTATTTTCACTAGAATTTGGATCAAATCCAATCCAGTTGCTCCTGCGAGAGCTGTAGTTTATATTTCATTTTCCAGCTTTCTGGTTGCTGAAGTTATTTTCATTTTGTGTTTTTTATTTTTCTTTTATTTTTCTGATTACCTTTGTTCTTCCGATCCTCTGGACTGAGGTCGGGTTCCTCCTGTTGGTTCAGGAGAAGGGAGATCTGATCTCCGGGTTGCAAGTGACAGGTTGTCACTTGTAGGTTCCCTCTGGTTAGAGGAAGGGAGGCTCGTCCTCTGGTTCTGGGCTTGTGGGTTGCAAGTCCAGGGGTCCCTCCTGGTCTGGAGGAAGAGAGGTCTTCGACCTCTGGTTTCCAAGTGGCTGGGAGTCACTTGGGGTGTCCCTCCGGTTGGGAGGAAGAGGGGAGGCTGTTCCCCTGGTCAAGCTGTGTGGCAGCAAGTGTTCGCAGACTGAGTCTGCTTGTTTCTAGCGTTGGCTAGTGAAGCCTCACTCCGGTTGGGAGTGAGGGGTGGATGTAGGTCTGAAGGATCGAACCACCTAAAAAATCTACTGTGCAGTGGTTTGTTTTATGCGTTTGCTCCTTGCCTCCTACCTCCCATTCACAGGTTATGCATGCATGGTTAGTTGTGTTATCTTGGATTGTTTGTATTGTTCCCATCTGCAGTAACCTTGAGCATTATATTTTGCTAGGTGTGTTTGGGTTGCATAGTTCTGTCTGCATTTCTGGTTTGATCAGGTGGCTGCATTGTTACAGTCCAACTGTTTGATCATGTGTTATCTTATCATCTCATCTTGCAGAGCTCATTAGTTTTTATTCCGCATATCTGAGCTTTAGAGTTTTAATTTGGGCATTATTTCTGAAGGGGATACATTCACCCCCCTTAGTATCCGGGCATAGCACTCTATCAATTGGTATCAGAGCGGTGTCTGCTTAGAAGGTCCAGCGACCTGCAGATCTGATCTTGCAGTCTTCGGTGCTAATTTATTTTTAGTGCATCAATATTCCTGTTGCATTAATCTGATTTGTTTTCAATGGCTCATCCACCCGTCTTTAGTGGTTCTGATTTCAGTCAGTAGCACAGTGCTTTACGTGCTTATGTTAAATCTGTTGATCCAGATTTGTGGAAATTAATTTCACAAGGTCCTAAGACATTACCAACGAAAGTATCCAAATGGACCGATAGACACAGATCAAAGGATGGAGAAAATCAGAAAGCCTTTAATCTGATGAAAGCAGCTACTGACAGAGCCTTATGGTCTTGCCTTCATGATTGCAGGTCTGCTAAAGACATTCTGGATATATTGAAGCGAACTCAGATAAGAAATGAGGACAGCTGCATGATGGCTGACAGAAATAATCAAGGCAGTAGTCAAGATGAAGATGATGACGTAAATCCCTTTGAAAACTATACATTAGATGATTGGGAAAATGCATATTCTGAGCTACTTGAGTCTCATGAACTGTTAAGAAAACAGTATAAAAAATTGAAGAAGGGTACTGGGTTAGTTAGTTCAAGTTCTCCTTGTAGAAATTGTGCTGAACTGAAAAATGTTCTTGACGCTAGTATGTCTGATACTCAAATGTTGAAGAAACAAATTTCATTGCTAAAAATTGAAAATCAAGATCATGTAAAAGAAATCTTAGAACTTGAAAAGAAGATTAGCCTAGCTAGTCATGATTCTGTTCAGAGCAAGGATTTGCTGAAAGAATTTGAATGTGTTAAATCTGATTTAAACAAGCTGAAAAATGAGAATGACTCTCTCAGAAAGTTTTCCAAAGAAAATGAAGAACAATTAGAGAAACTTAAACGAGAGAATGATTTGCTGATTGAAAAACTTAATGCCATAAAGTCTGTAAACATAGAATTACAGAAAGATCTTGAAAACAGCAAAAAGATATGAAGTAAATTGAAAATGGAAGAAAGTATGAAGTCAATTCAGAAGATCAGCTTCAAATAAATGAATTGGTTCAGAATGACAAGCTTAAGGAAGAAAATGAGAAATTAAAAATGCTGAACTCCACTATGTCTGAGAGACTTCTAACCTTAGAAAGAGGAAAAACTGCTTGTGTTGAAGACCCTGAAAAACTGAGCAATCTAGAGCAGGAAATTGAGAAATATAAAACTGCTAACAAAGTTTTGAATGAAGCTATGAATTGCAGTGAGCAAGAGATTTCCAGTTATGAGTTACACATTTCCTCTCAAGAAATTGAAATTCAGGATTTAAAAAACTTCTTGTCTAAATTTGTTAGTGGGCAAGATAATCTGAACAAACTGCTGGGAGTAAAAGTCAATTTTCAGAAGGAGGGGTTAGGTTATAATCCTGTAAATAAAAAGAATTTTGAAAATAAAGTTCATACATCTTTTGTTGCTAGCACTACTTCTCACACTTCTTAAAAGTCACCTGTTTCTCAGTCTACTATTCAGAGAACCCAAAAATAAATTGAAAAGTCGAAAAAGGGTGATGGATTCAAGCTGAAAACTGTTTTCGTTAAATCTTCTGAACAAGAAAAGCCTTCTATCTCATCTCCACCTCAGTACAAGGCTAAGAAAATAGGAAATCAAAATAAAAATCATAAAACAACAAAAATTCAAAGGAACAATTTGCATGCTGAAAACTCATCAGATAAATGCCATGCTGTAAAGAAATCAAATGGCTCATGTCATTATTGTGGTAAGCATGGACACTTTATGAGTAACTACTTTGTGATGAAATAAGATGACAAGAAGCATGCTAAAAAATCTGTGTCTGGTCAGAAAAGGAGTGTCACATGTTCTAATTGTGGCAAATTAGGACACTCAATTGCTCATTGCTGGTTTGCTAGTGGTAAGAAAACCATTTATTCATATCATGCTAAATTCCCTGCAAACCAACATGTTTTTAATAAAAACAAATATGTTTCAATGAACCAGCACATCATCTGTTTTAACTGCAACAAAATTGGTCACAAGACATCTGAATGCTGGTCAGGTTCTTTTAGAAGAAATTCTCTAAATTACTCTCACTGTAGAAAGCATGGCCATACAGTCAAGGACTGTTGGCATATTCAGGGTAGAAATGTGAATCTCAAACATGCTAAATTCCCTGTAAAACAATTTGCAAAACTTTCATGTTATAACTGTGGAAAGCCAGGTCACAGGGCTGCAACCTGTTGGCTGGCAGGATACCAAAGCAAGACTGGTTTTGGTAAACAGAATTTTAATTCTGTTAACAAAAATTTTCATACATATGCACATAAAAATCATGTTTATAAGAATGTGCATAAATCTAATCTTAAACCTCGTGCATCTTGCTATTATTGTGGTACATCTGGTCATTCAATGATAAACTGCTACTTGATGAAATCTGATGACCATGCTGCTAGAAAATTATTTAGAACACCTACCAAAGGTGTCACTGCTAATCCAAGACCCAAGTTTTCTTGGGTACCTGCTGCATCAAAATGATGTGTTTGTTGCAGGTGTGCCTTGGAATGGAATAAAAAAGGGTTAATAATCCAAGGCACTCAAGAATGAAAACCCCTTCTGAACTGTTCAGGTAAATTCTCTGCATTTCCTATTTTGAAATTCATTGCATATCTGATTTGATGTATTCTTGCATATCTGCCATTTGTAGTTGTTTGATAATTGTTGAAATGCATAAACTCTGAAAATAAATTGCATTCTGAAAAATCTGAACTGCATATGAATGTGGCTTGAAATATGTCAGTTGCATAGTTCACTGAAAATCTGGATTGCATATAGGACTGCATGTTGAATTAACATGATTGACCTCTATGGTATATAAATGGTAAGCTACCAAAAGGTAGGGAAATCTGTCTGGAGGTTCTTACTATGTGTGAGGTGGTCTTTTAGACCAAGTGCTCCGCCTAGTACCATGGGTCACTTTGCTGATAGGACAGTCTGAATGTGCACAAGTCACAATATCATTTCAAATCATATGTTCAGTTTCTCATGGCAAACATTGCATATTTTCAGGGGGAGTTAATTGCATGTCTTTGCATAGCATTCAATGTTGAGTCTTTGCATGTCCTTGCATACATATAGTGCATTGCATTTCATTTCATTGAAAATGCCAAAAAGATTGACTGAATGCATGTTGTTAGGGGGAGTCAATGCATTGCATATAGGTTGTCAAATGCATACTCTTGTGAGAATTCATTGCATACACTTTCTTATTGATTCTATTGACAAACTGATGTGGCACAGCCCAAAGACCATTAAATATGATAAGGTGACCCTAGGACTTAGACCCGCAAGCATACAAGCGCTCAATGATTCTCACAACGATGATTTCTGCTCACTCGGTTCACACGTTCACCCGGTGGGTCCGGGAGATGATGGTGAGGGTCCGAGGCGGGACCCAATTGTCCTAATGGACTTACAATGCTAAGGCTGACCTCCAATGGGCCTGGGAGTCCCAACTTTGTGGGTGGCTGGCCCGCAAGGCGGGGTGTGGGGTGGCACTCACTCACGGGCCGCGGTGGGCACGATATTGCTTAAAATGAATTCCGAGCACTCTCTTACCGTCCGACGGGCATTCAAGGCAATACTACATTTGCAGAAATGAAGCTACAAGGGTGTGATCAGAAGCTCACCTGATCGGTGTGAAGACACCGATCCCGTTCGGAGACGAGGGCGCGCCGGGAGGCCAGGGTATACACCCGATTGCCGCGGCGATGGAGCTTGACCTGAAAATGTGAAGAGGTACAGCACTACGCCCCTTGCAAGGGGGGGATCTTGGGGTGGGGGTTAATGTATTACAACCAAAAATTACCTCCACGCAGGGAGGGGCCTTCAGCCGGCCAAGCGGGGAGGGGAACGAGCGAGATAGAGTCGACTTTCCGAGCTTTGCCGATTCTGCCTAGCTTCTATAATTCTGGACAGAGGGCCGATGTCGATGCTGCCAATAATTCCACCGAGCTTGGAATCTGATGAAACTTGCGCCAAAAGCTTACAAACCGGAGAGGGGTGCTGCTTGAATTTTTGGACGATGTTCTGATCTGGGGGCTGACTGCTCCAGCGACTGGAAGATGGATGCAGCTCTGGTCTCTGGCCGAGCTCAGTCTGAAACAGCAGGTTGCAGAAGCTGCCACGATCGCTCCTAAGCTCCAAATTTGGCACCGCTAGACTCTTTGGAATCGTGGACGAGTCTACTTTGCAGCAAAACAAACGGGGAAGTCTTCTGATATTGGAGATGAGCTGGGTGTCCAGAGAAGTGGACGGTGGTCGGTGCAGACTGTGAGGAGGCAGACCGGCGTGGGTGTGGTAGAAAATTGGTATCTCTGGTTGTCGGATGCCGAACGGGGTTCCGTCTTCTGTTCCTGGATGCTGACAGGGGGAGGAAGAACTTTGTAGAATACCTCGAAGACTGGTTCCTTCAAGGTTCGTCGTGGGAGAGTCTTCTCTGCCGCTCTGGCTCCTGGTCTGAGAGGTTCTGCGCAGTCGGGGAAGAACAGCCTTCACGGACGGCCACGAACTCGGAATGGAGTGATTCCACCTCGCCTGCGAAGAGCACAGGGAGGCCTTTCCAGAAATTTAGGCCACGCCACCATAAGAACCAGGATGAGTCGTGGACGTCGCTGCAACAGAGTGCTAATCTGCAGGTCGGCCTGCACACAAAGCTGGAGTGGAGAAGAGAGGAGGGGGCGAACTTGGCTTGAGGGGAGAGGAGGGGTGCGACCTAGGGAGCAAGGAGGGAAGGGGAGATTCGAATTTGGGCTTTGGAATGAGTTAATTCAGCCTTGGGAAGGTGGAGATATGCTTAGGGAAGTGAAAGGGGTAGGTGGTGGTTGGAGGGTGGGGTTTTGAGTGGTGGAACTTCCTTGGGACTAGGTGAGGATTAAAGAGGGGTTGTGGGAAGTTGTGGGGAGTTAATGGAGGTAGGTGGGGGTTGGAAGTGGTTGAGAGGGGGAGGAGAGAGAGTGAATTTCGAACTTTAGAGAGAGGAGGAGAGAGAATGGAGAGATAATGAGAGAGAGAGAGATATTGAGAGAGTTTGAAAGGGTTTTCTTCAATATTTATCAAAAGTTGAATACAAGAGGAGAGATGGGGCCTATATATAGGCAACCATTCTTTACATGACCAAAATACCCTTGACAATAAGATAAAAGACTGAGCATATCCTAGACTCAATCCTATGGGCCCATAACTAAAGTAATAAGGCCCAATTAAACATAACAAGGGAAATGGACTAAAACCATATGACTCAATAAAGGAAAATACATAAGATAGGACTTAATAAAAAGAAAATACATAAAATGAAACTTGGGAAATGAAGATAACAAGTGTAGACCATGATCAATCCATATCAAGAGTGTGCAGGCGATCAAAGCTAGAGGGGTGTCGGGAGATGCCCTCATCAAATCCCCCGGGGTGGGGAGAGCTCGACCCTGTCGAGTATGGGTCTACCTGGCTGTCGTACTGCTCCATCATGTCGGGATCCAAGCATATCAAATCCTCCCGACTCACCCATGTATCCTCGATCGGGGGACGGCTCTTCCACCTAACCAGATAGCGCTGATACACCCTGTGCCTCGTAATGATACTCTGCTCATCCAGTATTGCCTCTACCTGCTCTCGTCGGTCTCTCAAGCTAGAAAGTGGTGTCCCTCCGGGAGTGTCTCTCATAAGGGGGGGTGAAGGCTCAAGCTCCTCACTGGGTTCCACCGGGGGGCCTTTGTGGGGTACCAGGTCCGCCACACTGAAGGTAGGGTGCACCCCATAGCTTTCTGGTAGGTCAAGCTCATAAGCATTGCTGCCAAGTCGTCGTAGAACTCGAAAGGGTCCCGAACCCCGTGCCCTCAACTTGGAGGCAGGTCCAGGAAGGAGCTGCTCCGTCCTCACCATCACCGAGTCTCCCACTTGGAACTCGTAGTGGCGCCGATGAGCATCTGCCCGCCTTTTGTAAGTCTCATTGATCCTTCCTATATGCTTGCGAGAATGCGTATGCCATGCATGATGATGCGATGTTAGTGTGAAACGAATGGTATGCCAAGGTGGACCTGGGCAGCCAAATGTAGACCGATCACACTTTGATGCTATGAAGACTGTGGTAGTCTTAGGAGGGCCGGGACATCCATAGATGAACCTTTTATGCATGGATGTGATAAATGTCGGGGGACCCGGACATCCATGTATGCTCCTATCATGCTTAAGACTCATGATGAATGAAGGTGGGCCAATACATCCGAATATGGTCCACTTATGCTACCTACTTGACATGTGGGTGATGTGGATGAATGTACCCGACTTATGAATCATGTCAAATGGTGTGGTAGGCCTGGACACATGCATGTTTATCCCAAAGGTGACTTCCATGTGCATAGATGTGGGATGACTTTTGAACGTCCACGTGAATGGGTCGAAGGGATCTACGAACGTGGTTATGGGGTGGGGCACTTCATCAATCCCAAGGTGTTTGTTGCCTAAGGTCAAGGCTCTCATGTTGTAACCCGATTCTAGGAAGGGAGGAGTTTGGGTCGACATGGGCGATGTGGGTAAGGTGAGGTGGGTGGTGAATAGGGAAAGTGGGTCACATGGAGATTTAGGCTCCCATAAAAAAGGGTCAAAGGGATTATGGTAAGGGTCACCTAGGTAGGGGTACTCCATGTTCTCAATGTCGTCAAATGGCGAATCATCTCTCTCTAAGATAATTGGGCCAAGGTTGCTAATGGGTTGGCCAATCAAAGTACTTTGGATCTCAATGGTTGGGGAGTAGACTAGGATGGGTTCCTCCTCCATGGGAAGAAGGAGTATGATCTCACTTGTAAATTGGCCATTGGTGTAGATGGAAGTGATGGAGCCAATGGTGGGGTAAGCTAGGCTAATGGTGCTAGACTCTGATGGCCTCATGGCTAGCATATCGGTCAAGTGGACTTGCCAATGTAGGTAGGCCACTAAGTCTCCCAAATCTTCTACACAATAGGAGGTTTGATAAGTGACATGAGGCTGAGTGGGAATGAGTTGGGATTGATGTCCTATGAGTAGGTGGCTTGGTTGTAAACTAGGAATGGTGAGGCCTCGCTTGAGCCATAGGAATATGGACTTATCTATGGTGATGGTGTCATGGGGAAGGGTGTATAGCTCTTGAGGAACTAGGTTAGGAGGGGTGGTTGAGTTGTATGGCCCTTGGATTTCCTTGATTTTGGGAGGTGGATCCGAATTGGTATCCCTCTCCACTTGGGTAGGTGTGTGGGTTGCAACTCCTAAGGAGAATGGGGTAGGAAGGTCTATGGTGGGTGCGTTGGTGTTAGTCGAGGCATGGCGCACTCGAGGAGGTGAGCAAGGTCGGACATGGGTTGGACTTGGGAGTGGAAGTAGTGGAGGCCTAATTTGGGGTAAGATTGGTGTAGGAAGCGGGAGGTGGGTTGGGTGAGGGGTTTTGGGTTTTGGGGTGGTGGCCATTATGGGCCTTGGTGGAGGGGTGGACATGGTGTCCACATGGTTTTTAATGGTGAGGGTTGGATGAGTGGTGGTCACCATGGAGGGAATTGGGTTGGTTAGGGGTCTCTTGCCCTTGGGATCACTTGGGGTGGAAGTGGGGGCTAAAGGGGCTTGACTAGTGTAGGTTAGGGAAGGGGGTTTTGGTTGGGATGTGGGGGACCTCATGGGGTTAGGTGGGGAGGTGGAGGTCTTAGGTACTTGGGTTTTAGTGATAAGGGTTTGGACGGGTGGGGTGGGAGGAGTGGGAGTGCTCCTTGGGTTTTGGTGATCCGAGTGGGAGTGCTCCTTATTGGTGTAAAATCCGAAGGGGACACATACCTAGCCCTTAGTTGATCCTTCATGTCCTCCCATGTGGTGAGGGGAGCTTCCCGTCTAATTATCCTTAAGCCCTCAATTTTACACCAATGAGTTTGAGCCCTTTTGGTTAGTTGTATTTTGGCAACCCATGCCTTTTCATCCTCGGAAATATGATACCAATTGAAGTATTGGTCCATTGTAGCTTCCCAATCTAAATATTTGCTAGGAGAGGTCCCATCAAAGGTGGGAAGTGGGAAAGGGGCCATCCTATCGTCCGTCCTTAGGGCGGGCCTATTTTTTCCAAGTTGGTTGAGTCGGCCCGATATGTTATCAAGCCGCTCATTGGCATAGGTCAAGGCTTTCATGAAGTAGTTGAAGTCATGAGTGTTAGTGGTAGGTATCCCTTGGGGTTTTGGATTCATTGTGGGATTGGAAGATGTAGTATTGGGTTGAAAGCGAGTACCACTACGAGTGGTCATGCAAGGTTGGGTGGGCTATGCAAGGGTGTGCGGATGCACCTATGAAAGACTTAGTGTGACCCAAGACTAGACTTGTAAGGACAAGCCTATCACCTGGCTCTGATACCACTTGATGTGGCACAGCCCAAAGACCACTAAATATGATAAGGTGACCCTAGGACTTAGACCCGCAAGCATACAAGCGCTCAATGATTCTCACAACGACGATTTCTGCTCACTCGGTTCACACGTTCACCCGGTGGGTCCGGGAGATGATGGTGAGGGTCCGGGGTGGGACCCAATTGTCCTAATGGACTTACAATGCTAAGGCTGACCTCCAATGGGCCTGGGAGTCCCAAATTTGTGGGTGGCTGGCCCGCAAGGCGGGGTGTGGGGTGGCACTCACTCACGGGCCGCGGTGGGCACGATATTGCTTAAAATGAATTCCGAGCACTCTCTTACCGTCCGACGGGCATTCAAGGCAATACTACATTTGCAGAAATGAAGCTACAAGGGTGTGATCAGAAGCTCACCTGATCGGTGTGAAGACACCGATCCCGTTCGGAGACGAGGGCGCGCCGGGAGGCGAGGGTATACACCCGATCGCCGCGGCGATGGAGCTTGACCTGAAAATGTGAAGAGGTACAGCACTACGCCCCTTGCAAGGGGGGGATCTTGGGGTGGGGGTTAATGTATTACAACCAAAAATTACCTCCACGTAGGGAGGGGCCTTCAGCCGGCCAAGCGGGGAGGGGAACGAGCGAGATAGAGTCGACTTTCCGAGCTTTGCCGATTCTGCCTAGCTTCTGTAATTCTGGACAGAGGGCCGATGTCGATGCTGCCAATAATTCCACCGAGCTTGGAATCTGATGAAACTTGCGCCAAAAGCTTGCTAACCAGAGAGGGGTGCGGCTTGAATTTTTGGACGATGTTATGATCTGGGGGCTGACTGCTCCAGCGACTGGAAGATGGATGCAGCTCTGGTCTCTGGCCAAGTTTAGTCTGAAACAGCAGGTTGCAGAAGCTGCCACGATCGCTCCTGAGCTCCAAATTTGACACCGCTAGACGCGTTGGAATCGTGGACGAGTCTACTTTGCAGCAAAACAAACGGGGAAGTCTTATGATGTTGGAGATGAGCTGGGTGTCCAGAGAAGTGGACGGTGGTCGGTGCAGACTGTGAGGAGGCAGACCAGCGTGGGTGTGGTAGAAAATTGGTATCTCTGGTTGTCGGACGCCAAACGGGGTTCCGCCTTCTGTTCCTGGACGCTGACAGGGGGAGGAAGAACTTTGTAGAATACCTCGAAGACTGGTTCCTTCAAGGTTCGTCGTGGGAGAGTCTTCTCTGCCGCTCTGGTTCCTGGTCTGAGAGGTTCAGCGCAGTCGGGGAAGAACAGCCTTCACGGACGGCCACGAACTCGGAATGGAGTGATTCCACCTCGCCTGCGAAGAGCACAGGGAGACCTTTCCAGAAAGTTAGGCCACGCCACCAGCAGAACCAGGATGAAGTCGTGGACGTCGCTGCAACAGAGTGCTAATCTGCAGGTCGGCCTGCACACAATGCTGGAGTGGAGAAGAGAGGAGGGGGCAAACTTGGCTTGAGGGGAGAGGAGGGGTGCGACCTAGGGAGAAAGGAGGGAAGGGGAGATTCGAATTTGGGCTTTGGAATGAGTTAATTCAGCCTTGGGAAGGTGGAGATATGCTTAGGGAAGTGAAAGGGGTAGGTGGTGGTTGGAGGGTGGGGTTTTGAGTGGTGGAACTTCCTTGGGACTAGGTGAGGATTAAAGAGGGGTTGTGGGAAGTTGTGGGGAGTTAATGGAGGTAGGTGGGGGTTGGAAGTGGTTGAGAGGGGGAGGAGAGAGAGTGAATTTCGAAATTTAGAGAGAGGAGGAGAGAGAATGGAGAGATAATGAGAGAGAGAGAGATATTGAGAGAGTTTGAAAGGGTTTTCTTCAATATTTATCAAAAGTTGAATACAAGAGGAGAGATGGGGCCTATATATAGGCAACCATTCTTTACATGACCAAAATACCCTTGACAATAAGATAAAAGACCAAACATATCCTAGACTCAATCCTATGGGCCCATAACTAAAGTAATAAGGCCCAATTAAACATAACAAGGGAAATGGACTAAAACCATATGACTCAATAAAGGAAAATACATAAGATAGGACTCAATAAAAAGAAAATACATAAAATGAAACTTGGGAAATGAAGATAACAAGTGTAGACTATGATCAATCCATATCAAGAGTGTGCAGGCGATCAAAGCTAGAGGGGTGTCGGGAGATGCCCTCATCACAAACCTTGATTACATTTTGAAAATACTGGGCTTCAAAATCTCTCTTATCAATTGGTATCATTTGATTTCAGAATTCTATCAGTCTTTCATGAAGATTTCAATGGGCTATCTCGATCATAAATTTGAAAACTCTTGAACAAGAAATCTTCTATTATACATTTTTATGAATGTCTGAAATAACTCATGTGGTTTAAGTTTAATGTTCATGGAGTTTCACTTTAAAATCTCTTAAAAATATCTGAAGCATGTTTAATAAACCTTAACCATCTATTTCATGCTGTGTCTTGTAAAGTCTTCTGAAATCTGCATTATTGAATTCATGGCTTTAATTGGTTAAGTACATGAAATTATTATTGACTTGAAGCTAATGAATTAGTCTGAAATGTCTAAAGGGTAAAGTGTTGTCAGAGTAATGACTTTGGTCACTGAGAAACCATGTCCAAAGGACTGTGTCATGAGGTGCCTTAGTTAACTCTGTAAAATAAAATTCATTGAAAATCAGGCAGAGCAATGGCATGCACACTGAGAAATACAACTCACTCATCCAGAAATGATTTGGAGTGTGTCAGGATGTGTAAATGCTACCTCTGTTCACATAAAGTATGACAGTTAGTCACACTAAGTGCTTAGGGATATTGGCCTCTAATCAAGGTATATCCTCTAGTTATAATGTGTGCACTGAACTAGAGTGCTCGTAAAATTTGTAGCAAGAAAATTATTGAACAAATTGAAATATCTGAATATTGATGCTAAAATCAAATTGCTACAACCCTAGACAAAATCATATGACTTCATAATTGCTTGATTTCAATACTAGTGCATGTAATTCCGAAAGAAGTCATTAAATTTGATTGTTTAAGAGAAAGGGAGATTAATCAAGATAAGTATGAGGGCTTGGTTCATTTTTATTAAATCATGGTTTTAGATATCAATACAGAATTTTATTGATAAACTCTGCATACATCATGTTTAAACCATGCTGTTCAATAAAGTTCATTCATAAGCCCTTATAATGGAAGACTTTGAAAACTTATATTTTGGATTTATGAGATTGATATCTCTTTGAAAATCTGACTAAATTTCTTGTGATTGGAGCTTCTTTGAAAATCTGCTACTTGAAACTCTTCTGCTCAATATCATTGATTCATTGACCTGAACCTCTCCTTGTTATCCATCTCATAAGATTCCACTTATTGAGGGGGAGCTTCCATGTCATATGCATCATGCTGCATAGAAACTCTTAAGGGGGAGAATTGTGTTCTTGCATTCATATTTTTAGGGGGAGCTCTTGCATTTTGGTATCTCCTTCTACATCTGCATTCATATTGATTATATCAAAGGGGGAGATTTTTGCCAAAGGGGGAGAATTTTATTCAATCATTGCATGCTGGTTTGCTTTAACTTCTCAAACTATTTTCTTTTTGATGAAGTCAAAGGGGGAGAATAGTTTGTGTCATCAGAATTACTGACAGTGTAGTGTTGTCATCATCAAAAAGGGGGAGATTGTTGTGTCCCTATGGTTTTGATGATTGGCTTTGATGTGAGTTAATATTTTGATGATTGGTTTTGGTGTGAGTTAATCACTGTGAGTCATCTTGCTGAAATGAGTCATCTTTCATATGTTCAGTTTCAGTCTGTTTATCAAAGCACTGCATTGATGTTCTGTTAGTTTATCAGATCATAAAGTATTGTATATTTGATGTTAAGCCATGTTATCTGATGCATAAAGCATTCATATGCACATTCATCAGTTGCTTCACTTTGCTTGCGGATTTCTGTTCAGGCTAAACATCCTTGCATCATCACAGTGAGCTTAGTGCAGCAAGTATGTACATCGCCTTCAGTAGGCATGACAAGCCCACACTGCATTACATGCGAAACTTCGAAGTATGTACATTGCAAAGCATGCATCATTCATCATCTGAAGTCTGTACACTGGCCAAGTCCATACAGAGTCTTCTGTTGCATTTGAAGTCTATACAGTGGACCGTCTCTGTCAGCGTCTCAAGCTGCAAGTCTAAACATCCGTCTCAGTGTTCACATGCATCAAGTATGTACAATCCAGCGTCTTATTCAGTGTCTCATATGCATGTTCGAGTCAAAGTCTGTACAGCCCAAGTCTGTACAGCCGACCGTCTCATTAAGCGTCTTTGCAAGTCTGTGTATTGCTTGCATTTAGATAAGTCTGTACATCAGACTGTTTCATCAGCAAGTCTATACATTGGGCTGTAGCTTGCTTGAAGTGAAGTCTACACATTGATTCACTATTCATGCCTTCACTCAGAGTCTGTACAGCCATTCCTTGAGTCCAAGTCTGTACATCGCATTCAAAGATTTCCAAGTCTGTACAGCCAATGCACTCAATTGAAGTCTATACATTGGTCTTCATATTCGAAGTCTATACAGTGGTATTCAGCTAAAGTCTGTACATCGGACTTTCACTTCAAGTCTGTACATCGCTGCTTTGTCAAAGTCTGTACATCGCAGCTGTGTTGAAGTCTGTACAGCCATTCTCTTATCAAAGTCCATACATCCTTCTGTTGGAATTCCAAGTCCATACATCTGACTATTTGAGCAAGTATGTACATCATTTCATTCACACCGGAAGTATATACATTAGACTGTGGCAAAGTCTATTCATTCGTTTCCAAAAGTTCAAGTCCATACATTGATCATTTGGGTAACAAAGTATGTACAACGTGAGCTTCGGTTCTTAAAGTCTATACATTCTCCCGTTCAAATCCTTCAAAGTCTATACATCAGTTTGATTGAGTAAGTCTGTACAGCATGCCTTGTTGTTCACAGCCTTTAAAGTCTGTACATCGGCTTCGCATCTACAAGTCTGTACATTGGCTTCACATCTGCAAGTCTGTACATCAGTTTTATATCATCAAGTCTGTACATTGGCTTCAACTCTCCAAGTATGTACATCCACATCTCAAAGGCTAAGTCTATACATAACTGTGGCTGCTCGAAGTGAAGCATAGTCTATACACTCCTCACCATTCCCTACGTTTGGCCAAGTCTATACACTCATACCTTTCCCTACGTTTTCTGGCCAAGTCTACACATCGTTTACCTGGCGTTTGTTTCAAAGTCTAAACACTCGTTTCTAAGGCAAAGTCTATTCAATCGTCTTTATAGGTCTGAAAGTCTGTACAACCCTTCCCTCAACATGTCTATACACTCGGTGGCTTCATACACTTCACAGAAGTCCACACATTTCCCCTATTATGATAATGCATTCTTCAGCAAGTATATACACTGAGTTCGCATGAAGTCTCACAAGTCTATACACTCTCCCAGTGTACACACTTACTCACTTACTGTTTCTAAGTATATACATTGTGTTGCATTGCTTGAATTTCCTCAAGTCTATACACTGAGCTCGCATGAAGACTCAAAGTCTATACACTCACTCAGTGTTCACACTTGCTCATTTCCTACTTATAAAGTCTATACACTGCATTTTACAGTATGAGTTATAAAGTCTATACATTGCATTTTACAGTATGAGTTATAAAGTCTATACACTGTCTTCAGTTGATTTTGTTAATCGACTGAACTCCTCATTTGTCTTGCAGGTGTCTGGCACGTGATCCAAGGAGCTGAGATGCTGACACGTGGTAGAGTCACTTGGGCGGGAGCTGTGGAGACACACGCCCTAAGCTGCTGTGATATATATAGAAGCCTTCGTCCACTATAGAAGGCAGATGAGAACAGAAGTGGGCTGATCGAGACTGAGAGTGAAGAAGAAGAGAGGCAGAGAAGTAGAAGAAAGAGAGCCACGATCAAAAGAGCAGAAGAAGAAGAGAAAAAAAGAGATGGGGAGAGCCTGCAAAAGAGAAGAAGATAGAGAGTGAGAGCAGCGGAAGAAAAAGAGAAAGAGAGAGCTCGTGAAGAAGAGCAGAGAGCAGCTTCGTTATTTTCACTGGACTTTGGATCAAATCCAATCTAGTTGCTCCTGCGAGAGCTACAGTTTATATTTCATTTTCTAGCTTTCTGGTTGCTGAAGTTATTTTCATTTTGTGTTTCTTATTTTTCTTTTTTTTTCTGATTACCTTTGTTCTTCCGATCCTCTGGACTGAGGTCAGGTTCCTCCTGTTGGTTCAGGAGAAGGGAGATCTGATCTCCAGGTTGCAAGTGACAGGTTGTCACTTGTGGGTTCCCTCTAGCTAGAGGAAGGGAGGCTCGTCCTCCGGTTCTGGGCTTGTGGGTTGCAAGTCCAGGGGTCCCTCCGGGTCTGGAGGAAGAGAGGTCCTCGACCTCTGGTTTCCAAGTGGCTGGGAGTCACTTGGGGTGTCCCTCCGGTTGGGAGGAAGAGGGGAGGCTATTCCCCTGGTCAAGCTGTGTGGCAGCAAGTGTTCGCAGACTGAGTCTGGTTGTTTCTAGCGTTGGCTAGTGAAGCCTCACTCCGGTTGGGAGTGAGGGGTGGATGTAGGTCTGGAGGATCGAACCACCTAAAAAATCTACTGTGCAGTGGTTTGTTTTGTGCGTTTGCTCCTTGCCTCCTACCTCCCATTCACAGGTTATGCATGCATGGTTAGTTGTGTTATCTTGGATTGTTTGTATTGTTCCTATCTGCAGTAACCTTGAGCATTATATTTTGCTAGGTGTGTTTGGGTTGCATAGTTCTGTCTACATTTCTGGTTTTATCAGGTGGCTGCATTGTTGCAGTCCAACTATTTGATCATGTGTTATCTTATCATCTTTTCTTGCAGAGCTCATTAGTTTTTATTCCGCATATCTGAGCTTTAGAGTTTTAATTTGGGCGTTATTTCTGAAGGGGATACATTCACCCCCCTCTGTATCCGGGCATAGCACTCTATCAGGAGGAAGGTGAACGGCGGTGGAGAAAGAACGGAGATCCGAATGGGGCCTCACACCCGACCCCATCTCAGAGCCAGTGCATCCAGAGCTTCGATCATCCTCCATTGAAGGGGAAAGGGAGAGGATCAAGAGAAGAAGGTTGGGCATCGCACCCGGAGAGGGGAGGAGGAAGGAGGTTTCCAAAGATTGGGGAAGATAGCCATAGATACACTCATAAACTCTTTCATAGATTCATTGCTTCATTGTCTAATCAAACGAGATGGGATACATATATAGGGGAAGGGGAAGATAAAACAACGCTAAAACATCAATTACAACCATGGAAAATAGTGCACATTGAAGACTTTTAGGAGTTTCAGCGCCGGGAAGTTGGACCGTCTGCAACTGCGTTCTGTCTAAGATTGCGCTAGGCAAACCTAGCGCCTTCTTCCAGATCGCGCTACCCACAGGTAGCGCGTTCATCTTCGGCTCGGCAGCTTCCACGATCCGCTTCGGCCAGGCAGCTTGTTTGATTTCCATCACATGCTTTCTTGATGCCTTGGGGGCACATGGTGCCCAGTCTGGAAGATGTGGTCCGAATTACGGGCCTGAAAGTGGATGGCAAGGCGCTGACTAGCATTACGTACTCCGACTACCGAGAGGCTGCCCAGAGGTTGCTAGGAGTGGACCTGCATGATCGTAGGAATAGGTCTGTAGCCAAGACGCCTATTATGGAGACGTTGGGGCTTACTGACATTCATTCTCGTGATGATGAGTCCTTGGAAGAGTTCATGGAGAGGACTGAAAGAGGATGCCGCGCTGTCTACTGCGTAGACGCGAGCAATTGGGAGAGAGCCAACATAGATTTGAGGAGATTCTTGCTCTTCCTATTGGGGAAACTGTTGTTAGGCTCGAAAGGAGACAACATTCATTGCCGCTTCTTAGAATTCCTGATAGACCCTGAGAAAGTGGGACGATACGCTTGGGGAGCAGCCATGTTGGAGCATCTATTTGCGGGTCTGTCTGAAAGAGCAGATCGAGAGATAATAGTGAGTGGTTTCACGCCGTTCATCTAGGTATCCTACTTCTCACCTTTTTGGTTTTATTTTTTTTCTTTTTTTTTCGATATGTTAATGACATATGACGGTGCAATTGTGGAGCTATCATTACCTCCCAATGGGAAAAGCCTGGCATTGGCGACTGATGGTGGTGCCGCTGGCGAGGCGGTGGCAACGTATCACGAGCCCACCCTCTCTATCCTACCAGCTGATGGTGTTAAGGAGTGAGTTGCAAGAGTTCCCCGCGGCAATGGTGATTATTATTTCATCATCATCTTTTTCTCCCCTTTTTTTTATTTTTATATTAAGAAGATCTGTGTGGCCTGACCTAGATGGTTTGGAGGCCTTATGCGGGCATGACTGACGCCGATCAGCCATGGGTCATAACTAGCCGTGCCCGGTTCGGACGTGACCTCTGGATGCACTGTTTGAACGAAATCAAGCCACTTCGGCTACGATTGACCATGAGGACTATAGGGCTTGCCCAAGAATGGTTGGACATGACTACCACAGCACGTGTCGGGAGGAAGACGCGTGGGCCGGCGAACTCCATTGATTGGAGAGTGCAGTTCCCTGAGCAATACGGGGACTGGCAACGGGGTGGCACTCCCGTGGAGTCACATGCTCAAGATAGTGAGGATTATCTACGCCTCTATAAGGTGATGTATGCAGAGCGACTCCATCCCGAAGGGACTGTGGAGGTGAACATTATTTTCTTTTCTTTTTTTGTATGTTAACCTATGTCCTGGCCACAGGATGTTCGCGACACTATGATAGCAAACCAGCAAGCTCGCCTGATAGGCACGGAGCGGCAGTTACATGATACTCGAGCAGCCTTGAGTTCTTCGGTAAGCCTACATACGTACGATCATAGACCAAGATTCCTGTTGCTAGGTCCTCAGTGTCACCTTATGTGTGTTGCAGCGCGCCCAGCTTGATGCGGCCTCCTCAGCAATGGGGGCGGATGGCATTTCTTCCAGTTTATGGATCCCCACTTCCGAACTCGATTTGCTTCATGAGCAGCTTGCTCATACTACGCAGCGAGCTGCGGAGGCAGAATGAATGCTCTTCACACAGGTTAGAGTCTCGTCATTGAATTTCACTTATTCGTGCCTCCACATATCTGAGATGATGGTTATGGCAGACGAAAGAGGTGCAAGATGCACTTGCCCGCACTGCACAGGGGGAAGCCAGAATAGCGGAACAGGAGGAAGAGTTACAGCATCATCCAGATGATGACTCTTCTTGGGACGCCGTGGAGCTGAGGATCACCCTTCAGTTGGAGAGGGAGGACCGAGAGAGAGAACGCGCGGAAAGGGAAAGAGACACTGAAAGACAGAGAGCCGACAGATTGGCTGAGAGGGAGGAGTGTAGGGCCATGGAGGCCCAACTGTTTGAACTCCGGACCAGCCTTGGTCTCGCTGAACAATGGCTAAGAGATGGCGAAGAGCGCTACCGAAGAGCACGAGAGCGTGGCTTTCGTGTTAGTAGCTTCTTTGCCACCCCTATCTATCGATGGGGAGCAGAGACGGGAAGGGGGGTACAGAGCAGTAGAGGATCCGTCTTGCATGGTTTAGCAACACCCTCCGGGGTTCCTCGCCTGGGAGTGGAGAAAGGTGTAACACTGAGAGAGAGGGTGGAACTTGATGTACAATTTCTATAAGGAAATAAAGAAAGGAATGTTTAGTTTCCTATCTCTTGCCTTCGTTCCTTCTTTTCAATCCTGTATACATTGCTCAATAAAAACAAGTCGGTTTTTCCGTTCTGACTTGGCCCCTTGCTCAACAAGCAAATGTTTGTTCTAATTGTCCTTGATAACGGGTGAAGAGGCCAAGCCTTTATTAATTAAGGCAAGAGTAAAGATAATGAATGAGACACACGGGCACGCAAATGGGAACATAATGTAGCACACAAATGAGATCACACGGATGCAAAAAATTTTTGTTTTTGTTTTGTAATGATATATTTTTTGTGTGTTTTTTTGCTTTTTTTTTGTTTTTCTTTGTTTTGTTTTTTTTTGAAAAACACTTTTTATTACAACCGACATGATTTTTGGATCAGGGGTGTTTGGAACGTTCTTAAGTAGCGTAATGCGGGGTTAACATGCTCCAAAAGAATTCCCACTTGAGGACTCACCTGACAGCGTCTTTCGAGGGCCACTACATTTTTTGTTTTTTTTGTGAGATAACTAATGCCTAGTGACCATTCTTATGGCACCTGACTCTTATGAAGATAGGGTTTCTTACTAACTCCCAGGTATCTTGTGCGCACATCTAGATTGATTTGGGCCCCTAGACTCCTCAAGTGATAATCCTACCGGTTAAGACTTAACCTGATGACAAAATCGTCATGCCATGCTTAGGCTCCCAGTTACTTCCGACCGCAAGGATACACCGAACGAGTGTTCGAGGTATAAGATTTGCCCGACCCGGGTCTATTTCCTCACAACTCTAGATGATATATGATGGAACACCTTGGAACCCCAACGGCCAACCGCGCGACGCTGACCCGGAATCAGACGCCGTCGCACCTATTGGTGACGCGGTTGCATTGACCTAAGCCCGAGGTTGAAGTAAGAAACCACCGAGGTAGTAGATAGAGGTCTTGACCGGCCAGAAACACCGAGACTCCTTCGCGGCGATGGCTTTCACTTTTCGAAGTGGACAGTTATATGTGTGTTTTGCTAAAACGAGGTTGCTTGCCTTAGCGGGGCGCGCCTTTCAGGATTTCCACTGAGCTTTCATCTTTGAGGGGAGAAAGAAGAGTAGTGGGGTAAACCTTCCGAGAGGACCGGCAAAACCGTTAACCCGACGAGCTAACTGGGACCTACTTGACCTCTCCCTTTTGGGAGATTTCGGACCAAACCTCGAACAGAATTACATTGCCCCTTTGTGAAATTTAGCTTTCGTTTTGAGGGGTCTCGCCTGTTGAAATTAGGCACGGCCATGACCAGGCTTTCATCTGACTTTGGATTTTTTTTTTTAGGGAGACGTGATGATTTGATATGTAGGGATCCCTCTTGTATGCCTGCGGGGACACTGCCCTCTTCTCGTGCTCTGACTGGAGTTCGAGGAGATAAATCTTACTCTCGCCTTCAAGGTATAGTATTTTGGTTCCCTTATGCTCAGCGTTTTAAGGGCGCCGGCTGTCTCATTGGGTCGAGATAGAAGAGAACAAAGATTACGACTTTCCTGGAGACCTTCGAGCACAGCCCCACAATAAGCAATACTACCAATTTTTGGCAAAAACAGCTGCGTGTGTGCGTGCTGCCTTCTTTTAGTGGGCGTAAGCCGACATGACCGGACATGGATCTTTGCGGTTCAGGCGAGCCAAGACCCGAGACCTACCGAGCCTTAATGGATCCTAACCTACATGAAGGACAGATGCAAAGACTTGACTGCATGATGAACACTAGGCACTCTCTCTTTTGTTTTTGTTTTTATTTTTATTTTGAAACTTCCCGTGAGTTCCGCTTCGCTCGATCCCAAAAATGGTGTGTGAGAGTGTGCGCAGGTTAACCCTGAGTTAGACTACAAAGACCGAAGAGTGAATTTCTAGCTCTGATGGCCCTCGTACCATGCTAGTTGTTATGGTTATCTAAGGGTAGTATTTCTTAAGATAAAGCCCGTTCCAAGGGTGGGATAACTCGGCCCCTTCGGTATTGACTAGCTTGTAGGCATTGCCAGGGTACACGGCTTGAACCACATATGGTCCTTCCCAATTGGGTTGAAGTTTAGAACGCGGCCCTCCAGGTTTGACAAAAATTCTTTTTACGACCATCTCGCCAACTTTGAATTTTCTCTCAATGACTTTCTTTTGATAAAAACGAGCGAGTCTATTTTGATAAATATGTGCATGCTCGGCAGCGGCCAGCCGCTTCTCGTCTAAGAGTTCCAACTGGACAAGGAGTGAATTACGACGTTCGTCGAGGGGAAATTCCTTATCCAATTGTACCCTGAGAGAAAGAATTAGAGTCTCGTACGGGACTACAGCTTCCATCCCATAAGTAAGGGCAAACGGAGTCTGCCCAGTGGGGGTACGGATTGAAGTGCGATAGGCCCATAGAGCTTCGATAAGCTTTTCTGGCCAGTCTGAAAACTTACTAGACTCGCAGGTTTTCTTTATGATTTTGATCAACGTCTTGTTGGTGGCCTCCGCCTGACCATTACCTTGTGGGGAATAAGGTGATAAATGATGCAATGTGATTGCGTACCTTTTGTATAGGTCTTGAAGGTCCTGAGAAATGAACTGTGGCCCATTGTCAGTGACGATTGTGCTGGGGATGTCGAACCTGGTGAGGATGTTCTTCATGATGAACTTGCAGACTGTTGACGCCTTGATTTCCGCGTAAGCTTCGGCTTCGGCCCATTTGGTGAAGTACTCCATCACAGTGAGGATAAAAGATTTCTGCTTGGTGAGGGAGTTAGGATCACCTAGGGGACAAATGATGTCGAACGCCCACATGGAGAAAGGCCATGGGGAGGATACTGGATGAAGTGAGGAAGATGGTGAATGAATCTTGTCAGCGTGAAGCTGACACTTGACACACCTACGAACATAGACAGCACAATCCTCTTCCATAGTGGGCCAGTAAAAGCCTTGCCGAATGATCTTCTTAGCGAGCATTTGGCTATTTATATGGCCACCGCACACACCTGAGTGTGCTTCCTCTACACATTTCCAGACGTCATTGTCATTAATACACCTTAATAGAACACCAGTAAGGCTTCTCCTATAGAGTAGACCTCCAACCAATGTGTATTTATAGGCCACCCTTCTTATGGCTTTCTTATCTTCTGTGGTGGCTCCTTCAGGATAGGACTGATCTTTGCAATATTTGATGATTTCATAGAACCAAGGTTTCTCCTCTTCAGCCAATTCTTCTTCAAATTCTGCCAACATGATTTCCCTCTTCTCAAGAATTTCCCCTTCCTGAACCTTCTGTAGGACTCTTTCTTTGATTTTTAAGAGGTAAGGGTCTTGAACGGCAGGGACGAGACGCTTGTAGATGGTGATGGATTTAGACCATGCACCTAAAGGGAATTTAAAAGATGACGCCAAGGAGGCGAGGGCATCGGCCAGAATGTTCTGTTCGCGAGGAACATGGACAAATATCAGGTTGGCTAATAATTTGGCATAAGCGGAGACCAGCTCCTGATAGGGCTTGAGCTTGGGACCAAGGGTGCGATATTTGGTAAGCACCTATGGAGAACAAGTTGATTATCACCCACGACTCGTAATTCGATGATATAGAAAGAATGGGCTAGTTCTAGACCAGCTAGAAAAGTCTCGTATTCAACAATGTTGTTGGTGACTGGGAATGTGAGATGAAATGCCTCTGGGATGGTAACGCCCTCGGGCGTTAGAAGGACAATGCCAATACCCTTCCCTTGGGAATTCAGAGCTCCATCAAAATATAATGTCCACATTGGCTCATCAGATTGGGTGATGGACATTAGTTCCTCATCTGGAAACTCTGATTGGACAGGATCGAACTTGGGGAGAGGATGATGAGCGAGATGCTCGGCTATAGCATAGCCTTTAATCACCTTTTGCTGAATGTAGGTGATGTCAAACTGAGAGAGGAAACTCTGCCAGCGTGCTAGCCTATCAGTAAGGACAAATTTTTCTAGGAGTACTTGATAGGGTTCATGCGGGCGATCAAATGGACCTCATGAATCAAGAAGTAGTGCTTCAATTTCTATACTACCCAAACAAGGGCAGCACAGGTTTTCTCCATGGCTGTGTACTTCTATTCACAAGAATTGAGGAGTTTGGACAAGTAATAGGTCGCCCGTTCCTTGCCTTCTTCATCGGTTTGTGCGAGGACGGCTCCTACGGAGTCATCCAAGACTGAGACGTAAAGGATCAGAGGTTTTCCGGGCTTGGGTGGAATGAGAACGGGTAACTAGCCAGGTACTCCTTTAACCCTTCAAAATCTTTTTGACACTTAGAATCCCAATGGAATTCTACTCCTGGCTTGGTCAACACATAGAAAAGTCTACACCTTTGTGAATGCTGAGGCACAAATCGACGGATGAATTGCAGCCTCCCAATTAAACCTCAGACTTCCCTAAAATTTTTGGGTGGCGGCATGTCCCTGATGGCCTTAGCTTTGTCGGGATCTATCTCAATCCCCCTTTTACTCACAATGAAACCCAGTAATTTGCCCGATGACACACCAAACACACACTTCTTCGGGTTCATTTTTAATTGGAACTCCCTTGATCTTTGGAACACCTTAGCCAAAACTTTCGGATGTTCCACCCTGGTTCTTGATTTCACCAATAAATCATCCACATACACCTCTAGATATATATGCATCATGTCATGAAATATGGCCATCATAGCTCTTTGGTAAGTAGCTCCAGCATTCTTTAATCCAAATGGCATGACCACGTAATAATATGTTCCCCATGGTGTAGTGAATGACGTCTTCTCCTGATCCTCTTCTGCCAAACGAATTTCATTATATCCTGAAAATCCATCCATAAATGAGAGGGTCTCATAACCTGCCGTGTTATCGATTAACATATCAATGTGAGGCAAGGGAAAATCATCCTTTGGACACGCGCGGTTAAGGTCCCAGAAGTCGATGCAAATCCCGACTTTTCCATCCTTCCTCATGACCGGGACAATATTCGCCACCCACTGAGGATAAAGGATGACTCTAATAAACCTGGCTTTGTGGAGCTTGTCGACCTCTTCTTTCATTTTTAAAGCCATCTGAGGGTGGAAACGCCTTAACCTTTGTTTTATCGAGACGGACCCTGGTTTTATAGTTAAGCGATGTTCAACCAAGGTGGAATCTAAACCCGGCATATCCTCGTAGCTCCATGCAAACGTGTCCCTATACTCTTTGAGAACTTCAATTAATGCCTCTTCTTCAGATGATGGCAAATTATCACTTATGAGGATGATCCTAGGGTCTTCCTCAGTTCCCAAGTTAATTTCTTTGGTGGACTCTTCTACAGTGGCTGACGGCTCGTCGAATCTCCTCATCCACTAGAATATGCGCCGGCCGCATCCTCATATTCTTCATCCTCGTCTCCAGTAGGGTATTGTTCATCGGTGATCTCATAAACCCCATATCCTTCATCAATCGCACAATTGCCCTCACATTCTATCTCCGGTAGCTGGATGGGATTTTATAGCAACTGAGGATGGATAGAAGGGCTTGACACCTAGTGGCTAAATCTAGAAGGAATCGACGGCGGATCTGCCTACCCTTGAATTTCCTTTTGGGTACTACCCTTGACTTATTATCCCTAGCTTGACTCACATTATTTACAGAAGGAGAAAAGGCTGAAGGGGATGGTGAAGAATGTACAGGGAAAGACCCCTCAGAGGAGGGGTATAAAAGGTCACTCATAGGACTTTGCATGGGTGGCCCGCAGGGTGGGACGCACTCGTGAGAGATGTAGGAGGTTTCTTCAACAATGATGTGTTGTTGAGGAGTTTGAAAATTGACGTTTTTTGTTCGTTTTCATTTTTGATGACAAAACAATGAAAAGAAATCGGAGTAGGGGGAAATGTGATTATGGCTAAAGGATTGGGAGGTTCGTAGAGCAGATCATGATTGAAAACTTAGCGCGGGTTGAGAAACCCGGGCAGGTATGTAAGTAGAGAAGGGGACCTGGGAAGATCGTCAGACAACCGTCTGGCCCATGAGGAAGACATCAGCGAAGACTGAGGTGAGTGAATGGAGAAGACGATGGCTAATGAGCCGTCGATGGCAATGTTGATGACGGATGAAGATCTGCCGGTGACAGAGTCCTCTTGGCGAGGATGGTTTGGAACTTTGGCAACAATAGTGATACTCCCTGGCATTTCAGAGATCAATGGCGGCCCTTCCACCTGCGGTGGTGAGAACATTCTTTTTAGTGTAATGGAAACATCTTGTATGTCAAACCATTTGCCCCATTCGCATTTCGGATCTTTGATCTTGCCTTTCTTACCGGACCTTGAACAATTTTCATCCAAGTACACAACATGCGATCCTCCATGGGTTTCCTACGGGTAATCTCCCATCTGAACAACGGGCCCCTTCTTGAAGTGAGAGGATAGGGTCCACGTGAGGGGTTTCCCATCCACCTCGAGCGATCTTTTAAAGCCTAGGCCAAACTTGTGGCCTAACCTTTTTTCCTTTGGCGGCTTTAGCCTTCCTTGTAATTGCACGCCCAAGCCTTTGCCTTGTTGATAGCCGATATTCCTCATTATCTCCCATCCTTTAGAATGGGAAGGGAGACGTGACATCGGTACTGAAGGTGGCTTCTTTGGTGTTAGAAGAATGCGGGACGGGTCATACACATCCAGTAGTGATAATATGGGCCGATGAGACGGCCAAACAGATGGCAAAGAGATGTTAACATCATCCACTGTATGAAGGACAGGTGTGCTGACCACTTTAATAATCCTCCCATTATATGGGAACTTTAGGCATTGGTGGTTGGTGGAGGGTACAACATCCATGACTTCGATATAGGGGCGGCCCAGTATAGCCTTAAATGTGGGATCCATGTCGAGGACGTGGAATTCTGTAGGGACTGACGCAAGGCCTAATTCTGCCTGTAGGATAATCATTCCCTATGGTGGCCTTTTGCTGTTGTCATAAGTTGTGAATGTGATTGAGGAAGGTCTTATCTGTTCCTCACCGACTCCACATAACTGAAGGGTGCTCATGGAGATCACATTTATGGATGCGCCCGTGTCCACCAAGCACGGGTGTATGGACACTCCATTGATTTTTATCGAAACACACAATGCATATTTTCGAGCTTCCTTGAGGGCAAGCTCGTGGTTGTGGAACACAATAGCCGGTTGTGTGTCTGTCAGTATCAGAACGGCCGAAATCTTCTCTACAGGGAGGTCCTCATTCACCATGACCTTTTGAAGATATTCCATTAAGGCTGCCTGATGGGATGTGGATCTCTGAAGTAGCTCAAGGATGGAGATCCGAGCAGGCGTCTTGTCCAAGTGTTTCAACAAATCATACTGTGTTCCAGGGATGGATTTTTCTGGCTGCTCTCCATTGTCCTTCTCTGACTGAGCCTGATCGGGGTTCTGAATATTCTGAGGAAAAACTTTGTGAAAAATCCTTCCACTCCGGAGCACCATTGCCTGCGGCTTTTGTAACTCTATGGGGGTAGCTGCGGGTTTTAACAGAGGTTTGGGGGGTAGCGGTGGAGGAATGGTTGATGAAGCTGGAGTAACGATGGGAGCAGGGATTCTGATGAGGGTTTGTTCGGTGGAGGCATGGTGGAGGTAGAGGGGATATCATACGGGCTATGAAGGATAGGGGGTTTGGAAGGTGGAGGTGGAGGCAAAGTGGACATGGATAAGGCTTGAGATGGGTAATGGTTTTGAGATGGGTGATGGGTAATGAGTGGTTTTGAAGGCATTGGTGGAGGTATTGTGGAGACAGGCGGGGTCACGTATGGTTGATGGATGATGAGAGGCTTGGAAGGCATAGGCGTAGGTGTAGTAGAGGTGGATGGCAAAATGGGAGGGTGAGAGAAGACGAGAGGGTGTGAGGGCGTAGTGGAGGGTGTTGGCCGATAGGTCATTGGTGAGTTAGTAGAAGGGGTGCGTATGAGAGGGCGTGATGGCAGTGGAAATGGTGAAGGCCGTATTATAAGGTGTGATGCAGGTTGATGAGAGAGAGGTGCTACCCGGGCAAGGCGAGGGGTTGCATGACGATAGGGTTGGTGGCAGCAAGAATGGAGGTACTTTCTGGGTGCCACACCTGCTCTCTCCCGACTTTTGGGAAGGAGGAGATGGGGTTGACCTGGTGATTAGGTTGTTGGTGCTCAAGCAATGGATTCTGGATTATGCCCATGTTGGGCTGTTATTGTTGTGCCTGCTGAGGCTGTTGTTGTTGTTGTGGTTGTTGCTGTGGCTGCTGTTGGAGTTACTGTTGTTGCTGGAACTGTGGCCTAGGAGGAGGTCTCCTGGCTTTGAGAGTGGCGATGTATCACCTCATTTCATCCCAGTCAATTCCGCCTTCATCATTCATATCGTAGATGTAATCTTTAAATTGAAAGTAGTTCTCTACTGTGTGTCCTCGCTACCTGTGATAAACGTAGTATCTGGAGGTATCAACATTCGGGGGCCACGCGAGCCTTTCCCTGGGTAGGATGAGTGTGTTTGAGGCCAAGAGGGCGCTGAAAATATATGCCAAAGTTTCTAGCAATGGTGGGTAATAGGCTCTTTTGAGACCAATTGGCCTCCTTTGTTGCTGTGGGGGGCCATAATTCCCTGGGGGTGGAACTTGGTGGTACTGAGGTGGCGGTTGTTGTTGCTGGGGTCGGGGTTGTTGTTGGGGTTGAAGTGGTTTAGGCATATTGTTCTGGGGTGGATTGTTTTGGGGTGGAGGATGAGAGGGGAAAGGACCTTGTTGGAGGGGAAGTCAGGGCATTTATGGAGGCCTTGGGTTGAGTGCATAGTTGGCGTTGTTGACTACACTTACTTGCTCGTTTGTTATGACCCCTTCTGTTGCTCCACTTGGGACACCAGTGCCTGTCTTTCTGATCACCTTAGGCTTCAATGGCACAAACATGTGCATAATGGGGCAATCTTTTAACTGGGTCTGGATATACCGGGCCCTTTCATAGAGCTCTTCCATTGTGGTAAGCTTGTTCATGGCCAGGACGTGCCTGAACTGTGGGGTTGCATTGGACATAATCATTTTCACTTGTTCGGGCTCTGAGAGGGTGTGGACACCAAGAATTGCACGCACAGATTTCCTGCTCGGCCCAACGTCAGCAACGACACCGAGTAAAGAAACCCTAGACAGACTAGTCACCCAGACTCCCCAAATATGCACATTGCCGTGAAGCCGTCTCCGGAGTCATGATAGTGAAGAGAAATCAACCACCAAGAACCCCACAATCCATGGGCCTCTAAGAAAATCAAACGGGCCACAACTCGTGCTCACAAAGGGCTCAAAACTGCCCATTTAGCAGTTCAACGGCACGCCCTTGGCCTTCAGCGGCACACCCCCAAGGTCCTCCAACGGCACGCCCCTGGCCCCTCCCAGCGGCACGCCCTATAGGCCCTCAGCGGCACGCCCCAACACCATTCCATTGGCACGCCCCTGCTAGCCCTTAGCGGCACACTCCGCAAGCCCCCCAGCGACACACCCTGGAGGCCACACCAACGGCACGCCCAGGGGTTGCCCTCAACGGCACGCCGTCATAGCGCTACAGCGGCACAGCTTGCCAGCCCTCCAGCGGCACAGCTGCCTGGCCTTCCAGCGGCACGCTATGGCTTGTTCCTCACCCGGCGCATCTGACAGAACGACGTGATGCCCATCCCCTACGACCCTTGGCACGCAGTAGAGCCAGCTCAGGGCTAGCTGAGGTGTCGCCCAAGGAGGAAGGCACGCAAGCTACCCCCCCTGCAACCAAGGACGAGAGAGTCAACTCCCATTTAATGCCCGTCGTCATCGGACATTCCCGCCATCGACGGCTCGGCCCGAACACTCCCGCTGCTGGGGTATAAAAGGCCCCTTCGCCACGGTAAAGAGGCTGGGGCAGACACAACAGAGAGACCAGAAGAGAAGAAGAAGAAGAAGAGGAGAGGCTCTTGCCTTCCCCTGCTGCTCCGTCACCACCGTCTGAGTGCAGAGAGAAGAGAGAAAAGAGAAGAGGGTGAGCTATGGGAGGGGAGGAGCTAGCGCTCCGTTCCCCTCCCCACTGTATCTTGTTTTACTTCTCTCCATTTCCCCTTTTTTGGTTTACCACGATGTATTAGCCCCTCTTGGGCTGCTCCCTTTTTAAAGGAATAAAAAGCTCACTAGGTGTTCATGTTTTGTGCATGTGCATCCCCATGTGTTTGCATTCCTTGTCGTTTTACCCTTTTCACGGTCTTTTACCGATTGCTTCCGAGTACCACAGTTTCCCTCAGGGGTTTCATCTCGTTGGCTGCATCACCCTTGTAAGATAGCTCGGTGGCTACCCCCCTTTTTTTCTTTGCATCACAAGTCTCCTCTCCAACGGCACACCCCTGGCAAGCCCCTGCCTGGTGCACCCCAGCCCGTTATAGAAGAGTCTTCCGTCCGTTGTTTTCCCCGGGTTTCTCGAAGTTTTATCAAAGGTGCTGCCGCCTTCAGGCGCCCACCTCCAGCTGTCGGGTTCTGCCACTCCTTGTGGGCGCGTTCCCTTTATCTCCCTTACGCTCGGGTCAAGTGGAGATGCTGTCGAATTTTCGTTAGAAATAATAACACACTGAAGAGACAAAAGGAAGCAACAAACAAATAGAATAATAACACATGAAAAGGCAAAAGGATGTAGCAAACAGATGGAACAACAACACGTTAAAGGGCAAAGGAAAATAATGAACGAATGGAAAAGGGAGAAAAGATTTGTATAAAACTACATAAAGATCAGAGAAAAGAAGAAAAGAAAAGCTATAAAATAAGTAAAAGAGGAGTGGGCCTTCATCGGTACATCTGTCCTAGCCTTCGCCGGTACACCCTCTACCCTCGTTGGCCGGAACACCTCCTACCCTTCCTTCAGCGGTACACTCTAACAGCCCTTCAACGACACACCTTTTTTTGCCCTTCAGCGGCACACTCCTCCTCACCGTCTCACCCCCCATCTCTAACTCCCTCTCCCCCTCATCTATCTCTCTGTCTCACCTCTTCTTCCACCGTCTCTCCGAAGTGGAACCCAATGTACAGACTTGGCAGGTTGATACACGAACACAGCAACAAGTAATGTATAGACTTTGCGTGAAGGATTGTACAAATGCAGATAGTGAAGCATGTACATTAGAAATGGATGTTCAGACATGCCGTGAACGAATGTATGGGCTTAATATGCTTGTGACAACAATGTATAGACTTTGAGCTGGCCAATGTATAGACTTTGAGCTGCAGCAAATGGACAATGTATAGACTTTGAGCTGGTCAATGTATAGACTTTGAGCTACAGCAAATGGACAATGTATAGACTTTGAGCTGGCCAATGTATAGACTTTGAGTTGCAGCAAATGGACAATGTACAGACTTTGAGCTGGCCAATGTATAGACATTGAGCTGCAGCAAATGGACAATGTACAGAATTTGAGCTGGCCAATGTATAGACTTTGGGTTGCAGCGAATATACAATGTACGGACTTTGAGCTGAAGGATGTATAGACTTTGTGTGCTGGTTGCATAGACAATGTACAGACTTTGAGCTGAAGGATGTATAGACTTTGTGTGCTGGTTGCATAGACAATGTACAGACTTTGACCTGATAGATGTATAGACTTTGTGTGCATGCAACCAGCCAATGTATAGACTTTGAGTTGCAGCAAATAGACAATGTACAGACTTTGAGCTGATGAATGTATAGACTTTGTGTGCAGCAACCAGCCGATGTACAGACTTCGTGTCGCAACGACCAGCCAATGTATAGACTTTGGGCTGAGGGACGTACAGACTTCGTGTGTGCTAGCAGCCAGTGTACAGACTTTGAGTTGCAGTAAATGGACAATGTACAGACTCTGCGTGTATGCTAGCAGCCAATGCATAGACTTTGAGTTGCAGCAAACGGATAGTGTACAGACTTCGCGCGTGTGCTAGCAGACGTTGTACAGACTTCGAGTTAGCCCGGCACGCCCGCCAACTCCCTCTCCGGCATACTCTCTTGGCACTTCTCCGGCACCCTCTTACCTACCCGGTACACTCTCCCAGCCCCTCTCCGGTATGCTCTCCCTGCCTTCGCCGGTACACCCCTTTTGCCCCCAACGACCCACTTTTCCTTCCAAAATAAATAAATATAAATATATGTAAATATGTCATGATAATGATAATGATAATAATGATAATAAATTAATAAAAATTATGATAAATAAATAAACCTGAATATATATATATATATGAGAGATAAACAAAAAATGTGAAATAATAATAATAATAGTAAGAAAAAGGAAAGGGAAAATGTAATAGTAATAATAATAAACAAAATAGAGAAATCATCTAGAATAAATACATAAAAGAGAAATAAGCAATAAAATATATATATGCACATAATTTAAAGCCCAGATAAAGAAAATGGTAAAATCTATGTTGCAACCCCCCCCTCTCCCCATGACCCGATGCTGAAGGAACAATCATGCCGCCCTTACAGGTTAGGCCTGAGTCTTGGGAATTATCCCAAAATAGCCACGACCTGACCTCGTCTCGGGCCGATATTCTGATTAAACTGGACTCGTTTCTCGGGCCGGATCCCTTCCGAGCCACTACTAAAATTGCGGCACGTTCGGAAGACATTTGAACGGGTTCACCTCGATTTCCACCGCGTTTCTATTACGGACCGGTGTCCGAACATGAAAAGGTCCATGCATGACCGATATGGCCGACGGTTCCCATCCCGACATGGTCGTAACCCGGCATTGCTCTGGGCCAATAGCCTGTCAAATCGGATTCATCCTAATGGGATTTGTTCCCGCTCTTTCATTGAAATTGCCGTGAACTCGGCGTATGTTTGTACGGGGTTGCTTCCATCTACGTCGTACCTTCAATATGGACACTTGTCCGAATATCAAGTGGTCCGCAAGCGACCGACAGAAATCGGAATAGAATGGGACGGCTCTCGTCATCCCTGGACCCTACCCATGGGCATATCAATAAGGCCTTCGTGGGCTATGCTGGGACCTCGGGTCCGTCCCGATTATGGTCACTGTCTGACTTATATCCTCGGCCTATAGCCCGCTCCCTTTGAACACGTTTTCAATTTTGGAATCTAGTCCCGGGACTCTTCCTCGCTGCCCTCCGACACCGAGAACATTAATGATGCCCACGCAAGCCCCGTTTGGACCGCGGGAGGCGTCCCCGGCATGGTCCTGACTCGATCTTGCAACAGGCCAACAAACTCATTGGTTTCCTGCTACACTGACCGAGATTTAACCGAATTTTTTCAAAGTCTCGGAATAATATGGTTGCCGTGTCCCGGCATACATATGTTCTAGGTCCTTCTGCGACGATTACGGTATTCTCAAGCCGGACACCCGTCCGAGTATTAAACGGTCTCCCGAATGACCGACACGTTTCGAACGTCCGCTTCCCTAGACATAGGGCTTTCCAGCCGATTCAAGGGATATTCCCTCGTTGCCCCTTGGCACCGAAAATATTAATGACGCTCATGCAAGTCTTGTTTCGACCGCGGGGGGCCCACCGCAGTATGGTCGCAGCTTGCTCTTGCACCGGGCCAACATATTTACTGATTGTTTACCGCTCCAACCGAGGCTCAGCCGAACGTTTTCCGCTCTTCCGAACAATAAATTTGCCATACCTCGACATACATGCATTCCGATTTTCCCCCGACAATCGCGATTTTCTCGAGCCAGACATTCGTCCGAACATTAAATGGTTAGCCCACGACTGATATGACCGCGAATGGTTTTCTTCTCGCCCCCGCGCGATGATTTCAATACCTCGTAATAGACCTTCCATGCAATTGATTTCTTGGCCATGAGGCCCTGAATCCCGGCGATTAATCAAGGGTGTTCCCTCGTATGGGGGATGTAAATGACGCCGTGACCTTTATGGCACGGCGGGTTTTGGTCCCGACACGAACCACACAATCGTCTGACCGAGTCAGATCGAGCGCACCATGGGCTCTTCGGAGCCCGAATAAATTATCACTTTGTGACTGGCACGCCACGCACTTAATAGATGAATCAACCATTCCCGAATAGACGAGCATAATAAACGAACGAAAAGTGCGTCCACAAGTCTGGCATGGCCGGTGGGACCGAAACTACCCTTCATCTCTTCGCCGATATTCAGGGCCTCATGGCCCCCTAATAAATGATGTTTGCCTGCTTTGATGATTTGCAGGTGCTGTCTTCGCCAGCCCTATGGGGAGAAAATCTAGACTCGATGCAGCTGCCTTCGCGGCCTCGAGGACGCTGCTTTGAAGCATATGCAGCTTCCAGGAATCATGGGGGCTGTTATAAAAAAAGGGGGAGAAGAGAAAGAGAAGAGAAGGGAGGGGAAATCAAGCCCCCCCCCCCCCCCCCCGTTTCCCTCAAGAAGAAAGAGAAGAAAAGAAGAAAAGAAGAAAAGAAGAAGAGAAGAAGAGAAGAAAAGAAGAAAAAAGAAAGAGAAAAGAAAGAAGCAAAAAAAAAGAAGAGAAAGAATTGGCAGGAGAGGGTTGTACGGCCACGTCCGTCGAGACCCGTGCTGAACAAAGATTACCACTGTGGGGTTGATGCGGTGGAGCGAACCACTCATCCCCTCCCTGAGGGGGTGAGGGCTCTCGTGCACCTCCACCCTGGCCAATCATACAAAAAAGGGGAGAAATAAAGAAGAAAGGAAGAGAAGTTTGCCAGCATCGCCGACTGAAAGAGCAAGAAGAAACCCGGCATCCCGCCCGACTCTAGGAGGTCCCGAGTCTGCGGTGTAATGACCCCGCTCGTTCCTCCTTCCTGCTGCCTCCATCCGGCACAAAACGCCCCCCGAGTGGTTGTTAAAAGACCCAGCGAGCCACAATGATAGCTTGGTGAATGGTTGCCCGCTGTGGGGAATGTTTTATAGCAATGAGGCCAAGCACGGCCACCACTCCCAAAGAGAGCATGCACATACCCCGCCATGGGGGATGAGAAGAAGATATATACCCTGCTACGGGGGCATAGGAGGCAAAAAAAGAAATACACCCCATTCCCAGGGGCACATGAAGACAGTCCGCCCCGACTGAGGGGCACACAAAGTAAAAGCTACACCCCGACTTCGAGGCATTTGAAGAAAAATCCACCCCGACCTGGGGACGTAAGACGAAATAGAGCTGCACCCCGGCTTAGGGGCATTTGAAGGGAAATACACCCCGATATGGGGGCACCTAAGGTAAAAGACATATCCCGCCATGGGGGCATAAGAAGAAAAGAATTCACCCCAGCCTGGGGACACACAAAAGGAGAAACTCACCCTAGCTTAGGGGTATATGAAGAAGGAACGTACCCCGGTCTGGGGGCATAAGAAACAAAAGCACACCCCATGCTAGGGGCATATGGAGAGGAATGTACCTCACCCTGAGGGGCGCAAAAAGTATAAGAACACACCCTGGCTTAGAGGCATTAGAAGAAGAAACATACCCCACTATGGGGGCATAGAAGCCATAAAGAATATGCCCCGGCTTAGGGGTATTTGAAGAAGAAGGATACCCCGCCTCGGGGGACATTGCAAGCAACGATACACCCTGCTAGGGCGCTGTTAACGCCTGGAAAATGAGCATGGGCGGAAGCAGAATTGAAAAGAAGATTAGACCAACAGTAAAAGATCAATGATGAAGCTCGTCAACCATCTACCCGGCCGAAGCCTTTTCCCGGCCAAGCTGATGTCCGATGCCATTGTCAGTCAGACGACGGCACTGATGAAATAGCAGTCACCTGGCTGAAGTCTTTTCAGGCTAAAGCTGATGTCCGGTCTTATCACCGTTCAGGTGACGATACCGATGAGATGATGTCCGACTTTGTCATCATTCAGATGGCAATGCCGATGAAACCCCAGTCTACCGACTGATGAAAATCTTTGAATGATCTCAATAGAAACTGTGTCACCAGTGGAGGGCCTTCTCGGGTTCTGATACATTTGAAGGACCAATAAAGGCCGAAGTCTATGCGAGGTCTTAAAAGCCCTAAATGGGCCTATAAAAGTGGCGCCGGGATCCCCTTGTCGAAGCCCAAAAGCGGCGCCGAGAAGCTGAAGTCCCACGCGTTGGGAAGTCTGCCTACGATTGAGGCGCGCCGGGACAGGCCTGCCGATAGGATACCAAGGAGGGATATAAAACCCCCTCATTCGAAGAGAAAGAAGAGGCAGAAGACACACAGAAGAGAGCAACCAAGAGGGAGAAGAAGAATAGATAGCCACAAAAGGAGAAGAGAGTGGAGCCTGCAATCTGATCCGAGAGAGGAAGAAGCAGAAGGGCCAAAGAAGAAAAGAGTTCGAAGCCTGAGCGAAGGTGGGCAGCGGGGAGGGAGAGGAGTCAATGCTCCGCCCTCCCCTCCCCATTTTCTGTAGTTCATTCTTCTAATTCCGATTGCTTCTACTTCTTCCCCCTTTTGATGTATGCTGTGATATCACAGCCGGTTTTACTCCGCTAGGGCAAAGCATAGTCTCCCTGTACCTTCTTTTATGTATTGCCTCTGATGTGCGAATGTAATCGTGATATTCGAATGAATGAACACTACAGGCTCCAGTTGATGCCTGCTGTCTATTTCTCCGAAACCCTATTGCTATCTCCCCATGTTTTCTGTCTCTTCTTAGATCAGTAGCATGCTATCCCCCTCCCCAGTTCGATTGATCGCCTGCTTATTCGCCTGGTTCTCGAACGCTGCTCGTGCTTACTTCCGAGCCAGGGACAGACTATCCCTTGGCCTCTGAAGCAAAGCGTAGATGTATAGCAACCGCTGCTCGGTTTTAGATGTTATATTCATGCTCATCGGCTCTGCTGAAGTCATCCCCGGGGCCAGAGACAGCCATCTCTTGGCCCCCAGATGATGAAGAGTATATCAAAATCATCCTCAGGGATTATTATGAACGATGGTGACAGAGACACCCTAAACCATGTTTCCCCCAAATCACTCTCCGCTTCTGGCCTTCCCTTGGAAACCCAAGCCAAAATTAGTTGCAGTCTGATGAATTGATCTCCTTTGATTTCCCAAGGCCCGTCTATCTTGGCCTGAATCACCAGGAAAACCATGAATCCTCAACAGACCCAAGAACAGGGTACCGTAAAGCTCTGTTTCTCATCCCGGCGCCCTCACACATCTCGGCCCCGTACACAGTAAAATAGATGAACAGTTCTCGGCGCGATCCTTCAGGCACCGAGAACCTCCCTTGGCCTTCTTACCTTCGCACCGGGAACCTTTTCATCTTGGCCGCGCCGGGAACCCCCCTGGCTGCTTTGCCATCGCGCCGGGAAGTCCATCCTCTGGCCTTCTCCCCTGCGCGTCGGGAACCCCCCTTTTGAGCAATTCCTCCTCGCGCCGGGAAGCCAGCGCCGGGAACTCCCTGGCCTTCTCTTCAGTGCGCCGGGAACCTGGCCTCTTTGCCCTTGCGCCGAGAAGCCCACACCCTTGGTCATTTGGCCCTGGCACCGGCAACCTCCCTTGGCCATTTGGCCCTTGCGCCGAGAACATATCTCCTGGGCGCGCCGGGAACCCCCTTCTGTTCCTTGCCTTGGTGCCGTAAGACCCCTTGCTTTCTTGCCTACCTGCGCCGAGAGCCCTATCCCCCCTAGCTCCACTTTGGCGCCGAGAACTCCACTAACGCCAGCCTCCCGGCGCCCCAAATGGTGCCTTGCAAAGAACCCTTCCCGGCGCGGTGGTCTTCGCACCGGGAACTCATATACCCATTCAAATCCGTGCCGAGAGGCTGCCCTGCCACCCAATGAGCCTCCGGCACCTCTATCAAACCCACCTAGGGATGTCCATAAGTCGCCAGAACTGTCCCGAGGATAAAATTAAAGGGAGTCAGACTCCCTTATGTTCCACTGATCCGTATCGGGTTTATGAGCAACCCCTTTAGCTAAGGTGAGCTCTGCCACTGCATGAGTGTCATCGGCTCCTATAAGGGAAGAGTCAAACATTGCCCCAGGGCATACATGTGCAATGTGGGAGGTTCGCTCCCTCCTTTTCTCGGCTTTCATCCCGGCACTCCGTGGGTGATAGCCTATTCTCCCCTGGGCATAATCCAGATTATGGGGAGGTGCTGCCGAAATGTCGATCGATGTTTTAACCCCGATAAGTCCCGGGAGGTGCACATCACACGCCCCTCGTCCGGCTCAATCTTCCGGGGAATATGAATGCTGCGAGGTCCTTGGCTGGATGAGAAATATGAAAGGGGACATCTCCCCGATGATGGTCCGGACCCCGTCCCGCCACTGCGTGGACGGTGTCCTATTCTACCCGGCACGACCCACATAAGAGGTGGTCATGTCGGTGTAGTAATCTGCTGTGCACTAAATTATCTTCCCAGATAACGAGAGCTTCAATATCACACACCTGTTATTTTTCTTTTATTACCGCCCCGAGTGGCCTCCTATTTTGGCGTTTAATCAAGGGTTGTCCTTCTTAGGAAGGGCGTAATTAACGTCATAGCCTTTATGGTATGGCGGACTTTTGGTCCCGACTCGGACTTCACAATCGACTGACCAAGTCAAGTCGAGCGCACAATGAAATCGTCACACATGTGACTGGCACGCCTAACAATCAATAAATACAAATAGAGAAATTAAAATAATAAATAGAAAATAAATGAGAGAAAAAAATCCCGCGTCCACAAGTCTGGCACGCCCGGTGGGACCTAGTCTCCCTTCATCTCTACGCCAAAATAGGAGGCCCAGTGGGCCCCCCCTCAAATTTCTGATTCTGTGTGCTTTCTCTATTTTCAGGAAGCTACGATGACGGCTGGAATCATGTCTGTATGCTTTGATCAACAAGCGGTCGATGTGCATGTTCGAGAGGCTACCTGGCGGTACCTCTTTCGTTCGGATCGATGCCGCCTGCTGTCGGGATGCCCAACTGCCTGGGCCTCATCTTCACTGACTTGCTCGAGATTGACAACCAGGAGCAAAGACTGTTGTCGAGACATTGACGCAAGCTACCAGCCCCAAGATGAGCCAGGTGATGCAGGATACTCCTGAGGTCGTGTCCTGCTTCGTCCATCACGAGGCGAAAAGGGGCACATCCTCTGCTGCTGGAAGAAGGAGGAGATCCGACAGGAGAGCCCGATCCACTGCTGCGGGTCGTCGGATATCCAACTCAGGAAAGACAATGCTGATTGGAGATGTCCGGGTAAACCTCAGTGGTTGCCCAAGGGCGGTCAAGCCGGACGTGATCGTCCCGATGGTGCCTACTACCAACAGGTTCCGGGTACTAGCTGCCAGGAGGGTCGACATGAAAGAGGAGGATAGAAAGCCACTGGCACCAAAGCCGCCCAAGTTCAGGCAGATCTGGCGGCCGAAGAAAATCCAGAGCTGGGTCCCAGCTCAAGAGGAAGAGAACATTGCTGATACCACTGTTGCCCGCTTCAGGGCAGGAAGCAGAAGAGGAGAAGGAAAAGACATAAGAAATGCTGTTGCTGTTCACCCCAGGGCTCGGGGTAGGAGAGATGAGAAAGAGAATGAAGGAAGAAATCTGACTACTATTCGCCCCAGGATGAGGGGCAGAAGATATGAGCAGAAGGAAGACCTCACGGTCACCCACCCCATGGCTGGGGGCAAAAGATGGGAAAGGAAGAATTATGCTGCTGCTGCCAACCGCTGCCAGATGGGAGTAGAAGGTTCAGGGAGGAAGAGGAAATGAGAATAAGCGAACCAGTCGCTGCTGCCACTCTAAGAAGACCAAGGCCTGTGCCAGACAGGCCGATATATTCAAATACTGCAAAGCCGAGCACTTGACTGCTCAGGTGGAGAGACTGGCTTATCAGCAGAAGAGCCAGGAAAGATTGATGCTCCAACCAGAGCCACGAAGGCACAATCAAGAGGAGATGAAACAAGTGGCTCAAGACTACTTTCACTACCTGGGGAACTCCGCCCTCGGGCAGCAAAGATTATCCCGTGCCTTGGGCACCATGGATGAAGAAGAAGAAGAAACCTTCAAGAAGTGATGCTCGGAGTCTCCTCCTCGATTCCAATGACTATGAAGAAGGCCACAGAGCCGGGTATGGGAAAGAAGACCTGCACAGGGAAGAAGCTAGAGAAAGAATATCAGTCTTTGACCGGCTCAAATACCCCGATCAGGTGAGAAGGAAAGTCTACAGGCAGAGGGAAAAGATGCAGATCTTTGCCTGCAATATGGCCGGGCTTGTCAAAGGGCAGGATATGTTACCGACACAGCCAGATGAACTGCTCAGACTGGCAACCAGACCAGGCCCCGTCACAAGGAGAAGTCAGGCGGCAAAGATAAGATGAAGACTGATGATGAAGTCCGCAAGATCACCACTATGACAGTTAATGTGGTGACAGCAGAAGATGAAGATAATCCCTTCGTCGATGATGCTGAAGGGACTTCAGAAGATCTACAGATCCCGTCAACCCTGGATCCCATGATCCAGATGATGTTTAGAAGATATCAACAAGAGATCAATGCTCTCAGAAGACAGCTAAATGAGAGGCATGAAGCTACACCGGTCTCCAAGCAAGCCGAGCCTGTGGGGCAGACTGCCAGCTCAACAGAAATGGCTATCCCAGCTAATCCTCTCCCGGCTGATAAGGGCAAAGCACCAAGCCAACCCGTTCTGCAGCAGACGGTAGCTCAGCCCTCTGTATCTCAGACGCAGCCTGCCGCGCCGGCCTTGCGCGCAACTGTGATGACAACTCCTTACAGTCAGCAACAAGCTCACTTCTTCCCGGAAAACATAGATCCAGCCATAGCCCAGAAGCTGATGATTGAAAAGATTGTGGAGATGAAGCTGTCTGAAAAGACTGGTGATGATGCTAGTACCTATGATGTGTACAGAGTACCGTATCCTCCCCAGTATGCTGCTAAGAGACTACCGCCAGGCGTCAGTAAGCCGCCGAAGTTTGAAAATTTAATGGCCAGGGCTCTCCCAGGGAGCACATAGCTTACTATACCACAATTATGGGTGACTTGGCAGCTGATGAAGCTTATCTGCTTAAGTTCTTCGGCTCATCCCTCACCGGGATAGCTTTGAATGGTATTCAAGCCTGCCGGCTGGGTCAGTGGCCGATTGGCCTGATATGCAAAGAAAGTTCCGCGACAGATTTCACGTCACGGAAAGAGAAATTACAATAGCAGAACTATATGCAACCAGGCAAAAGCAAGATGAAACAGCACTGGACTACATCAAAAGGTGGAGGAACTTAGCTATGAGATGCAGAAGACCTCCTCATCAAGAAGATGCAGTGCAAATATGTAAGCAGAGCCTCAGGAGAGAGGTACTGGAAAAGATGATTGGTGCAGATGTCAGAACATTTGACCGGCTGAACAATATAGTGGCGGAGGTCGAGACGTTCCTGTCCAAGCGTCCGACGGCCAATGCTCCAACTGTGCCGAAAGGGAAATCTAATGATCGACGACCATCGCACTCTGAGGCTAACACCGTCGATTTCAGAACCTTCGAGCAACAGAAAGGGAAGAAGGGGGCAGATGAAGCTCCCCCGCCAGCAGACACAGCAGAAAGAAAAGATAAGGTCTCTCTGAGAAACAAAATGAGAAAGCCATACTCTTTCCGAAAGATAAGACAGCCGCACTATTCAACTGGGCATACAAGTTCAACAAGGTAACATTGCCTGAGCCAAAGAGACCCGAGGACGCGGCAAAGAAAGGTGATCCACTGTTCTGTCCATATCACCGTGCGCTGGGGCACGCAATTGAAGATTGCTACGTCTTCAAAGATATTATGGAAGGCATGGTCAAAAAGGGGGAGCTACAGCTGGGAGATTACCAAGTGGAGCCACCCCGTCCACATGAGCCTCCGGCATTAAAAATGGCCGCCAATATGATTTCAGTCTACCAGCAGCTGCCTAAGGAGGCCGTTGAAGAATGTACCAGGCATACTTATGAAGCTTGCTTCCTCACCCCACTGAAGGATCAGGAAGGATGGCAGATGAAACCCATAAAGAATAGAAAGAAGACTCCCGCAGCCAATACCAATGGAGCATTTATCCGCGGTGTCACACCAAGACCGAACCGCCTCCAGTAAAGCCAGTATGGCGCACAGCTGAGACAGGGCCAGTCATCCGGATCCCCACTCATAACCGGAGAAGACAAGTCCCCCTACCTGCACATAAGGAAGTAAGTCCTGCAGCCAGGCGTTTACAGCAGTATATTAATGGGCTCGATGAATATGAACAGAAAAAGCCCGGGCACCTGCTGGTGAAAGACTGTATACTCTGGGAACAGCTCGAAGAATTGAAAATTAAAGAGCAACCGGGTACAGAACAAGGAAAAGCTGAGACTGAACCCTTCTGGGGGAAGGACCAAAGAAGCCAAATTCCCAGAAAAAGAAGAGATGTCCAAGTCAAGAAGGAAAGAGGGTCGTGACAGTACAATGCAACACCCTGTCGGCACTCTTTACCTCGCCCGGGGAGAATGATGAGGATGAAACATCAAATGCCCCGCTAGAACCCAACCATGCCGAGGCCTCAACCTCAGCACATGCAACACGCTCCGAAGAAGGTGGGGGCGCCCACCACCAGCTAATCATAACATTATGTTCAGAGGGGAACAACCCTACCAGATTCCTGAACCAGAGGTACGAGGTGTCCAGGTTCCTCCCCCTGCCAGCTTGTACCAAGAAAAGAAGAAAGGAGGTCAAACTCCAACATTTCTGGAATTTCTGTCCAGTCTGGAAAATGAGCAGTCGACACAGGTTGGGCCAGATAAAGGCAAGAGACCTCAGCAATCGCGCCTGTTGCCTACAAGCAGAATGAGAAAGAGGAGGATAACTCTCTGACGGCACCAGGGGCCATTGCTACAGAAGAAGCCTCCCAAGAAATCAGTCCAGAGGATGAAACCAGCACTGGTCAGCAGAGGCCACGGGCACCACATGAACCTCCAAAACCCCGATGGGCGGAAGAAATGAGACTGTCTAATGTCAGGGTGGGCAGCCGGATCATGAAAATGCTAAAGAAGCTCCCTACCAGATTCTCCATCTGGGAGATTCTCTCTCTGAGTGAAGAGGCTCGCCAAGCAATTGTTGATGCCTTGCAGTCACCGGCACAATATGAAGCACTCTTGACAGAAGTGAATTCTGGGCCGTCAGTCACATTCACAGAAGATGACATGCTGATTCCGAATTCCTGCCATAACAGACCGCTGTATATGAGGGGCTCCCTGAACTGTCAGCCACTGAGCAGGATACTGATAGATCCCGGGGCTGCCGTGAACATTCTCCCATACCGCATCTACCAAAAATATTACTTTGATCTGCAGCTTACCAAGGTCAGAGACATGAAAATTGCGGGATTCAACCAGAAATGTGAGACGCCCCTTGGGGTGGCTGATTTTAACCTCACATTGGGGGATCTCACTACCGTGGTACGATTCTATGTAATCGACTCCAACACCACATATAAGGCCCTGCTGGGGAGACCGTGGCTGCATGAATATCAGATAGTGCCGTCCACGCTACATCAGTGCATTAAATACTGCCACAAAGGAAAAGAAGAGAGGGTGTTTGCGGATCTGCATCCCTTCGAAGTATTCGAGTGTCATATGCTCGATGCATCCTACTACACGAGGTGTCGCAAAAGGGTGAAGAGAAAGAGGCTGGGGTCAGCCAGAAAAAGCCGGCGACGAAGGCAAGAAACTGGTCTCCACCGCCACCAAAGGGCTATATTAAAAAGCATGAGGTATCTCACATCTCTTATGCTGGTGACTTTGCTCGGATCACCCCTCCTAGCATTCACCCGGATGATATCGATGAAGAAATGAAAGAAAAGTACACACAGGTGGAGGTTCCGCAGGGTTTAGTCAAGCCCATCGCCAGCCTAGAGTACCAGACGGTGCTACCACTGAAGACTATGGAAATCCCTCGCTTCTGCGAGCCTCCTACCATATTCTACACCGGGGAGTCAGTCGAGGAAGATGATCAAGACTGCATGGTCCCTGAAGAAGCTGCAAACCGGATGGTGCCGATTACAGGCTTGGATTATACTACCCAACGGGTTTCGCAGATGTTCTCTAAGATGCAAATGCCGTCATTGCAGCCTGCTGCCCAGAAGAAGGCGTTCAAGGAGCTATGGGATCCGCCTCGGGATAATAAAGAACTGAGGAAGATCACTCAGCACCCGGGATTGGGTTATACCCTTCAAGAATACTATGAAGCTGAGGTGGACGTCATCTCTGTCTCCTACCAGCATGAAGACCCTCCCGAGGTGGGATATGACAAGTACCCCTCGGAAGATGAAGAAATCATTTATCAATCCATAATGAACAATGAAGCCCCAGACAGTCAGCCGGAGACGGGGACGTCTGATGAAGCAAAGAAAGATTGGTGCTGGGAAGACCTACCTTGCAAAGAGGATCTGTTCCATGCTGAAGCAAAGTTTGATACGGGAACCCCGGATGAAGACCAAATAGCCAAAGAGCTGAGGGAATGCCTGGAGTTTGAGCGCATCCTGGAAGAAGTCCGGGCTCTACAGAATGATGATCTCTCAAGGGAGTCTGCATCAGAAGAGCCTCTAAGGGCGGAAGACTCCATTTTTGAGTTTCCTGCTGAGCCAGTCACGTCCTCGGGGCAGACTGAACAGAATCCAACAATATTGGCCGTATATGATGAGCCAGCACCCGCTGATGACCAGTATGATGAAACAGAGGATCATGAAACTGAAGAAGATTATATCCCGGGAGGCTTCATTGACTTGCAAGAAGCCCCGCCCGAGGTCGAAGATGGAGGTCAGGCCACCGTCGATGAGCTTGTGGAAATAAATCTGGGGACCGCAGATGAGCCAAGGCCGACATTCCTCAGTGCACTGCTGGAGCCAGCTGCCAGGGAACAGTATATACAGTTCTTGAAGAATTCCGAGACTGCTTTGCATGGACATATGATGAAATGCCGGGACTGAGTTCTGATGTGGCACAGCACCGATTGGCAATAAACCCAGAGGCTAGCCCTGTAAAGCAGCCTTCCAGGAGAATGCGCCCTGAATTAATAAATCAGATTAACAAAGAGGTTGACAAGCTGATTGATGTAGGCTTTGTTGAAGAGAATCAGTATACTACATGGCTAGCCAACATAGTGCCCGTAAAGAAGAAAAATGGGCAGATCAGAATATGTGTTGATTTCCGGGACCTTAATAAGGCCTGCCCGAAAGATGATTTCCCAGTGCCAATCACTGAAGTGATGATCGATGCGACTACTGGTCATGAAGCCCTGTCATTTATGGATGGGTCATCCGGATATAACCAGATCTGGATTGCTGAAGAAGACAGAGTGCACACTGCGTTCCGCACTCCGAAGGGGATATTCCACTACAAAAGGATGCCGTTTGGCCTCAAGAATGCCGGCGCTACCTACCAAAGAGCTATGACCAAGATCTTTGATGATTTGCTCTTCAAGAAAGTAGAGTGCTACATTGATGATTTGGTAGTAAAAACTAAAAGAAGAGAAGACCATTTGCAAGACCTGAGGGTAGTATTCCAGAGGCTGCGCAAATATGAACTCAAGATGAATCCTATGAAGTGCGCCTTCGGCGTGTCCAGTGGAAAATTCCTCGGGTTTATTGTCCGTCATAGGGGCATTGAAATTGACCCATCCAAGATTAAGGCTATCCAGGAGCTCCCTCCACCAAGGAATCTACCCGAGCTGAGATCTCTGCAAGGGCGTCTGGCCTATATCCGACGATTTATATCAAATCTGTCGGGAAGATGCCACCCCTTTCACAAGCTCATGATGAAAGATGTGCCGTTCCTCTGGGACGATGGCTGTCAGGAAGCCTTTGAGAAGCTGAAAGAATATCTCAAGACCCCTCCAGTGCTGGGGGCACCAGTTAAGGGCAGGCCCTTGATACTGTATATCGCGGCCACACACTGTTCCCTGGGGGCAATGCTGGCACAGATAAATGAAGAAGGCAAAGAACAAGCCTTGTACTACCTGAGTAGGAGGCTGATTAGAACTGAAGAAAGCTACAGCTACATAGAAAAGACCTGCTTGGCACTAGTCTTTGCTGTCAAGAAGCTCCGACACTATATGTTGTCACATGAAGTCAGATTGATATCTGCAGCAGATCCGCTCAAATACATATTGACTCAGCCAGTACTGAAGGGCCGGTTGGGCAAATGGGCAGTGATCCTGATGGAATTCGATATTACCTATACACCCCAGAGGGCGATAAAAGGACAGGCCGTGGCTGATTTCTTCGCAGAGCATCCTGTGCCGGAAAATGATATGCTAGGGACTGAGTTACCCGATGATGAGACACTCGAGGCCTGCCAGACTCAGTCAGTTATGTGGCAACTATTCTTTGATGGAGCATCTAGAACAGAGACAGACTCCGATGGAAAGACCAGAATACGGGCTGGAGCCGGTATTGTGCTGAAATCACCAGAAGGGGAGGTCGTGCATACTTCCTGTTCTATAAACAAGCCCTGCACCAATAATGAGGCCGAGTATGAAGCTCTGATAATCGGGCTATATATCAGCCTCAACATGGGTATCCAAATGCTTCAAGTATTCGGGGATTCGATGTTGATAATAAAACAGATCCAAGGGGAGTTCGAAGTGCGGAAGCCAGAACTGAATCCCTACCACCAAAAAGCTGTGCGCCTCATGGCGAAATTCTACCATATTGAGCTCAAGCATGTGGGCCGTGGACACAATGCCCAGGCTGATGCACTGGCAAAGCTGGCCAGCTCACTAGCAGTCCCACCAAATAAGACACTGAACATTGTCGTTATGAACCGGCGGCAAGTCCCCAGTATGCTAGAAGGGTGCCCCGAAGAAGACGAAGTTGCCACCATCAGCACAGAACAAGCGTCTGATTGGAGACAGCACTTGCTGCAGTGGTTTCTACACCAACAGCTGTCGCAGAAAAGAGAAGAAAAGATGAAACTCCTAAGAATCAAAGATTCTTATGAACTCAGGAATGGAATTTTGTTCCGAATAATGGCAGATGCACGCAAGAAGATTCTACTCCGCTGTCTGTCCACTGAGGAAGCCTGGCAAGCGATGAAAGAAACACATGCTGGGACAGCAGGTGCCCACCAGGCTGGTCCCAAGATGAAGATAGAAATCAAGAAGCTGGGCTACTATTGGCCCACTATGTTTGAAGACTGCTGTAAATTTGCAAAAGCATGCCAGAAATGCCAGGAGCATGCTACTGTGCCTAGAAGGCCTCCTACGACTCTGCACCCTACAGTTCCCAGCTGGCCATTTGCACAATGGGGAACTGATGTAGTCGGGCCACTGCCGACTTCCTCGGCCGGACATAAGTACATACTGGCCATAACAGATTACTTCTCCCGATGGGCGGAGGCTATAGCATTAAGAGAAGTGACTGGTGAACTGGTCGCCAGATTCATCAAGCAGAACATTATCTTCCGGTTCGGGATCCCCAGCCGAATAATATCCGACAATGGAAGTCATTTCAGAAATCAGAAGGTCTATCGGCTTGCTGAGAAGTATAAGATCGAATGGAGGACCTCCACTCCTTACAATCCACAGGCAAACGGATTGGCAGAAGCTTTTAACAAGACTCTCTGCACCTTGCTGGCCAAGGTCGTCAGTTCTAATAAGAAGGACTGGGAAGAGAAAATGTATGAAGCTCTGTGGGCATACCGCACTGTCTTCAAGACACCTACAGGGTGCTCACCATACTCGCTGGTATACGGCTCAGAGGCAGTGGTTCCGCTAGAGCTGGAAGTCCCGTCACTCAGAGTGGCAGTCCAATATGGCCTGGCCCGTGGCGAACAGACCAATGCAGAAAGAAGACTAGAAGAACTGGCTGAATTGGAAGGGAAGCGCCTCCGAGCTCAGAAGAGTATCCAAATGTATCAGGCCCGCATGGCCACTGCATTCAACAAACTCGTAAAAGGACGAGAATTCAAGAAAGGTGACCTCGTCATGGTCAAGAAAAAAGAAGTCATGGCATCCAACCCAAAAGGAAAGCTGAATGCTAATTGGGAAGGTCCTTATGTGATACAGAGGGGCCTACGTGGTTGTTAACCATCGAGGGGAAATCCAATTCTCGCCACTCAACGGAAGACATCTGAAGCTGTATCATACATCACAACCAACATTCTCCGAGTAATCGGGCAAAATCTACCCCTTTCTTGGTCTAGCGGCACTCCGCCCTAGCCAAGCTACCCTTTCCTTGGTCTAGCAGCACTCCGCCCTAAACCGAGCTACCCTTTCCTTGGTCTAGTGGCACTCCGTCCTAAGCCAAGCTACCCTTTCCTTGGTCTAGCAGCACTCCACCCTAACCGAGCTACCCTTTCCTTGTTCTAGCGGCACTCCGTCCTAAACCGAGCTACCATTTCCTTGGTCTAGCGGCACTCCGTCCTAAACCGAGCTACCCTTTCCTTGGTCTAGTAATGCTCCGCCCTAGCCTAGCTACACCCTTTTCTTGGTCTAGTGGCACTCCGCCCTAGCCAAGCTACACCCTTTTCCCGGTCTAGCGGCACTCCACCCTAGCCGAGCTACCCTTTCTTGGTCTAGCGGCGCTCTGCCCTAACCGAGCTACCCCTTTCTTGGTCTAGCGGCACTCTGCCCTAGCCAAGCTACCCCTTTCCTTGGCCTAGCGGCACTCCGCCCTAGCCAAGCTACCCCTTTCCTTGGCCTAGCGGCACTCCGCCCTAGCCGAGCTACTCCTTTCTTGGTCTGGTGGCACTCTGCCCTAGCCAAGCTACCCTTATCTGATCTAGTGGCATTCCGACCTGTCACCCTCTAAAAAAAGGAAGAAGAAAGAACAAAAGAAGTAAAAAAAATGGGGTTAAAAATAGAGATGCCCCGCCAGACTTGCTCCTATATTAGGGACAAGTGCAAAAATGGCTAAAACCCAGCTGTGGTGAAAACCCGAAAGGGCACTGCAGGTAAAATCGGGTACCCCGCCACGTGAAAACCCGATAGGGCGCGTAGGTAAAAGCAAGAGGGGGCTGGCTCCGGCGAAAACCCGAAAGGGCGCTTGGGTCGGTAATGTGCTGATTCCAAAGAAAGTCTCACCTCCCACCATAAAACTCCTCGTCGATCGACCGGCGCCTTGCCCGATCAACGATTAAACCCATCCGGAATGGACCTTACGTCTATTATGTTGAAGCCTTCATGCATTGCTCAAGAAAAATTCCCTCGATAATAGGCCCACCTCGGGATAGACCTTCCGTCTGTTCTGATAAAACACTTCCACTTGTTTTTGTCTGAGACCCACCACGGTAGAACCGGCCCGGTTTAGACCTTACGTCTATCCCGATGAAACCTATCCTGCGTCTCACCGTGATGAAACCTGCCATTGGTCGATTGGCACACTGCCCGATCAACAATGAAACCTGTCCGGTTTAGACCTTACGCCTATCCCGATGAAACCTATGAAATCCTTGCATTGGTATAAACCCAATACTGATGATGAAACCTGATATTGATCGACCGGCACACTGTCCGATCAGCGATAAAACCTTGTCCGGTTTAGACCTTACGTCTATTCCGACTAGATCTACATGTCTCTTTACGTCCCGCCGTGATGAAACCTGATGTTGATCGATTGGCACATTGCCCGATCTATGATGAAACCTATCCAGTTTAGACCTTCTGTCTATCCTGATGAAATCCATGAACTCCTTGCATTGGTATAAATCCAATACCGATGATGAAACCCGCCATTGATCGATTGGCACCTCGCCCAGTATCAATGATAAAACCCTATCCAGTTTAGACCCTACGTCTATCCTGATGAAACATATGAAATCCTTGCATTGGTATGAGCCAATACCAATGATGAAACCTGCTATCGATCGATTGGCACGCTGCCTGATCGACGCTAAAACCCATCCAGGGTAGACCTTCCGTCCGCTCTGACATAGCACAACACTGCTCTTTGAATCGATTCAGACCCTCCGTCTGGATAGATCATGAAACTCTATTCCTTTGCGTTAATGTTAAACCCCACATTAACGATGAAACTCACATTTTCAGCAAACGGCCTCGTGCCCGAGCTGCTATCTATATCCTCTAAATCAATTCGGACCTTTCGTCTGGATAGATCATGAAACCCTATTTCCCTTTGCATTGATGTTGACACCCACATCAATGATCGTGTGTCCACAATAAACATATGGCGCCATGGTCCATAGATGAAAGTTCTGGTCCCAGAAAAGACAATGAAAAAGGAAAAGAGAAAGAAAACGACAAAAAGTATATATGAAAAAATGGGGTTAAAATAGAGATACCCCGCCAGACTTGTTCAGGCATTCTGGACAAGGGCAAAAATGGCTAAAACCCAGCTGTGGTGAAAACCCGAAAGGGCACTGCAGGCAAAATCGGGTACCCCGCCACGTGAAAATCCGAAAGGACGCGTGGGCAAAAGCAAGAGGGGGCTGGCTCTGGTGAAAACCCAAAAGGGCACTTGGGTCAGTAATGTGGTAATTCAGAAGTTCCATGCCAACCGGCACGTTGCCTTCACCTCCCCTTCACTGATGAAGCCTTCCGTCGGTCATCTGGCTCTATGCCCCACCGATGATAAAGCCTTTCCGGGATAGATCTTACGTCTACCCTGATGAAATCTATATACCCTCTTTTCACATGTCCCACCGACAATAAAACCCGTCACCATTCTGATAAAGCCTGGCCAGTTCAGACCTTACGTCTGTCCTGATCAAACTCCTAAACCTTCCCTTGATCGATCGGCTCCTTGCCCGGTCAACGATGAAACCCTACCAGGATAGACCCTACGCCTATCCTGATGAAACCTACGTATTTCTTGGCAAAGTCCCACCCGCGATAAAACCTGCTGGAATAGACCTTACGTCTGTCCTGACGAGACCTACACCTCTACATACGTCCCACCGTTGATCGACCGGCACCTCGCCCGATCAATGATGAAATCCTCTGTCCGGTTTAGACCTTACGTCTATACTGATGAAACCTATGAACTCCTTGCGTCGATATAAGCCCCATATCGACGATGAAACCAACCACTGATCGACTGGCACCTCGCCCGATCAGTGATGAAACCATGTCCAATTAAAACCCTGCCAGTTTAGACCTTTTGTCTATTCTGATGAAACCTATAACACTTTCTTTGCATCGATATGAACCCAATATCGATGATGAAACTAGCTATTGATCGACCGGCACCTCGCCCGATCAATGATGAAATCCTATCCAGTTCAGACCCTACGTCTGTCCTGATGAAAACCACGCACCCTTCAATGTCCCACTTGCGATAACCTCTACCCAGTCTAGACCTTACGTCTACTCTGATGAAACCTGTAAAACTCCTTTGCATCGATATAAACCTAATATCGATGATGAAATCATATACTGGTCGATTGGCACCTTGCCCCGACTAGCTTTGAAACCTGCCCGAGATGGACCATTCGCCCGTTCCGGATAATGCTCTGAGCCTCTTCGTTCACATTCCTGCAAACCGTCTCCCTTGCGGCACGTACGGCCAAGAAGGATGTTTGCTACCACCAACAGAATTCGGTTTAAAGCACCCCCCCCCCCGGAGGTCCTCACGCGGTGGAGCGAGTTCCCCATCCTTTCTCTGAAGGGGTGGACGCTCTCCTGCCAGGTACGAGCCATTCGTATGAGGGACTGCTAGAACCACTACCCCACTTCCCAAAGTGATGAAACCACATGGAAAAGACAATGGACACACATGAAGCCGAAGATTCCTTTTCATTAAAGAGGAGTACATAAAGAGCCCCGAGGGGACACTGTATCACAAAAGAGGCAGAAGAAAACAAAGAAGAGATAATTCAAGGCCGCCGGAAGATATCTTCAAAGGCCAAAAGACCCACATCGGGAGCGGCTCTTAGCTCATGAAGGCGCGCCTCCTCTTCCTGAAGCTTCACGGACATATCCCGGAGAGACATCACCCGTCCCTCCAACAAGGCCACCTCCTCGGTGGACCGTGGCCGAATAGAGGATAATTGTTACAGCTCGGCTCGAAGTCCAACGAGTTCCGCTTCCAGAATGGCTATCCGGGCCTGGACGGCTTCCTCCCGCTGGACAACGCTCTGTAGCTCAGCTTGGCGTTCGTCAAGGGCAAGCGTCAGCTTTTCCAGCTCAGATTTGCACTCTGACCTCTGCAACTTCAATACCGTCAGCTTGTCGGTCATAGTCCGTGCTAGGAAATCTCTCCGATGCACGAATTTCAGCAAAAGCAAGACCCGCTGAGCCCATATGTCCAGAGGGCAGCCCATGGCTTGCAGGCCAGCAGTGAAGCGATCAGCAATTTCCTTCAGCTACAAATGTGTCAAGCCAGGCTGAGATTCTACCAGCTGGCGCAGCATATCCAGGTTCTGCCAGACAAAGCTCTCAGACGATGCGAAGCCAAGAGAAACAGAGGGGATCACTTCAAAGGTCACTTCACTATCAATGTCTGCCCACAGTGCAACATCCGACTGAGAGGACGAAGACGGCAAATCTGCTGAAAGAACTGGCCGGTCCCTCTCTGTGCTCTCCTGTTGAGCTGAAGACTCCTCCTCTACCGCTGTCTCGGGAGCTATGGCTTGAACATCTGCGGAGGGAGAACCAATAAATGATGGAGCTATCTCTTCATGAGTCTTCTGAATAAGGGCTTCATCTTCAGCTACTCTTTCTGATAATGGGGACGAAGGTCCCTAGTCTGTAGAGGCAGAAATCCAGTCTCTATAGCCACTGTGGCAGGGACTGCTGACTCGGGCACAATTGACATTACGGCGGCCGGTATAAAAGCGGAGCTTCTGGCTGGGTCTGCTTCGGCTCTAAACTCTGAGGCCCTGACAGGGATGGAAATCTCTCCTGATGATCCCAAGTCCAGTGATGTTAAGTCAGTTGAAGATTGTATTCTTACTGGCACTGGGCGAATAACCTCAGAAATTCCCATGCAAGTTGAAGGTAAAGCAGGGATGATGACCAAATCTGCAGATGAGACGTCCATAGAAACTGCGGCCGCGTCTGAGCTGGTAATGACAGGGTCCTGAGGACAAAGCAGAATGATCTTCAGCAATGAATGAAAGAAAATAAATAGAACAGCAAACAAAAAGAGAAGCTTACCTTTAAAGTGGGGTCTATATCCTCAAAATGAGACAAAAGAGGAGAAAGCTCCGTAGTTGAAGCAACAAACGGAGGGGTTATGTCAACCTCGGTGTCGAGCCCGGCAAACTCCTCTTGCAATTCCTCCTCAGAAGATAGCATCAGCAGCTTAGGAGGCTGAAAAGGCGGAAGGCCTTTTGCAAATACGGGCAAGGCTTCTGATTTTAGGACTTCCTCCTCACTGTCGCTGAAAGTCACTTCCTCCTCATTATCAGGGACGGTCTCAGAGCTGCCCGAGGATACCTCCACACTAGCTATATGCTGCGGGGTCACCTCTAGAGCATGCCGGGATGCGGACCGGGTGATTATGCGTCTGGCCGGGACAGGGCTCCGTTTTGTTTGAATCCTGTGACCCTCCTGCGGCTGAGGCGACTCTCCCGCTGCTATCATGGCCTCAGTCTGCTCCCTGACTGCCACCTCAACAAAAGGGGAACTCTGAGGGATATAACAAAAAGGGAACAACAACGGAAGTATAAAGAGAAAGATGAGAAAGCACATTTACCCTCCTCCTCGCCAGTTGGGGTAGGAGAAGGCTGTCTCGTGTCCCTTTCCACAGGCACTACAACTTGCTCCGGAGCTGTATCAGATAAAGAGAAGCTCAGTCTCGAAGGACGCCTTAAAAAATCAGTCAAGAAGACAATGAAGATTGCATCTGCAAACTATTTACCGCCACTCTCGGCAGGTTCCTGAGTAGTCTCCCTCTGAGACCTGAACTCGTCAAAAGAGGGGATGTCTGGAAGAGGGGTTCCGGCATCCGTCGCAACTGGAGCTGACTGCTGGACCCGAACAACCTTGGCCCTCTTGGCCTTGACAACTGCAGCTTTCACCACAGAAGGCTTCCTCTTCTTGCCCGGAGGCAAGGGAGTGGTCGTAGGTGCCGCTGCAGGAATTTCAAAGTAAGCAGGCTTCTCAGCTTGAGCAATAATCTTCCTGTAAAGTCCCTGCCGTTTTATGTCCGGTCTATCTGTGCAAGACACAAGAAAGGCAGTCATAGTCGACAGATGCAGAACATAACAATAAAAGAAAGACGCCATGAGCGCACAGGAAGGGTCATACCTGCTGGGCCATCATAAAAGGTGGAAAGCGGCCAATACAGATAAGCCACCTCCTTCGAGCGGGAAGCAGCCTCCTTCACGAGCCAGCATATGTCGCCAATGGTCTGGCACTTCTCTGTCAAGGCAGCCAAGTCTTTATGTCCGTGGAAGTCGAGGCAATGAAACAGGCCGAGATAATCCATACACCAGCCGTCGACATAATGAAAAGAAACAAAAAGCGGCTTATTCAGAATGCCAGCTATCGGGTTCTCTACTGACAGCCCGTGAACATTCAGCAGTACAAAAAGCCAAGAAGTGTGCTGATAATATGTCTGGGTGCGGTCTTCCCTCCGCACAAACGTCCTATAAGGGTGAAATCTGTCCACTGACCCCTCCAGGGGGCTGCTGTCGGGAGAGGCTCCTCCGGGGGAAACGGATACTGCACCTCCACATGAATACTCCCTATGTGGCCCAACTGCCTCAGGTCCTTTGTAAAAGCATCTTCATTGATCTCAGAAAAGACAGGAGTGGGTATTTCAGAACCTTCCTCTTTTAAGGACCGACGCCTCGCAATATATGTTTCTGCCTCCTTCGGATGCTGTGAATAGAGCCTTTTCAGATGAACCTCATCAATTTCAAACACAGGCCCTGATTGCCGCTTTAAGAAAGAGCGCTCGGCCACATCCCAGAAGGCGCCTCTGCCATCTTATAAAAATTGGTGCGGGTATTCCACCACTTGATGTATTCTGATGTGACACGGGGAATACGATTAGAAACGGTCGGGACCCTGAAAGTTACGCCCTCTCGGCGATGAAAGAAATCCCACCATATTCGACCGTCACTGGCAATGGTGGACCCATGCTTGGCCCGGCTGTCCAAAGGAAACTGAGCAACTGATGGAGGAATATGCTGATCATAGCCAAAGTTTCTGCTAAAACGGAATGGGTAATAGGGCTCCAAAATGAGCAAGCCTCCCTTCCTGAAGACCAATACACTGGGTCGGATAGCCATAGCCCACCTTACCAGTTCTGGTTCTAATATGGGCCGGGTGGCATTGGCCCCCGAAACAGGATGGACATAAACTTCTACCTCCTCCATTTTGCATTCCCTCTGAGGGTCTACTAAAGGAGCCGAACCTGCTGCCAAGCTCCAAAAATGAATGCTGCCAGGAGCATCTACAGGCACTTTTGTCAACCTGCCCCTTATCTTAAACAGCTGCTCTGAGAAAAGACCGGGTTCGGCGCTAGCAAACTCAATCATCCGAGGGAGCAATGTGTCTGACTGCAAAGTTCTCGGGGCCAGCTCGGGGAAAATGCTGCAAACCCAAGCATTGAAGAAATGAAATGGACCTACAGTCCGTAAGGAACGGGGAACCCGATGTCTATGCAAATCTCCCAACGATTTGTAAACTAAACACAAAGCCACCGGGCACAGAGACAGTCTCATCCCCCAGGCCATCTGACAGGCCGGATATATAGCCTCCGGTCTGATAGTCGTCTCGTCCCCTTGGGGGAGAGCGAAAGTGCACAGCCAGAAGGTCAGATAAGCTGCACAATGAGTGATGGGGTCAACCCCTGCTGGGTTCGGGCCGTCTACACCTGCTCGGCGCAGTGAAGCCGGCAATGCTGATTTGTAACGAGGGGCCCTGATCTGCTTACCGGGAGTCGGTCCCACGGAAGGGAAGTCTATATACTTCAAGGGACCCCCGAAGAAGTACTGTATCCACTGTCCTACACGACTCTCAATCTGCTGCTCTTTTCCCGGGGTTGATATCCTTTGGAAGATCCCCTGCTGTAGGCCAGACAGATGGTGTGATAAGCCTTCATCAAGTACCGGTATGCGTAGCCAAAAGAATATCTTCCCTCTCCATCAGAGGCGTCCTTTACAGAGTCGTCTAGACAGACCTCCTCGTATGGCTCCCCATCTATAGGCAGGCCTGAAAGCTGCGCAAGACTCCAAAGATCGAGAGAAGTCTCGTCTTCTGCTGTATAGAACGTATTAAACTGTGGGCAGAACACTTCAAGCATGCCGCAACATAATCCCCGAGAGATGGGATAGCGGAACCTGGAGGCAAATACACTATGATATACCCCAGCTCTAATCAGTAAAGGGGCGTATTCCTTCAAGACAAATTCTGTAAACTCCACTGCTCCTACCCAGAAGAGATGGGCGTCTGTCACTTTAGCATCTCAAACCAGCCGGCAGCTAGCTGATATTTAAATTGAACGGCCAGACAGTTCAGAATAAATGGCTCGTCCCTGTAACCCCACTTCACAGGAGCTAGAAAAAGTCCGAAGTTGGTCTTCTCTCGATGGACGCGACCGGCTGCATGGTCCCACCTTGCCAGGGTAAACTCTGGAGCCCGGATCAGCATCTTCTTCTCCGGCTCTAATTCAGAAATGCCCAGCACGGCATTCCAGTCCCTCTGCTCGCCTGGGAGATATATAGCTCGGGCGCGATAAACAGAACCCTTCATGCTGTCTCTGTCAGCAAGTATTGCCGCTTCCACAGACCGAGCAAGTAGAAAATCCCTCATTCCGCCTATGGTGAAGGTCCGGATAAATGGCAACATATGACGATCCTTCGGCAGGTCCGGACGGTAGTCAGCAGCCCTTCTGAAATCAATACCTTCTGTGGAAGAATAGACTCCGGAAGACGGCACTGTGTCAGTCTCGGAATCAGAGGACTCGTCGACAGTGGCGATCTGGTTATAGCCGAAGCTCAGACTATTCACATTCAGCCAGTTGACTGAAGCTCGAGATATGTCCGGCTGAGCCGATGAACTCGCTCCCACAGTCATGGAAGTCGCAGCAGAAGAGTCGGAAGCCATGTCAGTGACTGCAATCAAGAAAAGATGAAAAATAAGCATCGGAAGATGAATGGGCATGTGATGATTAAATAAATAATTCCAGTTAAATTTCGGCAACATCTCCTCTTGTCCAGGGTCTGCCCAAGAAAAATAGGGAGTCACCCACCAAGAGGGAGTGATCCAGAACATAAAATGGGACTCAATCCCGTATGATGAACCTACCCGAGAATGAATGGGTCAAAAGGGGGGAATGCGACAAGGCTCTCGGAGGGGGGGAGCTCACCGCCGCCGTCGAGATGAAGAGAGAGAAGGGAGAGGTAAGAAATGAGGTAAAAACCCTCTCGGGGGGTTAAAAGAAGAAGAAGGAGGGACTTCTCGGCGCGAAGAAAAGCGCGCCGAGAACCCCCGTTGGCCGGAAGAAAAGGGCGCGCCGAGAGGGTCGCGCCGAGAAGCTCGCCGAAGACGCCCGCGCCGAGAAGCCCGCCGAAGACGCCGCCGAGAGGGTCGTGCCGAAGATGCCGCACCGACAACCAGGCGCGCCGAGAAGCGGCTCACGCCGAGAGGCTAGCTCCCGCCGAGAAGCCCAAGGCAAGGCCAAGAAGGCTCCAAAGTGCTGACAATAAAATCAGAAAATATGGAGATGAAAAACATGAAAATGAAAGATACATGTGCATAATATTGCAACATGATTAAGCCGAAGGACAATGTCAAGGAGAGATTGAGGAGGATACCCTCGAATGATGAAGGGCACCTGCGGACCCCGTGCCGCTTATTCTGCACTTACGCCGCCCGCAGGTGGGGGGCATTTGTTGACGCCTGGAAAATGAGCAGGGGCGGAAACAGAATTGAAAAGAAGATCAGACCAACAGTAAAAGATCAATGATGAAGCTCGTCAACCATCTACCCGGCTGAAGCCTTTTCCCGGCCAAGCTGATGTCCGATGCCATTGTCAGCCAGACGACGGCACTGATGAAATAGCAGTCACCTGGCTGAAGTCTTTTTCAGGCTAAAGCTGATGTCCGGTCTTGTCACCATTCAGGTGACGTTACCGATGAGATGATGTCCGACTTTGTCATCATTCAGATGGCAATGCCGATGAACCCCAGTCTACCGACTGATGAAAATCTATGAATGATCTCAATAGAAACTGTGTCACCAGTGGAGGGCCTTCTCGGGTTCTAATATATTTGAAGGACCAATAAGGCCGAGGTGTATGTGAGGTCTAAAAAGCCCTAAATGGGCCTATAAAAGTGGCGTCGGGACCCCTTGTCGAAGCCCAAAAGCGGCGCCGAGAAGTCGGAGTCCCACGCGCCGGGAAGTCTGCCTACGATTGAGGCGCGCCGGGACAGGCCTGCTGATAGGATACCAAGGAGGGATATAAAACCCCCTCATTCGAAGAGAAAGAAAGAGGGAGAAGACACACAGAAGGAGGACGGCGGAGAAGAAGAATAGATAGCCACAAAAGGAGAAGAGAGTGGAGCCGGCAATCTGATCCGAGAGAGGAAGAAGCAGAAGGGCCAAAGAAGAAAAGAGTTCGAAGCCTGAGCGAAGGTGGGCAGCGGGGAGGGAGAGGAGTCAATGCTCCGCCCTCCCCTCCCCATTTTCTGTAGTTCATTCTTCTAATTCCGATTGCTTCTACTTCTCCCCCCTTTTGATGTATGCTGTGATATCACAGCCGGTTTTACTCCGCTAGGGCAAAGCATAGTCTCCCTGTACCTTCTTTTATGTATTGCCTCTGATGTGCGAGTGTAATCGTGATGTTTGAATGAATGAACACTACAGGCTGCATTTGATGTCTGCTGTCTATTTCTCCGAAACCCTATTGCTATCTCCCCATGTTTTCCGTCCCTTCTTAGATTCAGTAGCATGCTATCCCCCTCCCCAGTTCGATTGATCGCCTGCTTATTCCCCTGGTTCTCGAACGCTGCTCGTGCTTACTTCCGAGCCAGGGACAGACTATCCCTTGGCCTCTGAAGCAAAGCGTAGATGTATAGCAACCGCTGTTCGGTTTTAGATGTTATATTTATGCTCATCGGCTCTGCTGAAGTCATCCCCGGGGCCAGAGACAGCCATCTCTTGGCCCCCAGATGATGAAGAGTATATCAAAATCATCCTCAGGGATTATTATGAACGATGGTGACAGAGACACCCTAAACCATGTTTCCCCCAAATCACTCTCCGCTTCTGGCCTTCCCTTGGAAACCCAAGCCAAAATTAGTTGCAGTCTGATGAATTGATCTCCTTTGATTTCCCAAGGCCCGTCTATCTTGGCCTGAATCACCAGGAAACCCCTGACTCGTCAACAGACCCAAGAACAGGGTACCGTAAAGCTCTGTTTCTCATCCCGGCGCCCTCATACATCTCGGCCCCGTACACAGTAAAACAGATGAACAGTTCTCGGTGCTATCCTTCAGGCGCCGAGAACCACCCCTGGCCTTCTTACCTTCGCGCCGGGAACCTTTTCATCTTGGCCGCGCCGGGAAACCCCCCTGGCTGCTTTGCCATCGCGCCGGGAAGCCCATCCTCTGGCCTTCTCCCCTGTGCGCCGGGAACCCCCCCCTTCGAGCAATTCCTCCTCGCGCCGGGAAGCCAGCGCCGGGAACTCCCTGGCCTTCTCTTCAGTGCGCCGGGAACCTGGCCTCTTTGCCCTTGCGCCGAGAAGCCCACACCCTTGGTCATTTGGCCCTGGCGCCGACAACCTCCCTTGGCCATTTGGCCCTTGCGCCGAGAGCCTACTTCCTGGCCTCTTCCCCGTCACGCCGGGAATCCTCCATATTGAACCCGTAGAGAACCCTCACCCTCTGGCATCCTTCTGGCGCCGAGAGCCTTAATTACTTGGCCTCCTTGCCTGCGCTGGGAGCCTAACCCCTTCACCCTTCTGCCTTGGCGCCGTAAGACCCCTTTGCTTTCCTGCTTGCCTGCGCCGAGAACTCCACTAACACCAGCTTCCCGGCGCCCCAAATAGTGCCTTGCAAAGAACCCTTCCCGGCGCGGTGGTCTTCGCGCCGGGAGCTCATATACCCATTCAAATCCGTGCCGAGAGGCTGCCCTGTCACTCAATGAGCCTCCAACACTTCTATCAAACCCACCTAGGGATGTCCATGAGTCACCAGAACCGTTCCAAGGATAAAATTAAAGGGAGTCAGACTCCCTTATGTTCCACTGATCCGTACCGGGTTTATGAGCAACCCCTTTAGCTAAGGTGAGCTCTGCCACTGCATGAGTGTCACCGGCTCCTATAAGGGAAGAGTCAAACATTGCCCCAGGGCATACATGTGCAATGTGGGAGGTACGCTCCCTCCTTTTCTCGGCTTTCATCCCGACACTCCATGGGTGATAGCCTATTCTCCCCTGGGCATAATCCAGATTATGGGGAGGTGCTGTCGAAATGTCGATCGATGTTTTAACCTCGATAAGTCCCGGGAGGTGCACATCACACACCCCTCGTCCGGCTCAATCTTCCGGGGAATATGAATGCTGCGAGGTCCTTGGCTGGATGAGAAATATGAAAGGGGACATCTCCCCGATGATGGTCCGGACCCCGTCCCGCCACTGCGTGGACGGTGTCCTATTTCTACCCGGCACGACCCACATAAGAGGTGGTCATGTCGGTGTAGTAATCTGCTGTGCATTAAATTATCTTCCCAGAATAACGAGAGCTTCAATATCACACACCGTTATTTTTATTTTATTACCGCCCCGAGTGGCCTCCTATTTTGACGTTTAATCAAGGGTTGTCCTTCTTAGGAAGAGCGTAATTAACGTCATAGCCTTTATGGTATGGCGGACTTTTGGTCCTGACTCGGACTTCACAATCGACTGACCAAGTCAAGTCGAGCGCACAATGAAATCGTCACACATGTGACTGGCACGCCTAACAAACTAATAAATAACCAATAAAAAAATAATAAAATAAATAAATATAATAATAAATGAGCGAGATAAAATCCCGCGTCCACACCTTGCTGTCAAGAATTCAAATTTTATAAGTTCGTAAATTGAAATTGTGGAGTTGGGAAATATGTAATTTGAAAAATTAAATCATATACCAAGAACTCGTCATACAATCGATCGCGGATATCCTGAGGAAACTTTCGAAATGACTTATATGGGCCAGTAACATGTCGCTCAATAATGTTGGTAATAAAACGAGAAGCCTCACTGGGCTCTACTTTATCCCTACAATTACATGTGTTAAAATGATAGCCAACAATTATATAGTTATTGGATAGGTAACGAACATAATTCATGAGTTTAAATATTTACCTAGAGACCCAACATGGCTTGCGTCCCTCTTGCAACACCACCTGCTCGCCCTCGTGATGGCTAAGAGCATCGTCTGTCGGTTGTGTGCCCGGATGGGCGGACGAGCTAACTATCGCACGTGGTGTGCCTGACGTACCTGTTACAAGTAAAATGAAAGTAGTTAATAAGAATTTAGCACATTGTTAAAAATAAAATTATTCAACAAGTAAACATATAGAATTTTTATCATTTAACTAAGAATTTAAAAAAACATACCAGTAGAATGTGATGGAAGGGGTGTACTCTGTAGACCTGATGTAGAGGCACTCAAACATGTAAATAGAAAATATCGTTAGCAAAACAAAGTGCATATTCACTACTCTGTGATCTAAGAATTTAAATAAACATACCCGCAGCTGGTGGTGTAGACTGCAGAGACATAAAATATCATTACCCAAACAGAGTGCATAATCACAACTCATTCATCTAAGAATTGAAATAAACATACCCGCAGCAGGTGGTGGAGCCGGTGTAGACTGTGTACTTGGTGCATAGACATAAAATATCATTACCCAAACAAAGTGCATATTCACTACTCAGTGATCTAAGAACTTAAATAAACATACCCACAGCAAGTGGAGGAGCTTGTGTAAACTGTCTACCTTGTGCAGAGATATAAAATATCATTACCTAAACAAAGTGCATAATCACTACTCATTCATCTCAGAATTGAAATAAACATACCCGCAGTAGGTGGTGGGGCCGGTGTAGACTGTGTACTTAGTGTAGAGACATAAAATATCATTACCCAAACAAAGTGCATAATCACAACTCATTCATCTAAGAATTGAAATTAACATACCTGCAGCAGGTAGTGGGACCGGTGTAGACTGTGTACCTGGTGCATAGACATAAAATATCATTACCCAAACCTGGTGTGGACCGCCTATTTTGTAACAAGGGGGTGACAAACCTCCAACCTGACAGGCTCTGTCCCAAAGAGGACGAGTAACCGCTTGTACCCTCTTCCCCTATCAATATAATTTCCTTTTATGCAACCTTTCTTTGCATGATGGATGCTTGATCTTTGTGTGATGTGGTTGCCGTCAAATGAAGGATAACATCCATCGCAGGTAGGGGTTACCTTTACGAAGCAGAGTTCTTCCCCTATAAATAGCAGGGTTTATCGATGGTTCTAATATTAGTAGGGCTTATCTTTATGCTCATAGTTTATCGTTAGGATCCATTTGTCACCCTTCATGCGCATTTGTCCCCCTGTTGATATATTTGTCATCACTAATAGGCATTTTTCACTTTTAGCATGCAATAGCCATCGCCTTTGCTCCTGGGAGACGTCGTCTTTGTGTATTTTTCACCGTTAAGAGCCTTTTGTCATCCATCATGCGCATTTGTCGCCCCTGTTAACCTATTTGTCACCCCTAATATGTATTTGTTACCTCTGTCAATTTATTTGTCACCAATAATATGCATTCATCACCCTCGTCATACATTTTATTCTACTGCTCTCACATACGGAAGGTGAACCCAAAAGAGAAAATAAATATAATAATAATAAAAATCCATAAATAATGATAATCAATAAATACATGACTTTCTCACAAACCATGAAAATGATATTCAATTAATATAATAATGATAAAAGTCTAATAGAAGGTCACTACTGTTGAACAAAGTCTTCAGAATGCAAGGTTGAGGGACGTGTTGGTAGGTCGTGGGTTATTAAAGGATTCCAAATATGTGACAACTGCTGAACAAACAGGGCCTAATAGTATATGTGCTACGAATTATTATAATGTAGTGTGTCTGTTGTATTTGAACTTGCTCAATTTCCACCTACTCTGTTGTATTTCCTTCATTCGTGACTTTTGTCATGTTTACATAATCACCTTGTGGTATTGTCCATTTCACAGGGGCATACCCTCACATCACCTTGTGGATGGCAACATCGCAACCTTTGGTTTTTAATTTTTATGATTTTTTTATTTACTTTTTTTAATTATACTATTATATTTATTAATTGTCCCTCTTGCAACAGAAAGAAGAACATGTTTTAAAATTTTGGAGCCAGTTAGTCAGATAAGTCAAAATCAAGCGCGAAGGCTAACACCACATAGTGGTGACAAATAGTTATTAGTGGTGACAAATAGGCTTCGAGGTTGACATATGTCTCTTAAGAGTGATAAATGGATAACATAAGTCACAATATATTATGAAGCGAAACAAACCCGACGCCTAGTGTAGGATAAGGGTGATAAATATCTCGTTATGAGTGACAAATAGCCCATTTGAAGTGACAAATAACTATGTAACGGTGACAAATAACTTATGGCAGTGAAACTTGAAGAAACTCAAGTTCGTTTGTAGGGTTTAACCGTGCATGGGCTTCCTAATAACTCTACCAACACGGATCTGAAGCTTTCTTAGTCATCAAATGACACTGATTAAACTCATCTAAGATCAAGGAACGAGATTATCTCCAGTTTACGGTGCCTGATAAGCGTCTGAACAGATAAACTACTATGTTTACAGATGAAAGAGTTTTTTATCAGGATTCTGTCAAGAGTCCTTCTTTGTCATAACAACATCTGTGGGTCTCCATACCGTGTGAAGAGGGAGTGCTTACATAACGAAGTGAAAACCACGTACAGATAAAAAAATGAGAACAAAGGGCGTGCAACCAAAAAAACCAGGGTGAATATCGTGTGTCTACGAGAAGAAGGTGACTCGAACAACATCAAAGGGAATTCAAGTGGATAAAATCTTTTATTTTTCTGAATTCCCATTGGTCCACTTGCCAATAACCATAAAATAATTACAAAATTGACGAAAAACCATAAAAGTGCTAATTAATAAATATAACAATATAATAATATTTATTAATAATAGGAAGGGTGGAAAACTATTTAATTATTTATCGAAATATTTCGACGGATAAAGGTTTGTTGGAGATACGTCGGCAAGTTTCCGACGAATGTTCGACCTTAAATTTATCCGTCGTAAACTATTCATGTATTTTAAACTGTATTTATTTATTTTCGACGAAACAGTTTTTTGTCGGAGATACGTCCGAAATATTCGATGTTAATTTCGACGTTAATTTTTTCTGTCGAAAGTTTCGGACGTATTTCTGACAAAAATATTATGTCAAAAAATAGTCCGTAATTACCGACGAATTTGTGACACAATATATTTCTGTCAGAAAGATAAAACATTCTGATGTATTACCGACAATAACTTTTTATTCGAAAAATACCGTCGGTATTTCTCATTTTTCTTGTAATGTGAGTCACTTTCATTTTGTATGAAATCTGTCATTGACTTAAACTTAATTTGAGGGTGCATTCATGTGTAATATTTGGATGAAGCATCTAAAATAAAGAGGAGTATATATAAAAGACCATATCTAAAAAGAATAAAGAAATCATTTATCAACAACTACTTACATATCTAAAATAAAAAATTATAACATAAGTTACCTGAAAGAGGACTAGAGGCATGTCTATTTTGAGGTATAAGATTTGAAACTATTATCTCATCATTATACATATTACTTGTCATGGACCTGAACTTAGTTTTTAGAAGCATGTCTCTGTAAAATTATATTTTGAATTAATAAAAAGTACGTATTACAATTATATCTAAAAGTGCATGTTTAAATTATAACAAAGTCATTACTTGTGCTATTTTTATTATTTATTTTTTTACGTGCTTCTGCCAATTCTTCTTCATCTACTTGCGTACCAATTCTAAGTTCCATTCTCACCCAAGAAACTTCATTGTCACTAGACATCATAGTGTCATTTAAAATTATTGTCTCCTTATTTCTCAAGAATGTCTCATCCTCATTTTCCTCTTCTTCAATTTCAATTATAGGCACTTCATATGTATCTCTTGACTCCCATCGACAAACTACACTCCATCCTTCCCTTACATGATCCTTGGAGTAATAAACTTGTTGTACTTGTGATGGAAAAATAAATATCTCATCTTCGAAAGTAGACCGTGTTGTTATCCACAGTAGTGAGTTTGAACTCATCCACTACAAGACCATATCCCTCGTTCATATCATACCAAATACACTTGAACAAAACTATAAGTGGCAAAACTCCAAAGTAAAGTTCTATTATATTTTTTAAAATACCATAAAAGATATTTCTATAGTCACCAATTGTTACAATGCCACTATTCTAAGTAACGCGTCCATTGTCTACTAAATTGATTTCAAATTTGTACCCATTTATAAGAAAACCTTGATATGACAAAATGGTATGTTTTGGATCTCAAGCCAAACTTACAATTTCTTCGGGGAGAACCATTTGACCTCTTAATTCATCAATCTAAGAATATGAGAGACATGAATATGTTAAAACACTGTTAACTCAATATCTTTTCAAAATAAAGAAATAAGTAAATAATAGTAAACTTACATAATCTCTAAATCACCCAACAAATTTATTAATTATGTTGTTCTAATTGGATCTGTCATCACTCCAAGAAAGATGTTGACTCTTCACGAAGTCTTTATGCATCTTACGTATAGCCATTAACCATTATTGTTGAATGATAAATATTCAAAACTTGTAAAAAAAGATGATACATAAAATTAGACAGTAAACTTACAATATATATGGTTGGATTGTTGCTTAATTGAATAAAATAAAATGATGTCCTTATAAGCATCCTCAGTAGCTAGAAATTCTATGACCCCAGCTCCAATTGGACCTTCTTCAAATCACACTGGCCTATTCAATTTGGTCTCTACATCATTCAAGTAATGTGCACAAAAGGTTGTTGCATCTTTCATAAGATATCCTTCAACAATGGAACTCTCATGCCGATTTCTGTTCCGTATATAATTCTTAAGTGTAAGCAAGTATCTCTCTATTGGATACATCCACCGATATTGCACTGGCCTAGCAAGTTTAGCCTATGTTACAAGATGGACAGTTAAGTGCGCCATGACATCAAAGAATGTAAGAGAAAATATCCTCTCCAACTTACACAAAATTTCAGGAATTGAATTTTCAAGTTTCTCCAATGTCCTAACATTAATAACTTTAGCACACAATTGTCTAAAAAAATGTAATACTCATTCAAACAAGAGCAACTTATTTTGAAAGTGTAGTTCTTATAGCTAATGGAAGGAGTTGTTGCATTATAACATGACGATCATGACTCTTCATTCCCATAATTTTTCATTCTTGAACCCGCACATGTTGAGAAATATTTGAGAAAAATCCATATAACAATTTCAGATTTTAAGCACTTCTAAAATCTCTCCTTCTCTGCATTACTTATATTATATACAGTATGAGATAGTATAAATTTTCAACATGCTTCTTAGAAGGCCGTAGATGTAAAGACTTTCTTATTTTCAACTTTTGCATATCAAGACGTGCTTTGATATTATCCTTACATTTTCCATCTTTTCTAGAATTGTATGTAAAATCTTGTCACAAATATTTTTCTCAACATGCATGACATCTAGAGAGTGTCTCACCAATAAAGTTTTCCAATATGGGAGCTCAAAAAAGATACTCATCTTCTTCCAACCAGTTGGTAATTGTTCTGCTTGATTCTTATTAGCTTAGCGTGCATCATTAGGAACCTTTCCAAATATGACATTATTGTAACCTTCCCATCTCCTCAACACATCCTCTCAAGATAAGGGAATTAGTGCCAACTCATGTTCAACTTTGCCATTGAATGTCAGGATGTCATTTCTCCATAGATGGTCAGGTGACAAAAAATGATGATGTTTCATGTACACACATTTACGACTAAAAGGGAGATATATAGATCCATGATGAACATGACAAATAGGACACGCCATGTATCCTTTCGTGCTCCAACCTGACAACATGCTATATACAGGAAAGTTATTGATAGTCCACAAAATAGCAGCACGCATCTGAAAAAGTTCTTTTCTATTTGCATCATATGTTTCTACTCTATATTTCTATAAGATTTATTTCAACTCATCAATTAACAGTTGAAGATATATATACATCAATGTCATTATCAAGGGATTTTGGACCATCGATGAGAAGAGACATCATGAATATGACTGCTTCATAGCCAACCATGGAGGTAAGTTATAAGTAATTATGATGATAGGCCATATGCTTCGACTATTACCTGCTACTATTTTAAATGGACTGAAACCATCACTAACAAGTCCAAGTCTAATATTACGAGGATCTCTAAAAAGGTTGGGTGTTTATGATCAAAGTCTTTCCAACCCTCAGAGTCTATAGGATGACTCATTTTTTCAATCTTCATCTCTTGGAGCGATATGATGCCATGTCATGAAATCCACAGTTTTATCAGACATGAACAACCTTTGAAGTCTTGGTATCAATGGAAAGTGGCAAAGAACTTTTATTTGCACATTCTTCTTTCCTTTTATTTTACTTCCTCTCTCCTTCCATTTTGAAGTATTGCACTTTAGACATTGGCTTAAATTCTTATACTCATTTCAAAATAACACAATCATTCGGACATGCATGTATTGTTGTACAATTTAAGCCCAACTCAGACATCATCTTTTTAGATTCATACCAACTACTAGGAAGTGTAGTGCCATCAAGTAATGCATCTTTAAACAATGCAAGCATAGCAGAAAAGACTTGTTGCTCCATTTGTGTAAACATTTCAATTGAAACAAGCGCACTATGAAAGAAAACTTGGAATATCTATTACAACCTGTATAAAGAGTTTTCTTGACTTCCTCCATAAGCTGATTGAATTTGTCTACCTCTTTATTTTGTTCTCATCTTTGTACATCATCATTAACGGGCTGCTATATAAAAGTATCATTCAACATTCCAACCATATCTTCTACTGAACCAATGACTGGATTGTCCTCCTCTTGAGGCCTCTTACAAGATTCTCCGTGAAAATTTCATGTGGTATATCCACGAGTAAATCCCTCTCTAACAATATAGAAATGAACAATTTCTGTGTCATGATAAAATTTATTTTCACACTTCATACATAGACATATCATCTCCAAGCTTTCATTAACATTCAAGTCTCTTAATGCAAATTACTACATGGAATATTCAACTTCAGACAAAAAATGTGGGTTCACTCGATCATGCTTTGTCTTGTACTTATACATCCAACTCTTATTAGAAAGATAATTAGGCTCCATCTTTAAATGAAAAATAAAAAATCTATTAATATAATAAAAATAATATTATAAAATTTACTTTAAAAATGTCAATATGATATAATACAAATATCAAAGTAATATCAAAGTCAAGGCGGCATCGAAACACTCGATCAGAAGCGAGAAAGAAGGGGTAAAGGATGCACACCTCTGGATGAGGAGAAGATACCTAGTCACAATGGCAAGGTGATGGGAGACGATAGAAGAATGATGCAGAAGGCTAGCGGAGAGCGACGATAAACCCAAACATTGTTCACAATGGTTAAAAGGGTTAATAATGTAATTTATATAGTCTCCCCTCACCCCCCCTCTCCACTCACCCACCCACACCCAAAGTGAGAGTAACCCAAGTAAACGAGATTCACATTTGTGTTGAAAATCTCTATACAATCATACATGTATAATGTAAGAGGATTTTGAATAAATCAACGTCGTTGTAATATCATAAACAACTTACTACTGTCTGATATCATTGACTTCTCTTTTTTTTCCTTTCTGTGAGGTTCAAACATTGACTTGCCTACATGATATGTAGCCTATATCTTTCACTACAAGAATCAATACATAAATAACAGAATGAAATAATGAATGATCATGTTGAGTAGACAAAATCAACAGTAAACACACAACAAAGATTATAAACAAACAGACAGATTTAGCAAGAAGAAAAGATGATTATGAACTTCATACGTGAAAAGAAAACAATAATTTGATTATCTGTCCATGAACATAGCTACATTATCTATGATTTGAATGATTTCTTAAAGTCTTTGAAATCATGTAACTGCACAGCATATGGCACTTAAACCTTTCACTGACTTTTAGAAGTAACCCTCTATATGTTGAATCCTAGTCATAAACTGAATTCACACAATGCTTTGGCCTCTGAAATTTGGTGGCCAAAAGACTATCAGAAAATGGTTGAGTCAACAAGCCATTGACATAAAAAGTTAGGCACTTTCTATTTAATCCAAGAAGCAATTAACATAGTGAAAACCACCTCTTGGATCAGCACCATATTTGATGGGGGCATCCCTTGCCCCTCCACATTATCAAGGCTCGGATTGTTCGTCGGCATGCGTCATTGTGTTTGTCATATTTTTCTAAGTCTAGTCATGTAATTTTTATATCTTATTTGAGTCATAAACTATGTAATTTTCCCATTATTTGAGTCTGGTACCTAGGTTTGAGAGTCATTTACCTAAGTTGAATGTCATTAGGTTGATTAGGTTGGTTAGGCCCAGGGGCGCCCTCCCTTACACTGCTTTGGTCATTAGTTGTTTAGTCAGTGTCAATTTGGTCCTAGGAAAAGTATGGAGTCTATAAATAGCCCCCTCCCCTCTCTCATTGGTAACCTTTGATGATCAATGAAAATTTGAGTGAATTCTAAAATTTGAGTGTTTCTTTGGAGTGAGAAGCTCCCCCTCTCCCCCATTCTCTCTCCTCCCCTCCCAAAATTTAAATTTCCCCCTCCTCTCTCCTCCATTCACTCTTCATTAATATGCCCCCTTCCCCATACACTCATTCAATTCCCCCCCAACCCCAAGATGGAATCCACCAATCCTTGCTCAGCCATCCAACCCCCAACTACCCATTTCCCTTCCCCAAGCACCTCTCCACCTCCCCAAGGCTGAAGGAGATTCACCCTAGGCCAAAATTCAAATGTCCCTCCCATTTGGCTGTGCCCCCTCTCCTTCCCTCTCTCCCTCCCTCCACCTGCTAGACCCCCTTCCAGTCCCCATTCTCCCCCTCCCTCACCTTGGTTTGCCCCCTCTCGGACCCCCTCACAGCTAGGGGTTGCCCCCACACCCATCCACCCCATTTCCCATCCCATCTACCCTATTTCCCATCACCTATCACCACCCTGTTCATCCTAGTTCGCAGGCAGTAGTGTACTGCCATCTTGCAATAGCGGCCACGGCGTCATCGTGAGGCTTCAGGAGGCGTACCATATACCATTGGAATTATCGTCCAGTTAGCTTCGCAACGAGGGTAGTACCACCTTCTTCTGATCCCGGAGCTATCCATAGGAGTGATTCTCGGCAACCTGCGTAGTTTCTCCCAGGCAGACAACCAGAGGCTCGGTGAAGAAGCTCCCCCGGACACCCCCTTGCTTTTCCTGGCGTGAAACTTGGCTGAGGGCTTCCCCTTCAAGTCCTCTGTCATCTCCAAGAAGCAGAACTAATTTTGGACCCCGGAATCAAGAGTTTTGGATTTTCCCCCCACGGTGCGCCAGGTCAGTTCCCCTGAGCCAGTTTCGACACCCCTCCACTGTTCTAGTTTTCGCGGTCAGATCCGACTTCAGACGATGGTCCCATTGGTCCCGGATCAAAGAGGACTTGTCCATGGTTGCAGAGGTTCTGATCTCGCATTATTTGGAGTCCGGGAGTGTTCGTGCCGCCTTCATCTTTCAGCAGCAGCAGACTGAGAGCAACCAGAACCAGCACCGAACAGTCCTATTCCAAACCCTGCCCCAGCCACCAATGACGTCAAGAAATTCTCCAATAATTCTGACGTCCTCTTGGGCCAACCCAAGAGGTTTTGGCGCTAGTTTCGTTAGCAACGGAGTTCGGGAGAGCCAGTAGCGGTGCCGTCATCGATTGTCTATCAAGCTGTTCCTGAAGCTGGCAGAACCGGAGAGCTCGGCAATAAGGTTTCTAACTTAGCTTCCCCACCCTGCCTGGCCAGCTTACAGCCCCTCCCTGTGTGGAGGTAGTGTTTGAGTGTAATCTTACAGTCCCCCACCCCTAATCCAACCGCTTTGCGAGGGCGTAGTGATTGTACTAGCAGGTCATCATCCGAAGCTACATCGGCGCGGCGTGCGGGTGCATAGCCACGCCTCCCCGCTCGCCATCGTCTTCGGCCGGGATCGGAGTCTTCACGCTGATCAGGTGAGCTTCTGGCCCCGTTTCTTTGCTGGATTATCTTGCTTAATTAGTATTGCTTCTTAGCTCCGTCGGACGGTGAGAGAGTGCTCGGTCCCAAATTGTCATCAAATTGAGCGACCACCGCGGAGCGAGTTGTGAGAGAGACCCTACAACCCACGCCCTTGGCGTGCTGGCCGTCCGTGAAATTGGGCATCCCGGGCCCTTAGGGGTTCAGCCTCAAGCTTGCCAAATCTCTCGGAGCATCAAGGTCCCGTCCCGGACCCTCTCCATCATCACCGGGTTGCCCACGGGCACATGTGTGTGTTACACGGGTGAGTCCGCTTAAGTGATATCGCCGGGTACGTTAGATTGCTTGCGAGTCATAGGTCCAAGGATCATTGGCCTAGCGGCTATCACCCCCAAGGTGGTTTCACATCAAAGTGGTATCAAAATAAGTTCTAGACTTGTCTCTACTAAGTCTTGTCCTAGGGCCATTGCATTCATCACCCGTTCATCATGACCACTTCCTACTTAGCCTATTCGCCATCCTTAGACCCATTAGCGGCTTTTGTATTTGATGGATCCCACCCTAGTATATATCTAGAATGGGAGAGCTCCATAGACCGACATTTTGCGAGGTTCACTCTATCAGGGCCGATGCAAGTCAACTATGCCAAGAGTTTGCTTTGACGCCAAGCTAGGAAAGAATGGGAGAACATTGTAGATTTGAGAGAAGTAAAAGGGGAAGCACCCATCGAATCTTGGGTCGAAATGAGGGCCAATCTTAGAAAGATCTACGCACCCCAATCCAAACCTCTTCAACCAACCGATCTTCCACCCCCGACCCCAACTCCAACCCAAGAACTTCCCCTACCAAGCCCAACCCAAGTCCGTCCTTGTTCACCACCCCGAGTGCACCATACGCCGACCATTACAACCCCACCCACCATAGGCCTTCCTACCCCCATTATCCTTGGAAGTTGTGGCCCACACACACACCCAAGTGGAGATGGATGCCAATCCGGATCCACCTCCCACCATAGAGAAAATCCTAGACCCCCCACTTCCACCCACCTCTCCTAATCCGGGTCCTCATGAGTCGCACACCCTCACCGTGAATGATTCCATACTCCAATGGCTCAAGCGAGGCCCCACCATTCCTAACTCACCACCCTACCTCTCACCCTTGGGATATCAAGCCCAAATTGTGCCCACTCGGCCTCCCCATATCACTTATCAAAACTTCTACTTTGTGGAAGATTTGGGAGACCTTGTGGATTGCCTACATTGGCAAGCCCACTTAACCGGCCTACTAGCCATAGGACCATTGGAGCTTAGCACAGTCAACTTTGTCTACCCATCTATCGGTTCCATCACCTCCCTTTGCACGAGTGGGCATTGTACTAGTGAGATCCTCCTATTTCTCCCCTTGGAGGAAGAACCCATCCCTGTATACTCCCCACCCCTTGAGATCCCAAGTACCTTGAACGGTCAACCCACTAGAGACCTTGGACCAACTACTTGGGAGGAGGATGACTCACCACCTTGTGAGGACTTTGAGGACATCGAGTTCCCCTCCCTAGGAAGCCCTTACCATGATCCCTTCGACCCCTTCCTATGCTCGTATGACCAACCCACCTTACTCACCACCCACCTTTCTCTGCCCCAACCCACCATGTTAGACCAAGTCTACCCCTTCCTAGACACGGGTTATACCATGGGATCCATGACCTTGGACCACATATCCCTAGGTAATGAGGTAGTGACCCACTCCGTGCTATCCACCTTCTTAGACCCCTTCGACCCTTTTGAGTGGAAACTCAAAGGTCATCCCACAACCCCACACATGGAAGTCATCTTTGGAGAAGGAATTCATACGTCTTGGCACATCACACTGCTTGACATGATTAGTACGTCGGGTCCACTCGTTCATGTCACCCACATGTCAAGTAAAAAGTATAAGTGGTCCATATTCGGATGTAATGGTCCCCCTTCATTCATCATAGGTCTTAAACATGTTAGGAGCATTCATGGATGTCCGGGTCCTCCGACACTCATCACCCCCATGCATGAGAGGGACACCTATAGATGCCCCGGCCCTCCCACACCCTTCAAAGTCTCCATGGCATCTCTGCATCATTGGTCTAAATATTGTTGTCATGGCCCCCCTTTGCATATTATATATTTCCCACTCACACCGCATCGTAGTACATGGCATGAGTATTTAAGCAAGCAACAAACAACGAGAGGTGAGAATCATAAGAAGCGAGCAAAAGCTCGCAAGCGCCACTTGGAATTCCAAGTTCACAACTTGGCGATGATGACTTTGGAGTGGCTCTACCCTAAGGTTACCTCCAATTTGAGGGCACGAGGACTTGGACCTTGCCAAGTTCCGAGTGGCTTTGGCAACCTGGCTTACGGGTTAGACTTACCTATGGGTTTTGGGATTCACCCTATCTCTCACGTGGCAGAGCCGGCACCCTATATGGGCACCGCGGTGGATCCTAGTGAGCGTCTCGAGCCTCTACCGACCTTTGAGAGTGACACCTTCGGAGAGCCTCCACCAATCAGCTTGAGAGCCCGACGTGAGCACATGGAGGCAATACTAGGCAAGCAGGGTACCATCGCCGGCAAGAGGGTGTGCCCGAGCTACTTTGAGAGGCTGAAGAGCCGTCCCCTGACTAGGGACGCGGAGTTGAGTTTGGAGATCGTGGCTCGCCCGGAGCTGCATTTGGTGTACTACTTCCCCGGTGCACCCATACTCGACGGGGTCGAGTTTTTCCCACCCCGGAGGTATGATGGGGGCATCCCTTGCCCCTCCACATTTTCAAGGCTCGGATTGTTCGTCGGCATGCGTCATTGTGTTCGTCATATTTTTCTGAGTCTAGTCATATAATTTTTATATCTTATTTGAGTCATAAACTATGTAATTTTTCCATTATTTGAGTCCGATACCTAGGTTTGAGAGTCATTTACCGAAGTTGAATGTCATTAGGTTGATTAGATTAGTTAATGGGCCCAATTCAGTGGGCTAGGCCCAGGGGCGCCCTCCCTTACACTGCTTTGGTCATTAGTTATTTAGTCAGGGTCAATTTGATCCTAGGAAAAGTATGGAGTCTATAAATAGCCCCCTCCCCTCTCTCATTAGTAACCTTTGATGATCAATGAAAATTTGAGTGAATTCCAAAAATTTGAGTGTTTCTTTAGAGTGAGAAGCTCCCCCTCTCCCCCATTCTCTCTCCTCCCCTCCCAAAATTCAAATTTCCCCCTCCTCTCTCCTCCATTCACTCTTCATTAATATCCCCCCTTCCCCATACACTCATTCAATTCTCCCCCAACCCCAAGGTAGAATCCACCAATCTTGCTCCACCATCCAAACCCAAACTACATATTTCCCTTCCCCAAGCACCTCTCCACCTCTCCAAGGCTGAAGGAGATTCACCCTAGGCCAAAATTCAAATCTCCCTCCCATTTGGATGTGCCCCCTCTCCTTCCCTCTCTCCCTCCCAACCCAAATTTGCAACTCTCCCTCCCTCCACCTGCTAGACCCCCTTCCAGTCCCCATTCTCCCCCTCCCTCACCTTGGTTTGCCCCCTCCCAGACCCCCTTAAAGCTAGGGGTTGCCCCCACACCCATCCACCCCATTTCCCATCCCATCTACCCCATTTCCCATCACCTATCACCACCATGTTCATCCCAGTTCGCAGGCAGTAGTGTACCAACATCTTGCAGCAGCGGCCACGGCGTCATCGTGAGGCTTCAGGAGGCGCACCATATACCGTTGGAATTGTCATCTAGTCAGCTTCGCAACGAGGATAGTCTCGCCTTCTTCTGATCTCGGAGCTATCCAGAGGAGCGATTCTCGACAACCTGTGCAGTTTCTCCCAGGCAGACAACCAGAGGCTCGATGCAGAAGCTCCCCCGGACACCCCCTTGCGTTTCCTGGCGTGAAACTTGGCTGAGGGCTTCCCCTTCAAGTCCTCTGTCATCTCCAAGAAGTAGAACTAATTTTGGACCCCGGAGTCAAGAGTTTCGGATTTTCTCCCCACGGTGCGCGAGGTCAATTCCCCTGAGCCAGTTCCGACACCCCTCCACTGTTCTGGTCTTCGCGGTCAGTTCTGACTTCAGACGACGGTGCTGTTGGTCCCGGCTCGAGGAGGACTTGTCCACGGTTACAGAGGTTCTGATCCCGCATTATTTGGAGTCCGAGAGTGTTCGTGCCGCCTTCATCTTCCAGCAACGGCAGACTGAGAGCAACCAGAACCAGCACCGAATAGTCCTGTTCCAGACCCTGCCCCAGCCACCGACGACGTCAAGAAATTCTCCAATAATTGCAATGGAGTTCGGGAGAGCCAATAGCGGTGCCGTCATCGACTGTCTATCAAGCTGTTCCTGAAGCTGGCAGAACCGGGGAGCTCGGCAATTCGGTTTCTAACTTAGCTTCCCCACCCCGCCTGGCCGGCTTACAGCCCCTCCCTGCGTGGAGGTAGTGTTTGAGTGTAATCCTACAGTCCCCCACCCCTAGTCCAACCCCTCTACAAAGGCGTAGTGATTGTACTAGCAGGTCGTCATCCGAAGCTACATCGGCGCGGCGTGCGGGTGCATACCCACGCCTCCCCGCTCGCCATCGTCTCCGGCCGGGATCGGCGTCTTCACGCTGATCAGGTGAGCTTCTGGCCCCGTTTCTTTGCTGGATTATCTTGCTTAATTAGTATTACTTCTTAGCTCCGTCAGACGGTGAGAGAGTGCCCGATCCCAAATTGTCATCAAATTGAGCGACCACCGCGGAGCGAGTTGTGAGAGAGACCCTACAACCCACGCCCTTGGCGTGCTGGCCGTCCGTGAAATTGAGCATCTCGAGCCCTTAGGGGTTCAGCCTCAAGCTTGCCAAATCCCCGGAGCATCAAGGTCCCGCCCCGGACCCTCTCCATCATCACCGGGTTGCCCACGGGCATATGTGTGTGTTATGCGGGTGAGTCCGCTTAAGTGATATCGCCGGATACGTTAGATTGCTTGCGAGTCATAGGTCCAATGATCATTGGCCTAGTGGCTATCACCCCCAAGGTGGTTTCACATCAGTATTAATGTAGATTCAATACATAGGTAAGCAGATACGTTTTTCATGTAATTCTCATACTTGCAACTTTCAATTGCTCTTTTTGGAGGCTCTGTTTTCTTACATGTAGATAAACTCTTCATTTAACATGCTTCACCAATCCTGGTACCAGCACACCGACACTTGTCATTAAGGACACTTGGTGCCCCTGCTGCACTCTTGTCCTCGGCTATGCAAGGGGTTTTCAGAGGGTTTAAGCACACGAAAACTCCTCTGTATGCTACTGGTAAAATCAGAGCTAGTCTACTCCCTCTATTTTAACTTGGGCTTTCTTAACGGTATAATAAAGTTAGCTGAAATAATCACCCGTCTGATGAAATCTCCAATGGAGTCAGACCTGCCCTACAATGGTTGTTCTGCATCAAAAGATAATTAACTTAACCAAGATGTTCTGAATGAAAGTGTCCAGATATGATGTTGCACAGTTGCACTACCAATGTAACATTTATTGGTCTCTACCCACAAAGGCACCTTAATTTTTCTGACTTGAAATCATCCTAATTTCGAATATTCTTTCTATGTTATTGCTTCAATCACTGATCATAACAGTATGGTTTTACCTCACCAAACCGAGATCAACAGATTTTCTACACAGCTGATTTCTCAAAGGCCAACCCTTCTAGAAAGAGTAATGTTTTGTGCACCCACCCCACTAATTTCACTATTCATCGAGCGACAAATTTATATTTAATTGGCCCTCACGTCACGTCATCTGTTGACGTGATCGACACACCAACCTAATTAGACGTGAGGGCTACTCAAAAAAAAAATTAAAAAAAAATATTAAGTGTTACACTAATTACACCGGTGGATGTAATTAATGGGGTGGGTGCACAAAGCATTACTCTTCTAGAAATACTTGACAAATTGTCTTCTGCAGTAACTAGAAAATGAGAATTGTTAAAGTGTATAGGCTTATCTTGGTGCTCTAATGCATAAAATAATGTCATCCATGAAATATGACTGATTAAGATATTCTGAATGGGGATTCCAGTTCTCAGGTTTTAAATGCATGTATCATTTGACTATGATTTGTGACAGTGAAAACTCTGTAAACCTGATGTGAAGGAACTGGGAAAAGGGCACTGTACACTAATTAAAGCATCATTCATTCTCAAATAAAATACATATAAAAACCAACACTGGTATGTCTACTGACAGATCACAAATATAAGAAAAGGATACCTCTTAACTATCAGAATAACAGATTCCTCGGCTGCTCATCAAGCCAGCACCTGGAGAGTATATGTACTCATGGTCGACACATTTGATTTCAAACTAACCACAAGAATACAACTATATTAAGTTATTAATATAAATTAAATTAGAAATTAAGAAGGGGGAGAAAAAAGGGCCTGGTTCTCTCTCCTTAGGGATCTAAGATTCTAACTACGCATTTCAGAAGAACCACAAAATACATAGCGAATCAGTAAACTAGCATCAAAACACTCAATCAGAAGCGGGAAAGAAGAGATAAAGGATGCACGCGTCTAGACAAGGAGAAGATACCCGGTCACAATGGCGGGGTGGTTGGAGACGGTGGAAGAATGATGCAAAAGGCCAGAAGAGAGCGACAAGAAACCCACCCTCGTCCCGGTGAAATAGAGGGTGGCTCTGGGTTTGATGTATCCCACGGCACCGGCAGCTTCTGGTCGACTTATGTTCGACTCCTGACTGCTCAGATGCACCGTGGGGCGTAGATGGGGAGGCGGTAAAGTCCAACAGATGGCGAGGTGGCGAAGGGCTCGTCGTATGATCCCACGGTGGAGGTTGCTTCTGGCTGCTCAGATGCACGGCGAGATGGGACGGCGGCGAAGGGGTCGTGAGTCCCACGGCGACGAAGGGGTCGTGAGTCCCACGGCGGCGAAGGGGTCTCTGGTTGCTCAGATGGACGGCGGCGAAGGGGTCGTGAGTCCCACAACGGCGAAGGGGTCGCGAGTCCCACATGGTGGTAGCGAAGGGGGGGGGGTCGTGAGTCTCATGGTGGCGGCGAAGGGGCCGCGAGTCCCACGGCGACAAACGGGTCGCGAGTCCCACCACGGCGAAGGGGTCGCGAGTGTACGGTGGCAACTTCTACCTATGCACACAGTGAAATTGGGAGGCGATGAAGGCACGCGGCGCAGTAGGAACTCGTGGTGGCGTTGGCGAAGTCTGGTTTGGCGAAACGCCAGCGGTGTTGGCGAAGTGATCAGCAGCGGGAACTCAAGCGTCGTTGGCGGGGTAGGGCAAAAGAAAATTAGAATTTTTTTGGCCAGCTGGGTGGGTTATTGGGCTTCTCCAAAGGTCCTTTCCAAAACCATCGGTTTTTTTCAGAATTTTATTTCATCAGCATTTTGTGTGATTAACGGATAAAATGGTCGGGGCTTCTTTGAAAGTGCCAACAGTTGGGAAATAGGGTCGCATATGCCCTGTTTTCTACTCATGGTACTTGAAGTTTGAATTACACGAGTATGATTTGAGTGCAAGGTATATCTTTGCACCAGAAGTGACAAAACCACATAGATAAAGGCGGAGGAGTATACTATTAGAGTCTATCTCTAATGATCCAGGCTCTAAGATCTAGAGACAGTGGTGATGTCCCCTTGAAGATGTAGTCTCGATGGACGTGGGAAGATGACATTCCAACACGTGACCCAAGTGCAGCGCCTTTACGTCAGTATGGCGTGGCGCTCTTCCCTTCTTATTGTTCCTCCTCGAGGTGGAGAGTAGAGGGAGGAGAGTGGGAAGAGAGAGAGGAAGTGAGAGGCATAAGGGCGAGTGCAGGGACAGCCATAGTCTACAAGTCGTGGCTTCTCTCTCGTTGGTTCTCTCTCTCTCTCTCTCTCTCTCTCTCTCACACACACACACACACAGAGCAGGAGGGCAAGGTGCAGAGTACATAGCGCTCTCTCCTTGGGGTGAACTCACATGGGGGTGACCTTCTCTCTTGATGCAGCCAATGATGCCCTCTCTCACTCCCTACACACACATATATATAGAGGATAAGGGGTTGTAGTCCGCATGGGACTTGGAGAGGGTGAAGTCCAAGCCAAACTTGGACATGGAGGTGAGTCGATCCGCCATCGAATAGGAGAGGGAGCATGCCAGTAGGACTTGGAGGATTGCGGGGATCACGATCTCACTATGAGGGAAGGGTTTCCTAGTAGAGGAAACCTCCTCTGCATGCATGTATTAAATCCTACGTAAAGTAAGATCCCTGCATTGGACCACGATGGCCACGGTGTGCCCATGGATGCACTGCTCGCCCAACTCTCGCAGGGGGTTTGTCCTAATGAGCACCTATTAGGCACGGGGCACTAGTGGGATAATGATCACACACACAAGCACATATCGCGAGAAAGAACAAGGAGAGATTTGGGGGAACTACCCTTTTCACTATGAAAAGAACTACACATTCCTCCCTAGTGGCTCCCAGACACCTAGCGCCTTTCGGTCTCTATGCCACCTCTTGGATGACAATCATATTTATAGAAGACTCTCAACAGTATCCTAATCCTATTCGGACTGCCTCCTAATACCTACCCAGAGTCCTAGACAGACTCTAATACGAGAGTCCCACTTTGACTGTGACGCCCCCTTTCTCGAGACACTCGGTGTCCAGTCCGGGGAGCATCACATTTCTCTCCTATGTGTTGTGAGCACGAATCACCTGCAAGGTGTTCAAGGCCACACTATCCGTATCCAAGACAAAACTCACAATATCAAAATCCATTAAAATTAAAAGTGTAATTACATCATCATCATTGTTCATTCCTCTGATTATAAAAGGACACTTACATCTCTCATACAGAGAGAACTAGATTAAGAGTACACTTATACAAAGTGAATTAAAACTTAAAGTCTTCTATACAGTGATTGTAGAAAATCCCTCAAGATCTCTTATGATCTCCTACTCATTGGATCTACAATCACACCTCCTAGTTCCCTGAAAATATTAGACCGCAAGTGTGAGTCCTAAAACTCAGTATATATGAAAATCGATAACATGCATACCATATAATAATTTTGCAAATCATATGATAAGACTGAGAAGATCACCATTTAAGATGGTCTAACAGATATGATTGTAATTACAATGGAATAACTGACTAACCATGACATATCTGATTTTACATGAGTCTTATTTATTTATTCCCAATTTAATTGTGAAATATGCAAAGCTTATACATGGTCTTCACTAACTTATAGGGGACTTGTCCGACACATTAGAGAAATTAGATTACCTCTTGAAGCATGTTATCCACCGGAATAACTACATTATGCTATTCACCAAGTCCCGCATCTCTCGCCATGTCTCAGTTGATAGCTTCTTTGATTTCTCAGTCTTGTCGTTGAGAGCTTTCACTAGTCCTTCTCGCATTAGGATAGTCTCACATGATGTTGCCATAGTGTAAAATTATTGTACCTATTGAAAGGTTCCATAGAGAAGCTTGTTACCTTCTAATTTGTGCTCCAAGTGTCCTCCATCGACATTCCTTAATCAACCGTGATTTGTCTGATCACCCTGATCTCTATCGATCTCTACACCTTCATGTACAAACCTCCTAATCATAGCATAATTTACCCAATCCATACTACTTAACATGTCCAGAGTGTCAAAAACTAAGGATGAACTCTTGGATTGCCCAATTCTGCTTCTGATTTGCCTCCAATGTGAGCAAAATAATCTTGGCCATTAGATCTCCCACCTGTCAATCTAGTGAGATGGATCTCCCAAACGGGTATGGATAGACATGTTTCTAGAACCATACTTCACCTAGACCCGAAACCAACAGGTGTACCAGACTTACTAAGTTAACTAAATTCAGACTTGGACCCAAATTGGAGCCAATTATCCCCAAATCCAATTAACTTAAGAGTCCTATTGTTATTGGGTTTCTCTCTCCTCATCCTCTTCTTCTTCATCACGATGTGAAAGGGGGGAAACCGTAGTCGAGCCTCACCAAGTCACCGCCATCTTCCTCTCCCAGCTTTGCTGCCACTGGCCACCTCTCTCGCGACCACCGTCGTAGCCATCAGATTCCTCCCCAGTGACCATGACCACCCAGCGGCCACCGCTAATGACTGTTGTTTCCTCGGCGCCGCTATTTCCAGTCGGGGTGCAAGCACCGCGCCCAGCCGCTAATGTGATCTCCTCACCGGCCGCCTTCTAACATCACCGTTGGATCTCACTAGCCCCAGCTACTACCTCTTATGGATATTGTCGCCGCCGCCGCTGGGCCCCTTGCATTGCTAGGCTCTTGGCCACCGCCGGCCTTTGAGCAGTCTGCATCCACCGACTCTGCTACTCTTGGCTACCGCTACTCACGTGTACAACCATGGCTGCAGCTGCTAGTTCATGTCTTCTAGCTGTTGGCCCGGTTAGGAAAGCAATCGTGAGGGGGGTGAATTGATTGAGCCCCCTTTTTTAGAAACACAACGCAAAGATGACAAAAGTTATCTAGAAAGCTGAACAAGAAGATTTAGATATGATGAAGATCAAGCAAGCTCTCACAACTCTCCAATGTAGTTTGATGAACCACTCGGATAAAATATAAAGAGCGGACAGATCGTATGAACTCTCAGCTCACCGCATCACACTCGTAAATCAGAACGGATATAATAGAAAGGAAATCTCACAAGCAGCAAACCACAGCACAAGGAATTTTCAGGTGGTTCGGACGCACCCAAGTGCCATCCTACATCCACCCCTCTCAACCCGAGAAGATTTCACTAAAACCCGCTGCACGACGGTAGCAAAACAAACACACACGGGCTCGACGGCCCAACACACGCGATGTAATATCTAGGGTCTATCAGATCTTTATCGGAGGGCTTTCGGATCGCTTTTGTGGGTCATGAGTTGTGTTTGACGATCAATGCGGATTTTTCTCTCGTACAAGTTATGGAACCCTGTGGTGAGTTTATTGTTGAATTCATCGACTCAAGGACGCTACAGTTGCGTTGTGCTCCTTCCGAGGATCGTTTAGACTATTTTTTCGTATTTGTCTAAGTTAGTGCATTTTCGGGCCAAAAATTGGATTTTTCAGAAATTACATAATTTCCTAATTTCTATTTCTTTTAACCTCTCTCTCCTTCCTCTCTCCTCACCATCGCACACTCTCTCCCTCCCGTTCTCTCTCCTCTTTCCCCCTATGCTCCGGCTGCAGACGGAGGAGGCCCCGGGGATGCTGTGGAGACGCCGTGGAGTTGGTCGAGAGCGTGCTGGCGTGAAGGATGGAGCGTGGCATTGGTGCGATCCCTCGGTGGATTCAAAGCCGCCGTGATTTCATTTGTGAGATGGTTTTCGATGCGGTTTAGTGGCTTCGGCGCGCGAGAACTTCGGTGGAGGTAGGGAGACGGACGCCCTACACTTCTTATATGTTCCCCTGTGATTTTGAGCTAAACGGTGCGAGAACGAGCGGGTTCTGCCTTGTTTTGGGTAAAGCATGCTTTGGGGGCTGTGAGACGTGTTCGCCTTTCTCAGTGACGGTTTCTAGCCCAATTAGTGTTATTTCAATCCCTGGCATGTTAGCATTCCATTTCCACTAGTTTCGTTGTGATTGGTTGTCATTTGGGACCGGTATGAGTCCGGGAATCCATGTGACTCATTTTGGGTCGATTCGGTGGAATCGCCCGTTTCTTGTGTTTTTGGTGTCGTTTGGATCCCTTCCGGTCTGTGGAAGGCATGTATCGCGTCTAGGAATGTTTCCCCTTCGTTTTAGGGCGAACGGGGCATGGAACGGCCGGGTTCTGCCATTCCCCTGTTTTACCCGCCGTGACGCCTTAGCGGTCGTTCCAGCGACCGTTTGGGTCCCTTTAGCGGTCCTTGGGTGACCGCTAGGCTGTGTTTGGCGTTAAGTCGGTTCTATGTCGGTTTGGGTCTTAACGGTCACTCGATAGACCATTTTTGTTGGCTAGCTGCCCAGTGGAGGACCGCTAACCTCTGTGAAACGGTCTATTGGAGACCGCTAGACTATGTGTGATAAGTCGGCTTAGCCAAGCAGTCACGCGATAGACTGCAAGGCTGACCTTGGCGGCCCTGTGTGCGACCGCTAGGTCCTGTTTATGTCGGTTCAATGGTTTTTATGTCGGTTTGGGCTAGCGGTCCTAGCCTTGACCGCATAGTGTCCTTGGCGGCCCATTAGGAGACCGCTAAGCTGGTTTGATTGGTTTAGGTCGGTTCATGGTTGACTGGGTCTAGCGGTCAGGTCCATGACCGCTACAGTCTTCTGGCGGCCCTGCGATAGACCGCATGCCCCTATGCTTTCTGTTTTCCATTGATTGGCCTCCATTTGTCTTGGCGTAACCTTGTGGTTTGCCCCTAGTCCCGTGGATGTCTTGGATGTCCTATGAGGGCGATGACCATGTTGTGAGGTAGCCAGGAGTGCCATTATATCGAGCTGTGTTCCGTGATGCTTCAGAGTCATGATTGGTTCTTGGTCAACCCGGTATAATCCAG